>FR989996.1:10522500-10900000 GCA_905404265.1 Fabriciana adippe | reverse complement strand
CATTAATTTACTTATTACTTTGTTGAATTCTTCATTTAGTTTAGGTATTACTCAGCTCTCAAAAAGAAAACGCTAAAAATTAATAAAAAATATAATATTACAAAATAAACACTGTTATTATATAGGTACTAGTTCTATCCCGTGGTTCTTTGCGTGGCAGATACATACGTCGACAAAAAGTAGCCTATGTGTTATTCCTGTTATTAATCTGTATAAGCTCCTTTTCCAAATTTCATTAATTTCATATTTCACTTTAAAAAAAATGACTCGTCAGGTTATGAAGAAATAGTAACAAACACACATATTCACTCAAAAGATATAGATTTATAATACATATAAGTATCAGTGTAATTAATTAACCAAGTCAATGTTTAGGATACAAAAGATGAAGATATAGTAAGGTTGCACGTGCGAGAGATACTTAATAGAAGTTGATAAGAAAAGTGGTACGTGGAAGGAATAATGGAAGTTTATATGGAAGCAAGAAGTTCCTTTAGTATGTTTAATTAAATTTGAGACTAGATAGGAAATTTGTTTTTAGAATTCCTATTAAAATGCATGCATTAAGGCAGTGGTAGCCGAGTGATAGCGCGCTTGTTTGGAAAACAAATTGAAGCGAGTTCTAATCTCGGGTCTCGCACGGCGAAACTCTGATATTCTCATGTACGAATCATTTTCAATATGTTTACCACATGCCTTACGGCGAAGGAAAACATAGTAAGGAAACCTTCATGTCTGAGAAAACTTAATTTGTTTTCGAAAGACATGTGAAGCCCGCCAACTCCGCCACTTGTCCAGCATGGTGGATATAAAATGATCCCCCTCGCATTAAGAGGAGGCTCGTGCCCAGCGGTGGGGTGTTAAATTGGGATGAATGATAGATGAGATAATTAAAATGCATAGTCAAGAACTACACTATTCGTTAGGAACTTTTAAATAAAGGTAAATGTGAAACTTTTTCTATGGTAGAAAATTATATCAATCCGATATTCCATTGATGCGTAAATTAAAAATAAACTAACATACTATATTTTAATACTAGTAGATATTACAATGTAACATGATAAAATAATAGTCATTCACTATAGAGTTCGTATAATATCTTCGAGAAACAAAAGGAGATTTCATAAATAAAGGAAAGTAATCTAACATTGAAGCTAAGGCCTAAGGCGTCGTAATGGTTAGACCCAATCATACTCGAAATGTGTTAGCAGATATGTGTTCGGATCCGTTTTCAATATGCTTGTTAAACAAATCCTTGTGTGTTATTATATTTTCTACTTTATTTATAACTGTTGGTTATTAAAAAATGTATTTAACCGACTTCTAAAAAGATGAAACTAAAGCTAAAGAATAAAAAGAAGGAGCTTATGCGTTGGTTTTTGTATCTTTGAAATGACATAAGTTAGTAAATCAGAAATAATATATAAGTTGAGCATGAAACTTTGCAAAATGTATAATTTAATTGCTGGTTATAAAACGTTATTTTCGCATTATTCATCTAAAATGTATCGTCATCTCCCTGCCCATCTCTCAATTACTTAGGGTCGGCGCAGTACATCTTCTGTACTGCTGATCGGTTTTGGCAAAAGTTTTACGACCGGCCGCCTGCCTGATACCAACCCTCTTTGGGAATGCTGTTGTTTATGCGTCATCGCGTAGAGGGCCCAAGGTGCGATAAACAGCACAGGGTCTTTAGATCTTTTAGTCGTTAGACGCCTTGTAACTTCACTTGTAATATTAATTCATCTTGAGATTTTTTATTTGCCGTGACGTTTCTACATCTAATTTAAAGTTCGATAAAACTATTAAGTGCTAGTCATTTTTTCATAATTTTCATTAGCACAGTCGATTGCTTGAAGTTAGGCGTGGCGTTAAGTTACTTGTAGAGTTCATCTAAGATGTATTCAGTACAAGTAATAAGTGCCTATATATTCGTGAAAAACTTTTTATAATTTTAACTGAAAAAGTATACAGACCAAAATCAACATAAAAGTAATAAATAATAAAATACTGCAACCGTAAAGGTCCAATTGTTCTTGTTTTAATTAAAAAGAGAAAACATAAAAATTGGTACAAAAATAATTTTGACTACCCTTGTTTTTCGACGTTGTCAAAGAAAAAGTTTAAGTGATTTAGCATAAGTATGAAAACATGCAAAAAAATTGTTATATAATCAATCATGGGCCTTAAACAGCATCCACTGGTGGATCATTGCTTATTCGGGTTTGATTTATGAGCGTGTTGAGTAAATTATTTTTTACACGTACTCGTAGAAATGTAGAAGACGTAAAATTCTATAGACAAAGAAGAGCCAAATTTGTGTTAAAGCGAGTTGAATTTGTATGTTCTAGCTCATTGTGCAGTTTCAGAGAAAGACTTTTCACTTTATGTTTTTGTTGTACAATAGTAGAGACAAGTTGTACTGCAATAAATAGTAAGTTTTATAAAATTTAATTGATTGTTAAAATCTATCTACGACTCTACATAATAATGTTTGTTATTAATTTTCAAAATGAAATATTTTATAGTCTAAAAGTTCTTACATAAAGATTTATTCCAACAAACAATAATAGTTCCAGAACTTCATTTAGAGTAATAAAACCCTTCATTAAATAGCAAATGGCTTTGAAAATTCAACTCTACAAACTACATCGATAGAAAACGTTTAACCCAAGTAGTTCTTGTAAATTTTCAAGTATCAGATAATTATATACGAGTATGTATACTGACCTTTCTAGATGGGGCACACATGTATTCGCACAATGGTCGATATTCCACTATAATCATTATTGATAATGTATTAATAATATTACTGAATTGTTTTGTTTTAACTATCTATATAAAAAAATCTATTTTCAATTTTTTTATTGATACTAAAGCTCGTTCATAGTACTAGGAAAAAATAATTTCGATTGAAAAACAGAGGAGGAAACGTTACTGAACTGTATGGTGTTTGCATATTTATATATACATAGAATCTACGTTTTTACTTAATCAAAAATTAAAATATTACATTGCTTAATATTACTTAGGTTAATTATTTCTATATGCTAAAAGTTTAGCATAATCAATATATCTGTATTTTATTATATATTTGTATTATTAATTAGTATAAGAAGAAATGTACTCCTGAAAAATTATACCTTCCTTGACCGCTTACGGCGATGAACTAATCAAAAGAGATTATGTTTATTAATTCAATACTTCTAATATTCTTTTATTTATTTTTTTTTTATTTATTTATTTATGTACCATAAAATATATGTTATACAAAATAAAGTAACAGAATGTCGACAAAGGATAACTTATCTCTTTAAGAGATTTCTTCCAGAAACCCTTCAATAGTGAGAAAATAAGTTAATTTAGAGCGGTGTAGGTACAGTATAGCATTAAATGTTTATAAACTTAATATTAAAATATAACAACTAAATATTATAATTATACAAAAGTAAATATATTTATATACACATACATACATACATACAAACACATACACTTACATATACCTACATATTTATATGCTAAATTTTATGTCTGATTTGATAAATAGTGCTCTTTAATTCTAAATTTAAATGTAGTAAGTGAGGGATCATCTTTAAAAATATAATCAGGGAGTGAGTTCCACAATCTTGCTGCCATAACAGAAAAAGATTTTTCATAGAATATTGTATTGTAGTGAGGAACCACTAGCTTGGGTAAATTGACACAAGGCCGCACTGGTCTGTTTCTAGGGGGAACTAATATAAAGCGCTCACTTAAATAAGATGGAGTAGAGGTTTTCAAAATATTATAAAGAACACACAATATTCGAACGTTCCGGCGAAAACGAATAGGGAGCCACTTCAGTTGACGTCGGAAAATACTTACGTGATCAAATTTGCGCAATCCATATATAAACCGGATACACAAATTTTGTAGGCGATCTAACTTGTCGAAGAGCTCCTCAGTTGCATCCAGATAGCAAACGTCAGCATATTCAAGTAACGGGATTAACAGAGATTGAGCCAGGGTGATTTTAGTTTGAAACGGAAGAAAATTTTGCAAGCGTTTCAAGGAATGAAGGGAATAATGTACACGCTTACTAACCTCGTTGACATTTATACTCTTTGTTAAACAAAATACTATAATAAAATAATTAAATAACCATTAAATAAGCATAAAAGCTTTTATTGCTATTAACTTTGTAGAAAAAAACGTCTGAAATCTTGTAAGGCTTCTTAAATTTCATAAGGAGTTCTTTATATTTAACTTCTTATGATTAAAGTTAGAAAGTTGTTTTACTTGAAAAAATACTGTTATGTTGTATTGTTATTAGATACCAGCATTTTTCGGCTGCGTACAATTTAACAGCTTACATATTGCTTCGAACAAAGCCATATCTTTTAGACAAAATTATCTATTTATGTTTTAAATTTAAATTTAATATATTATACGTAGAGTAATAAAAATAATGAATAAATAAATGTTTTATTAGACTTCTCCAGCTGTTCCTCCAGCAATTAATGTGTGATTAAAGATTAATTCAAACAAACGTAGATTAATTCCTGTGCCGGTTGAGTATATTGTGGCATATTATACTAAAGATCTTTCTCTTCAGTGACAGTGTATGCAGTATGCATATATATATATATATATATATATATATATATATATATATATATATATAACTTTTATTATTCTTTACACCAAAGGTTGTTTGTAAGAGATTGCTTATAGAAAAAAGACCGCCTTTGCATGCCTTTTCGTTATATTTCTTTTTCTTTTCATTTTCTGTAATATTCTAGTAGTAAAGAAATTAAAAATAAATAAAATATAGTATATAGATCATCCAAATATTTATCTCAGTAAGACTGTCATAACAACTTTTTATCCAAATCATTTTTATCATTTTACACTTCAGACAAATTATCCAGATATCATATAAAAAGGCCTGCCTACGAGAAATATTTTATGGAGGAGAGACGCCGAAGAGACTGGGATCAAATCGCCATCATCAATCAAAGGTACAACTTCTCCGTGATTTATTTCTTCCTTCAGATCATATGTCATTGAAGTAAGACTTATTTTTTCTAAATGTTGGCGATTCTGTCTTGTATATAATAAAAGTATACTAAATATATATATAAATTATAAATATATATAAATTGACGTGTTTGTCTCTAATGTCAAAATAACAGCTTTTTATTAAATACATATAAAAATATATACTGTATATATAAAAACAACAATTTTCAAATTTTTTCTCCATCTGTCTGTCTGTTTGGACTTTCACTAGGAGATATCTAATAACATAAGGAGTAACTTTTATTTTCGAAAAAGAATTAGGGTTTCCCGTATAAAAAATAAAAATCTATGATATTATAAATAAACCCCCGCACGAGCGAACGACGACCTGAACGAAGCTAGTGTAAGCCGTTAATATTAAATAAAATGTGTAAATAAAATGTTTTCTTTTATAATTATTACGGTAGCATGTTATTTGTGCACTATCAAGTCTAACAAGTAGGTATTATTTACTCAAAGATGTAGAGAATGGATTAAGCAATACTGTCATGAAATTGACAAAGAGAGACAGCGAACGTGCGGCCAATATCGTCGTTTATTCCAATTTGAATTTATAAATAGAATGTGAAAAAAATATAAAATTATAATGAAATGTAAAATAGTTATACATATACCTTCATTAATCGTATATCAATTAATAAAGAAGAATTCTGGCTGCATATTTGTTCTGTCTCTATCGTTTTTCCGCCATTTTTAGCTGACGGCTGGCAAAGAAACACTCAGTCTACTCTCTATGTCTATGGATTTATCTAATACATTTTATTGCCTTTATTTCACTTTTATCTCACTGTAATAAATCAATTACTAGTACTTGTTCCGCGCAAACATACATTCGATGGCTGCTAATACTTATTTGAGCCCGACCCGGGTATCGACGTACCCTTATGATAATTCCTGTAGATGTGTAAACAAGTAAATCTAATTTGTGAAACTGCCATGTAATTCAATCAACTTTTACTGTAGAATCATTAGTTAATCCGTTTTGACAGTAACCGAACATTGTGAAAATGAAGGAAGCTGTTTATGGCACTGACATTAACTAATTGCTTCCTGAACTACATTGTCTCATATACAGTATACATATTTACACTAGAATATGAAGTTTATGTGTTACAGTATTAAAGCCACAGACAAGATGAAAACCACGAAACTGATATTTGACGAATATAACACTGCAATGTGTACTAAGGTTTGTACCACAAGCGCTTAAAATGTTAAACAGATCAACTTTAAAAGTTAAAGAAGCCGAAAAGAGTATTATATTTACAGGCCTTGGATATTTTATTTATTTTAAAGTTAGTCCGCCGTTCTCGCTTTTTTTCGACCTTTTGGGTTGTATCAAAAAGCCCATAAAATTTCAAATTCGTTCTTCTGTCCCGAGGGAACTTTCCTTTGCCAAGAATAAGATGTAGCCGTCACTTTCAACTGACTTCTCGTGTCCGTCAATGAAAAGCTCGATAAAATCAATTAAGCCATCTTTTATCTTTTATTCCAGGAAATCTTTTTGTTTGTGACCTAACCTGTAAGCCATTAAAGTGAGTTCAGCCATTCTGAAATTAGTATTAAAACAAGCAGACAAGAGACAGGCATAATAAATTTCCTAGCGTGCGCTATCCCAAAGGGCTACTATTGTCCTTCTAAGGTACATTCATTAAATTGCAATTACGTAGCTTAGGCTAGGTATGGCGGTTTAGTAATTATAGATAGATTATTTGATTTTATTTATTAGTATAGATTTATAAAGTATGAGAAATTTGCTTACCATTAATCAAAAAGTTTTCAACAACTTTTAGCTATGATTGCTGTAACTTCGAATGTCATTGAGAAAGTTTCCATGATGAAGGAAAAACTAGCAATTTGCTACTAAAATGCCTCTTTTATACAGAGACTAGTATTTTATAGAGTTGGTAGATTTTTACTTCGCCTACTGCGTAATCTATGTATTGAATTTTATATTACAAGGTTACGTCGTACCGTTACAAAAAGATTTACTTGTACATATCTTTCTAGTCTATTATTATTAAATTTTATATTAATTTTAACTTAATTAAAATGGTATAATTCAAAACTATTTAAAAATAAAAGAAAAATACTCTATAATGTAATAATAGTAATCATTTTACGCACGTACTTTTTAAATTGCTTCTGTGACTGAGAAAAATCCTGCAATCCACGACTTAAGTACGTAGCCGTAACAAATAGCTACCTGTAACGATCTCACGACGTCGGAGAGGCTAATTTGCTTTACTTCGCTGCGGAAATAAGAGCACCTGTGATGACTTAACTTCGAAATGCTCTATTCACTCTATAACTTATCAGTTGTCTACTCGTGAATATTTTATTATATTCTTATAATAATAACTAGCAGAACCCGCGGCTTCGCTCGCGATCAAACTACGAAAAATACGAAATTTCATGCAAATATGTTCAAGGAATAAAGTTTCATGTAAACTTTTATCCCCCTAAGAGTTTGGCCTATGCGTTGATACATCAGTCAATCACTTTTGTCAATATATATATATATATATATATATATATATATATATATATATATTTAATTACATTAATTTTACTTTATTTACTTATTATAAACGGTACAAACAATTGTATAAATAATACGAATTGTGAGTTTACTATTTCGTCACACATTGCTCGATGACTGGCGTTTGACAACGTAACTATGTCCTAAACAAACGAAACAATATGAAGTATCTATTCGAGCAATTTAATTTAACATCGTATACTAATCTAACTTGTGCCTTCATTGTAGTCTATGCAGTACTATTAACATTAATCAGATATATTCTGTTAAACTATTAGAATAAGTAGGTACTTCATAATAATAGAAAGCATAATATAATTTTGTATAACGAGGAGGCATGTCAAGGAAAATTGCCTACAAGTATCCAGTATAATGGCTATATCCATTTAGAATTTCACTTAAATCTATTTGGCAGTTTCCTAAAATAGTAACAAAAACCGCAGTGCATCACTCACAAATTAGTGTGACAAGTGTGATATATGACTTATAATCAATATCCCTTGCATGCATTCAGCCCTTTTTAACGTCCCACTGCTGGAAACGGGCCTCCCTTCAGTACGAGGGGGATCAGGCCATAGTCCACCACGTTGGCCAAGTGCGCATTGGCGGACTTCACATGTTTTTCGAAAACCTGCTAGGTTCTCTCAGACATAGAGGTTTCCTCATGATGTTTTCCTTCACCGTTAAGACAAGTGGTAATCATGTTAGAAATGATTCGCACATGAAAACATCAGAGGTGCGAGACCCTGGATTTAAACCCGCTTCACTCAGTTTCCCAAGCGAGCGCGTTACCACTGGGCTACCACTGCCTTATATCCCTTAAGTATAAAAATAATATCCCTTAAGTATCTAAAATAAATATTCATGACAATATATAACGGCTAGTAATTGTTTACTTGACATTAACATAAATCACCTATAATCGAAATTCAATAGTAACGCCTAAAATCACAACACCGTGACAATCTATAATGACTAGTATTCAGTCGATATTGAGGAAGGTAATTTGTATTCCGCACTGCGGAAATGAGAAACCTAGTGATGTATCCTCGACTAAACTCTTTGTAACTAAATCGGAACCGCACTAATAATTTGAAGTATCGTATATTTGTAGCTGTGATTTTGATGTGTTTCGTCCCATACTCGAATCTAATATATTTAAACGAGTAATTCTTATACATTTATATATTTACTTACACCGGCGATCTCGGAAACGGCTCTAACGATTTCGCTGAAATTTGGTACGTGGGGGTTTTCGAGGGCGAAAAATTGATCTAGATTAGTCTTATGTCTGGGAAAACGCGTGTTTTCGATTTTTCATGCGGTTTTCTTTTGCATTATTCCACGCAGAATATGGTCGATTATTTCTTATACTCTTGCATAAGCATCGTGATCAAGCGACCAAGGTGAAAGATTCGAATCTCGATCGGATGCAAAGATTTTACTTTTGATTTTTTTTATTTGTCAAGTTTTCAGTTTTTTCTTAATCTAAAATATACGATATAACAAAAAGAACTCCGTGCGAAGCTCGGTCGCCCAGGTACTTTGTTTAATTAATCACAATATATTTTAATTTAAATTACTTAAAAAAAATATGAGCCCTTTTTTGGGAAAAACATGGAGTAGAGGTAGAGATCTTAAGCAATATAATTTTAATTACGGTAGATTGAAATATAGCATTGATTTAAAGGAAGACTGTTACATGAATAACGAAAAATCAATTAAAACCAATCCAGCCATACACGATCAAACACAAAATCGACTTCTTTTGAAAGCATAATAAAGTCTTTAAATGGATGGTGGTGTAATAAGTACAAACATTATAGCACAGATTATATTTACTTCTTCATGTTAATAATATTTTAGTAGAATGTAGATTATATATTCTTAATGGACTCAACATCTTACTCGATACCTACTGAGATAATAAAAGCTCTCTATCCCATAAACAACAACGTGTTATTTGGTTACGGTGTGGAATAAGGACGAATCAACAAACTTTTTTTTATTTATAATAATTAATAAGTATTACCACAGATCATATAATACTATACCAGTATAATAAGGATTGTAAGGGTAATAAATCTATACTAATATTATAAAGCTGAAGAGTTTGTTTGATTGTTTGGTTGAACGCGCTAATCTCAGGAACTACTAATCCGATTTGAAAAAATCTTTTTGCACTGGATAGCTCGTTAACTGAGGAAGGCTATAGGCTATATATCATCCCGGAAAAATTTACGGTTCCTGTGGGATAGATTTGTTTTTGTCTAGGGACGAACCCGAAGCGAAGCGAGGGTGAGTTGCTAGTAAGGTATATTTTTTGACATACATATTTCGAAAAGAAGATTGTTATATTTATCTGTTAAGAAAATAAAGAGGCTTTATTATTATATTATTAATAGAAAAGATTGTTAATATAGTCCATATTTATGTTATCGTTGATATAATATTATATTTAATGAGCATGGTATTACATTGAAATAATTATGAAGACTGAAATGAATATGAGAGCTTATCGATTATAACGATGGAAGGTCGTCGGTTTATTTCCGGAATAACATTGCATTAATCAACAAGCGAAATTTCACTGATGAGTTTTCTGTATAAGGCTCTGAATTTAATTAATATTCAATTATTCTTGCCACGCTTTGTGTTATAATTACAAGAATATCGTGGAGGTTAAATTTTTTTGGTCAAATTTTATTCTTTAAATTGTCGTTCCTATTTGTTTTGCTTTTAGATTGTTTAATCTAAATAGGAAGGTATCTGCTTGTTTAAGGAGATACCTATTTTTTATTTTATTTTCTTTTTTATATATTTTTTGTGTTATGATAATAAGACCCTCATTTCCGCGGGGAGAGGATGAAAGTTTAAATGGAAATCCTTTCAATAAGGAAGGAAGGAACTTGAAAGTTATTTTTAGAGCTTTTGCTGAATATTAATAATATTAAAAGCTTTAAGCAAATGCCTAAATTTAATAGGTGTTCTTTTTTAATGTGTCCGTATATCAAACCTATAACTTAAAAATCTACAGTCATTAGTTAGATTTTTGCTTACTTGCTATTACTGTGCAAACTTATATAATCGAAATAAATATTTACTTATAAGAGGACCGAAGTCATAAGACAATCGGAAGGTCTCAGGAGGCAATGCTAGTTTAAAAATTGTATGTATCATTATGGCCCCTTAATATTTATATAGGTTTCGCCATATTCAAAAATACACAGAAAACCTTCTTGAGCTTCCATAATGCTCGCTGTAATGTAAAACTTTCAGCTTCCTTTATCATTTATGACTGTATGTACATATCTTTATGTACATGCATGCTAAAATATAAAAAAACATTGAAAAAAACAAAATATTAATAAATAGTTGAGTACCTAACTATTTACTTAAATAAATTTAAATTTTGTTGTTTTTATTAAAAAAGTCAAAAATTATATAAATACCTATATATAAGAAATTTATTCCTAAAGAGTATTTTACAACGTATCATAGAGGTACAAGTGTAAAAAATCTAACTAAACTTTCCAAAAAAACTTTCGACCCTGCCAGGATTCGAACCTGGAATCTTCTGATCCGTAGTCAGACGCGTTATCCGTTGCGCCACAGGGCCATGTGTACACATATACAAAATAAGAAGCTTTGTTTAAGTGTCTTTTTAATGATAAAAAGACACTTAATTATATAATAATTATGTAAAACGTAGTAGAGATATGAATCTCTACTACGTTTTACATAATTATTCAAATATATTGTTTTTCGATAATTTTATCTTAACTTTAAAAAAATTGTAATTTCTAAACGAATTTCTGATATAAAAGTTTTTCCTCGTTATATGGGAAAGTGCGGTAAAACCGGGACACTAAGGGGTATATTAAATAAAAAAAAATCAAACGTTAAAAATTAAATTTATTAGACTTCGTTTACTTTAACTTATTAATTACATATTTGGTCAACAAGATCGCTGTTTTCATTATTGTAAGTAATAAAAACGATTATTTTCAAAAGTCAACTTTTTACAGTTTTGCCCCATACCTGGTCCAAAACCGGGTATGCACACTTTTTATCCCGATTTTGCCCGTTAACAACGAAAGCAAGGGAACCTATTCAGTTCATCTCGGTCCCAACCAGTACAGCTTTCATAGGTCCATTCCTTACACTTAAGACATTGCACCCAATCATCTCTTATCGTCTGAAACCTTCTTCTTTTTGGAATTTTTTCGAGAAACGAGATTATCCACATTTTCCGTCTATTACTTACAAAATGGCATTTTTTCGTAATTTATTCACTTCAAGATTGTCGGTTCGTCGTTTTTTTGTAATTTCGTGGCATTTTGTTGTGAAGTGTAATAATTTATTTTACAAAATAATATTATATATATATATATATATATATATATATATATATATATATATATATATATATATAGTGGCACAAAACCGGGTACCACCCGATAGGAGGTTAATGTTTTAATATTAAGAGCTACATTTGTTTGTTGTCGGCAACAATATCGATCAGGGCTTTGATGTATCTACCTACTGATTTAGCCTTCCTCTTTCTTCATATCTTCTGAGGGTCGAAACAAAATAATGAGATTTAATTTTCTAAATTTTGTATGCTTTTTAATACTATTTAGTATTGTAAAAACAATGTGATTTATTAAAATAATTAGACTAGGCGAAATATAACTATAGAAAAGCTAACAACATAGAGCTTAGGAAAATTATGTACGTTTATACTGCAACTTTATTCATATACCGCAACTCTATTAAACGGAAACTCTCGAAAATGTACAAAATTATTTAATACTACAAAATAGCTATTTTCAATAAAGATTTAAATTCGCTACACTACACTATGTCGAGCTGTTTGTACTCGCTCGATCGATCTCCGGGATGGGTCTATCGATTGAAAATCCCGCGAGACTGTAGAGGGCATTGATGATAAATATATAAAATAGGCTAGTTTTGTCATGATATTCCTTATTTTGATATTATGAATATTTAGTTGATAAAATAAATACTGACAAGCGGTGGTTCAAAACTATTAAAAACAATTACAAGTATGTGTATTGCATATACTTGAACATCAGCTATCGCAATTTATAATACAAATACATTCAATACACTATAGTATACATAATGCAAAATAAATATAATTAGGCAAATACTTTGTTATAACAGATACCATTTTCCTACAAACGGTACCGGCTCTGATCCGTTTTGTTCCCGCTCTTCCATTCCAATGCGTCTCATCGTGTTCAATCGTATGCTTCGTTTAGCATTCTATAAAAAACGTATTTCTTATTTAATTAATAAATAATTTGTATTTTTCCTTCTGTAGGAATTTTTGGAAAGTAATATTCGGAACTCCCTATAATTTGAAAAGATTTTTATAACCTTTATAAAGGAAATTTCCAGTTCTAGTCAATTTCATGGATACTATGTTAAAATTTCCTTTGCTTTGATTACTTTTTTCGAGAGCTTTTGAGCTTCAGGTTCCTATTACAAGTATAGAATATATAGTCTTCAATATCTTCATAATAAATCAAATAAAATAAATCATACAAAAAATAACTGTTATTTTAATTTAGATTAAGACTTCTAAACTGTGAAAAGTCTCTTAGCAAAACGCCTGTCATGGATCTGAGAGACATCGGGGTGAGTGTGCCTTTTTATAGAGCATGGTACTTTAAAATGCATACAATCATTTATATTTTGTTCATATTTTAAAACATTTTTTTACTACTTGTATATTGTATATACATATACTATATATGTATATGTATGTATGTACGTATACAGTATGTACGTATGTACGTATGTATGTATTTATACAAGTACACCGCCTATCATTTTATATACTGATTCCTCTACCCTAAGGTTGCCTGGAAGAGATCGCTTCTAGCGATAAGGCCGCCTGCTGTGCATCTTTTTTTTGTTATATATTTCACTTCTTTATTTATTTCTTGTGTGGTGTGCAATTAAGTGTTCATTCTTATTATTATTATTATTATTATTACTTTACTAACATTTTGAACATCTAACTTCATAATTAAAAGTATACATGAGCACAGAAAATAAACTATTCATTTTGTAAAAATCATGAGTCACTTAGTAAGCGAGTAGTGTTTAATTAAAGTTCTTTATTAATACCTCAGCATTGAAAATCATTATCCAGTCGTTTTGTTTTTGTACTTATACGGGGTCATCCAGATTTTCATTTCAGTTGTATTAAAAATGTTTTTGTATATTTTGTTTTTTAATTAAAATAAAGTTCGGTTGAATCTTGAAGTATTAAAATAAAGTACTCCTTCATTATTTACGAAGTAAATTAATATTACTAGCTAAACACATTTGAATGGTCAATTATTTTTAATAAGATTTTGTGGGAAACACATAATATTACCGTTTTGATGAAGAAATTCTGTCGTCATTTTCGGTTACTCTGGATATACAGTATAAATATATAATTATAATATGCAATGAAATTTGAAAGAGGACTCCATTACCTCATACGAAAAATACCAACATTGTTCGTATTTTAAGACTTAGTTGACTCATTATTTGTGCAAACATATTATTTTAATGTCTTATAGTTATGTGAGATTCAATTTTATTAACTATTCAAATTAAACACATATAGTAATGTGATTAGAAAATTGAAAATCGATATGCAATTGAATTTTCAGCCGACGATGAAATGGCTCTAGTTTAGCTAAAGAGATTAATCCTAAGAGATAGACCGAGCGCTTCTCTAATACCCTTGATATTAAACTACTATAGCTTATGGGCTTCTTGCTTAGAATAAGAAGTTGGTAGTGTTTATAGCATAATATTATGTTAGCTTATTATAACATTATTAATATTATAAATATGGCTATACATATAAATGTAGAGCTTGTGAGGATATTTATAGCTCAACTTGCGGCTCACCTTTACTTCGCTCGGGTTCGCCTCTAGGAAAACAAAAATAAATCTATCCCACGAGAATTCTACATTTTATGATATAAACTATCCTATGTGCCATTCCAGACTATAATCTATCTCTGTGCCAAATTTCATCCAGATCCTTTCAGGCGTTCTGACGTGATTAAGTAACAAATATCCATTCAAACATCTAAACTTTCACATTTATAATATTAGTATACTAGCGACTCACCCTCGCTCCGCTTCGGGTTTCTTCCTTAGACAAAAACAAATCTATCCCACAGGAACCGTACATTTTTCCGGGATGATATATAGCCTATAGCCTTTCTCAGTTAACGGGCTATCTAATGCAAAAAGAATTTTTCAAAACGGATTAGTAGTTCCGGAGATTAGCGCGTTCAACCAAACAAACAAACAAACAAACTCTTCAGCTTTATAATATTAGTATAGATTAGTATTCATTCACTGATTTCATACGGAGATAAACCGTGTTCTAGATTAATGCATAGAACAGAATTTTCATTCTATTAATGCGTCACCAATCACCATGCGATCATAATTCAATTTTATTTTCTTTATTATTATATTTTTTTTACTTATCGTTAGATGGCGCTGCGTAAAAAAGAAGGAAATTATAATGATATAATCGCGTTTATTGGCGATATAATATCCAAACATGCAACTATATTTTATCAAACTTTCATCTATACATATAATAAAATTGTAACCAAGCCGAATCTGTACATTAAATATTTTTTGGAAAATCTTATTGAAATAGACTTTATTATCGATACAAAAGCCAAATCTGTAATTTTTAGATTTTTTGTCTGTCTGTCTGTCTGTCTGTCTGTCTGTCTGTCTGTCTGTCTGTCTGTCTGTCTGTCTGTCTGTCTGTCTGTTACCGCATCACGAGAAAACCGCTGGACAGATTTTAATGAAATTTGGAACGATGATAGCTGGTTATCCGGGTCAACATATAGGATATTTTTTACTGCGGAAAAATATCTCATCTCTGAGCTAAGCGTTAAAACGTAACTAGGGACAAACCCGAGCGGAGCGAGGGTGAGTTCCTAGTATTAATTATATAACTAGGATAATAAAGCCCACTTTATCAGAGCTACCCATAAAGTTCTATATACAATTAAGGTAAAATGTTATTGACTTAGATATAAACGGATGTACTTAGTTTTAAACGAGAATCGTGACGTCATTTCGATTAAGATTAACTCGTTCTATAAAGTTATAGCTTCAATGAAACTGAAATTTGTCTATGAAGATGCTATCTTCAGACTCGCCCTGGGCAATTATAAAGTGAAAATTATTCAATTATAAGGCATTTACTTAAATAGTTTTTTTTTAAGTAATAGTATACCTATATGATCTGTGGTAATAGTTATTACTAATATTCGCATAGTTCTGAGATATTGAATAAAATATAAGTAAAATTATATTATTTGAGAGCTAAAAATATTGTCTCTAGCTATCCTACAAAGTATTTTCCTTTTTTATCTTGAACTAATTAAATTGATGAAATTTTATATGGGAGTGCATAACGTGAACTATGCGTTTATAGCTAATCGGGTAAAGATGAAGCTTACTGAAGTTTTTATTAGAGGCTATTATTGCCTACACAATAAATATTCCATTAATACTCGATCATTTTTTTGACGGATAAGAAAAGCCTGCTATTTTTATATGAGAAACATTCTCCAAAGGCATTTTAGTATAACTTTGATCAATTTATTCTATAAGAATTTATAATTATTTGTAAGTTTATGGTGGTAATTATGGTAAGTTAAATTAAGCATTGAGGATGCTACTGGCTTTCGAAAATAGCGAGTGGCGTAATTTATTCAAAACTCGTTGGTGAAAATTTTCATCCTAATCAATACTTGTGTAAACTGTCTTAAAACGAACTGAACCCATGAATATTTACAAGGTTAGGATCTCGGATCTCGCTTAATGCGAAGCTTACCTAAGTATGTAAGATTAAGAAACGCGATTTGTTTAAAATTTTCACAAAATATTTTCCAATTCCAAATTATATTCCAATAAGACACTATCGTCTAAGTAGGTACTACATTCGGTTTTATTTATCAGTTCTATTTTTACTTCTAAAGTTTTAATTAGTATCAATAATTAAAAATCAAAATAAAGTTATAGCTTATAAGTTATTAGCTTCAATATTCAGTTTAATCTGCTTCATACCGTGCTGTAGAAAACCTATTATTGACTATTAGATAAAAAGTAAAATAGTAGAAGGAAAGATTAGATAGGTGCAAGGTATGTTAACGATATTTTTTAAAAATATGCATAGAAATTGAACACAATTAAACAATTAAATTGACCAAATAATCTTATACTTTTCATCGTGCAGTTCATGTACCGAATTTAAAACGAAGTTTTCTTTGTTTTAATAGGGTTAAACAAATCTAAGGTCACAGATAAGGCCATATTATCCATCTATGCATTTAATAAAATTCTGAGTCTAATCTGTACATTAAACATTTTTTGGAAAATCTTATTGAAAGAGTTATTATTATTGATACAGTGGCCGAATCTATAGTTTGTCTGTCTTCTGACTGTCTGTCCGTCCATCCGTCCGTCCGTTCGTCTGTCTGTCTATCTGGGATCGCATCACGGGAAACCCACTGGACAGATTTTGATGAAATTTGATATGATGATAGCTGGTTATCTGGGTTAACATATAGGATATTTTTTACTGCGAGAAAATATCTCATCTCTGGGAACCCAAGCGGAGCAAGGGTGAGTCGCTAGTTTTAAATATAATTAAACACCTAATGTTTGTATAGTCATGGACGAGAAACTAATATGGGTCAAGCGGATAAAATCATGGCATTAATTACATGCTGTACATCCAATATAGGTGTATTTTAGTCGTTTCGTAGCCTTTTAATGACATGAGTCATTAAATGGATATGAGTTCGGGACCTGTCGCATGTCGCATGGTCTCATGATATTAGTCATTAAGCGCAATGACTGGCAACAAAGTTCACTCAATTTTTGTCAAAGTTAGCCAGATTTAGTTACTAATTACATCGTTGACGCAAAATACATACTAATATTATAAATGTGAAAGTGTGTTTGTGTTTGTTTGTTTGTTTGTTCGTTTGTCCTTCTTTGACGTCAAAACGGAGTGACAGATTGGCATGATTTTTTGTGTGGAGATAGTTGGAGGGCTGGAGAGTGACATAGGCTACGTTTTATTATGTTAATAATATAACCCAAAAAAAAATATATGATCAGAGTTACTTGAAACTTGGTATTAATGCTCTTCAATACCATTAAATAAATACGTATTTTAGCAATTTTCGAAACTCATCTCATAAGACGGTAAAATAGGGTATGAAACTTTTTATGAAACCTACCTTTTTAGAGATTTTTTGTAGTTTTAGCGTAAGCGAAGCCGCGGGTTCTGCTAGTGTTTATATAATTAGTAAACGATTCTTATTTATATTATTTAGGTATTAAATAACTATATGTTGATGACTGTTTTTAATCTTTTATTTATAATAAGGTGGGTGGACCATGAAAGGTCATGCTCCTTCTAAGGCCGATTATTAAAAAGTCGTAGTTATGCCATGCAACAAATTCTTTATACTCAAACTAGCACTCAAACGCAGCGGTGGCGAGTCGCTGGCGCTGTTGGTTTGTCAATGCGGTACCTCGCTTTGTTGACTTCTTTCGTCGACGTTAAAATTATAATACGCGCTCACAGCAAAACATTAGTTTTCAAGTAAATGAACTATTATTTTCATATTTTTTTTGATCTGAATTGATATATAAGGATTTGCTATTGTAGTAAAGAAAAATTATATGATTTTATTTCAAGTTTAGTTAAAATATCGGTAGTGGTCCTAGGAAAACCAATAGTTCCTTGTAAGACCGAAAAAAGATCATCAAAAAATTTATAGTTGGTTTTGCTAGGGCACACCGCAGAAGGACCTTGCTAGGAACATTTAGGAAACACGAAAATGAAATACTTAGTTTTTAGTTGTAAATACGTATCGGGAAAGGTAAAACAATATATAACTTCATAATATATTTGCCTTAAATCATGCTTTAAATAATTTTATTTTAAAACTCTATAAAGTTAAGTAACTATATTAAGACATATGTATATTGTATGTACATATATACGTGTATTGTGCACGTGAGTTCTAAAGCACACATCTAATAAGCCTAATATTAACATAGGTCCCATCCTGTTTTGTTAATTTATGTAATATCATCTATATTTTAGTGGTCTCTAGACGTGTAATAATAAATTAAAACTATTAATGTACATATACTTTTTGGGAAAGAGGTTTGCATAAATATTTATTAGGTTTTGTTTTTAACTTTTTCATGTCACATAACTCTTTGTTCCATAAATTCTTTGAGATCAGAAGTTTTGATAGAAGATTTTAAACTTTCAAGGATTTGTTTTGTTTTGACATGAAACGTTTTTAAAATCACACCGAAACACACGGGTAGGTTCATGATAGGTACCTACATCAGAAAAGTCGTCTATATTGTCTTACTTTAATAATTACAAAACTATTAGTCTTAGAAACGTAAATCTAGTGTCATTATTTAGCTTATATTATAGTCAGCTCGCTGTTGTGATCTTAACTTTGCTCCAGGGTTGGGCGGGTTTGCTGGGATAGGGCATTGCACATAATGACCGAAATCGCCATTCTCGCTGCTTTTTATTTGGTGTAACTCACGACTCACGATGTGTTTGTAGAATTTATTCTAACCGATCGAATTAAATAAAAATACGTGTAATTTGGACAAAATTTATAAAAAATAATAACCAGGATGTCTATAAAAGTATATAAAAATTCAATATATCGGCCTCAGCTCGTGCTGTAGCCAGCCGGAAATATAAGTCACGGCTGTCATCGGAAAGAGGGCTATGGGCTATGTGAAGATACCCCAATGTCCGGCGCTGAGCGAGTGAGACGGTTCAGAGAGCATTACAAATCTTCCAAGGCACGCTTAGTAAAAAATGCCTTATGTTTCTTATTTCTCATATGAAAGGATGATGATTTTTAATAAAATTATTGTCCAATATTAATCGAAAGAACTTTATATACACTACTTATTCAGTGACTGAGTATTAAAATAATTGGAACGCAGCCAATTTTGTTTTCATTTCAATCTTTAACACTAAAAGCGACTCGCTGAAATAGACCTTTCACGTTAAACCAACCGGCCGTGTGCCCGACACAGCCCCACCCAATTTTAAGGCTATTTCAACGATTACTTAAAAAAAATGCATGTAAATGCGACATGGCATTTTTTTATATTATTTATAAAGGTCATGTATGCTATAAATAATAAAATAAATATGTTGGGACATTAACACACAACACCATCTGGTTCCATGGAAAGCTATGAGGCTTGTGTTATGGATACCTAGTAGTTGATACACTACACATATATAACTTTAAATACATACATATTATAAATATAAACACCCATGACTGGAGTACAAGCATTTCATGGAGTTCAAGTACTTATTATACAAATGAATGCCCCCAGCGGGACTTGAACCCGCAACCGTTGGCACAGCATTTTGGGTCACTACAAAGTGAGCCAAACGTGTCGTCCTAGAAGTCGTCGTCGTCCTAATAAGAGAACACTATACCAGTATTATGGTATAATTCATTAAAACAACCTAAATTTCTCACATGTAAAATAAAATAAATAAAATGTAAGAGATTTTTTGTTACACATAATTTTATTTACTTACAAGCTCGACATTTATGATTAGATCCATTAGGCAAAGCAAATAGGGCGACAAGTTTAATTAAATGCTAACAGCTGAGCCGTCTAAGCTGAGGTTGGGAATACTCCATATTGAAATGAGTAAATATTTTTAGAAGGATATTTAGTCATGGGGATGGGTTGGCTTTGATCTAAGAGCTAGGAGCTAAGAGGTTTCGTCTTTCTACTACGTAGTTAAAACGTTAAAAACATAGGCGAACAGATTTTAAAAGGGTTAAAAGGGATGGAAATGTTTGTTTGGGATATAATGTTCTTCGAACATCAAAAAATAGTAAGTAAATAGAATCGAATAAATAGTGAGCAGGCCGTTATTAATACTACAAATAAAAATAATGAAGTATTTTAAGAAAATAAGTATAAATGCACATATGCGTTCAAGACTGCTACATAATTATTGTTAGGTTTCTTTTATTACAAACTTATTCTTTTTCAATATTTATGTAACGTCACAACCTCCACCTCTTTGTGAGCTCATGCAGACTAGATATAAGCAACATAATATGTATTACATAATATGTACTAGGTACGTTTTAAAGGATATATATATATATATATATATATATATATATATATATAGTATAGTATATATATAGTTGGACTTGTATTTGCCCAATTTTTACATTAAAAGACTAACAAATATTAACATTATTTACTAAACAAAAAAAAATTACAAGTACTTTTATTTAAAAATTGTTTCGGCCAACAAAATATTACTAATATGTTACTAATTTATAAAGCCAAAAAGTTTGTTTTATTGATAATTTGAACACGGGTGGGGCCGTGTTCAAGTTATCAATAAAAGGCGGGTAATTTAGTAATTCTAATAAAATCATAGAAAGGTTATATACGTACATTCATTTTTTTGGTATGAAAATTACGTATTTAAAAACACATGGCGACATCTATTGACGAATATCTAAATAACACATAAATAATTTTTATTTTCGGAGTTATTTTAATAAATATTTTTTTTCAATAATAAGCCATTTTTATTGCCATATTTAGTAAGTTTCCTTGCTAAAATATTTATGGTATCAAAATTGTGATTTTATTCTAACCAGTTTTTGCATTTTTTCTCAGAAATGAAATATTTTCCCGCGGTAAAAAGTATCCTATATGTTGACCCAGATAACCAGCTATCATCATACTAAATTTTATCAAATTCGTTCCAGTGGTTTTTCTGTGGTGCAGTAACAGACAGACAGATAGACAAAAATTCTAAAAACTATAGGTTTAGCCTCTGTGTCGATAATAATGTCCATTTCAATAAGATTTTCCAAAAAATATTTAATGTATAGATTTGGCTTAGTTACAATTTTACTATATGTATAGATAGATGAATAACAACAAAAGGCTTAGCGCAACGACCCAACGACTAATAAGCTCATCCCGTTCATCCCTTTTATATTATAACAAAATGATTTTTTTCAGGAGTTGTAAATAGGTAACAAAAACTAAAAGGTTATTAAAAATATATTTTTACGTTAATGCACGATATTATTTATTTTTTGTACAGTAAATATACTCTATCTTATATTTACTACAGTAGAAAAGTATGAAAAAAAAATGTTTAATTTTTTTTTATTAAATGTGTTTGTTGTATTGTACACGTATGGGATTTCTTATACAATCTTATACAGTAATTAAAGAAATTTTACAAATAGTATTAATTTACCTATGTATACATACGAGTATGTGTTACACATTAAACTGAATGAAATTGAACAAAATGACTATTAAACGCTAATTGAGATATTATTCTTATATGTTAGAATATTTTTTAAGCCATAACGTGGTATTATAAACGGGCTCATATTCCAAAACTTTTAACTAGATCCACGGGTTATTACTTCTTGCAACCTCAAAGGAAATTCAAAGAAAGTTTACACGGGTTTGTTCATATCCTAAAGTATAATTAACGGTAAGCTTGGAAAGGCTAATCTATTAAAGGATTTTGTTTCACAAAAAGTTTATGACCTGAGTTTTTAATTTTTTTTATTCATATTAATTAAAAACAGGAATTCCTTAAAACGTTACAGTCATTGTTTTTTTTTTTTTTAAATCATGTACAGATTTCGCTAAGTTACTGCTTTATTATAGTATAGATATAGATAAACGGATTTCGATAGGTCTACATGGTCATTTATTTTAAATAGGAATATGTAAACCTTAACACGTATGTGAAAAAAAATGAAATTAGTTCTTTTTAATTTAAGTCTCAAAAATCTTTGCCTAATTAAATCGACAAAATGAAATAAACTTAGTATACTTGTAAAAAACATCTTAATTGTAATACAATCTTAAATTGAATTAAAAAAAATCACGTTTTTGGTTCACAAACTAAACACTCATTAAGTATTTTTAATAATTAAAGTGTCACGACGTGTAGTGATATGACATATAGTGACTTGTGAAAGCGCGGTGATATTGAACCGAAGTTCGGTCGAATTTCGACCGAATTTTTTATTCTCACCGAATGTTCGGCCGAAGTTCGTATTCGGTTCAAGCCACATTCGGCCCATCTCTAAAAATAAGTGAAAATTAGAGTTTGTGAATAGTAAAACTTTATAATAATATACATTTTATAATATCGCGTCCAAAATACAAAATTCACCAAGTTTCTATGTAACAGTAGGTATACAAGATGCCATTACGTCTGAAGGAAATAAAATTAATTTCTCTGTCAGTACACAACAAAGGCGATATCTACGAGTACTTTGTAATTCATAACATAATTTGTAGCATACTTTAAGTTGTCATTCTATAAAAACTAATATTATTTTTTAACTCTTGAGGTAGAATTATATTTTAAAATTCTAAAATATTCATACTTCATGCTCATTTCATAATAATAAACCGACGCGTGTACTGTATGTAGGAATTAAGCATGTGTTTAACAATAGAAACAAAATAATCACAAAATCTTGGTAAATATAGCTAGATTACTTATTTTTATCTATTTTATTACATAAGTTAAATATACATTTTGGTATTTTTGTGACCGTAAGTCCCATTTGGCAGATGGTAGAGGTGAATCGTAATGCAAATTCTTCATACGAAAAATGTACTAGTGTACTCTAATTGGTGAAAGTATTAAGACTAGGTAATATGTCTCTTAGAAAGTTTTAAGGACTCGACTTTGTAGGCTATTGAAGTTATGAAAACATTACGTACCTGGCGTGCCTTATAGTGCAATATAATGGCTATGCGATGGAAATTTTAACAAACTCGAAAATGTTCATAGTTTAAACTGAAAATTTCATTTAACTTTTCATGTATCGCTGTTGCGTCAAAAACTATGAAAATCAATGTAAGTAAAAATACTTGCATTAATTTTCATGGGTTTTTTCATAGACAAGTGTTATATAGATGTAAAAAAGTAATATCCCATCTATTCTCAGGGTGGAAAATTTACTGTTAAAAAGATTTTGAAGTCAGTATATTTTTTAGTAAAAAGCAATTATTTTTTTTCAGCTAACACTTTGAAATTTAAAAATTTACACAGAGGATAGTCGCGTATGTTTAATTCATCTTGTTAGGCGAGATCACGCGCGGGAAGTTCAAACATTTCATGAATATTACATCACCATGTACTTGCTTTGGGGTGTACCGGTAATCTTTGAGAGGAGCATAAAAGAATTTGATGTAGTGTAATTGAAATGATTATATAATTATTCCAATTAACATTTATAAGCAGACTTTAATTGTGAAGGTTTTAGGATTCCGCACTTGGTGAGTCCAGACGAAGCCCTATTATTATTAAGTCTGGGTAGTTTAGACTTAGTAATAACCCTAAATTTAAATGGCTGGATCTATTGAACTTTTACAGGTAGGTTGATTTTTTCATGAAATATATTGTGTAGTATTAAAAAAATAAAATCTCTAAATATTAAAAAAAAAATAAGTGGTCTAGGAATTGAAGATAAAAGTTGTGAAGGTTATCTTCTTTCGGTCTGTTGTAAAAAGTATAACAATACATACATAAGTGTAACTTTCATAACTAAAGACTTTAAAATAAAAAAAAGATCAAAATCAACAGGTCAAGTGTTAGTTGTTGTTAAATGATATTCAATTTAAAATTCTATTTTATTGGTCAAAATGAAACCTAAATATATGTATTGTATGACTAACGGCTCGCCTCTAGGAAAACAAAAATAAACCTATCCCACGCGAACCGTACATTTCTCCGGGATAAAAAGTAGCCTATGTGTTATTCCAGACTATAATCTATCTCTGTGCCAAACTTTCACATTTATAATATTAATACGGATAGTGCGGAAACCTTAGAGCGTGAATCCAACTCAAAATACTTATAATGATTTTTTAGCATTTTGGGTGACCGTGAGAATTGTTTTATTAAAACTGTTTATAACTGCTATGCTAAATATTATGTACATAGATTTTGGCAATAATCTAATTGATAAATATATCTGGAAAGTTTTTCTGGAAGTTTAAAAAATTAACGTTTTTTTAATCTCAAGACTTTCCAAATCTTCTTTTGCCTTCTCTCTGCTCTTCTCGAATTGTTGCTCCTCATGCTTACTTACATATTAGCAAAATGGCGCAATAATAGGTAATCCGACATATTTAACTGACAAAATTTCCTCAAATCAAATCTCTCTTCTTAAAAGCAAGCTCACATCGAAGTTGTGTCTAGACTAAAATACGAATTTAGTATAACTAAATACAATTAAATTTATTATTTCATATTTTTATTTTTAGAAAAGGAAAATTATTTATTAATTTGCATATTGAAGTTTCTTGGTGTTTTATTTTAGTATCTAGGCGACCGAGTTTTGCTCGGAGTTTTCGGGAAAGATATAAAAATTGAGTTTTTTTTTGGAAAATACATCTATATAAATAAACTTAAAAAGCAAAACCCTATTTAAATACAAAATTTAATCCAAATGCAAATCCTTAGTTAGTATTATATGATCTGTAGTACTAGCCGTTTCCGCCGAAACGTAGTAAGTATATAAAAACAAGAATTGCTCATTTAATCTATACATATGATAAAATTGTAACTAAGCCGAATCTGTACATTAAATATTTTTTGGAAAATCTTATTGAAATAGACTTTATTATCGATACAGAAGCCAAATCTATAATTTTTAAAATTTTTGTCTGTCTGTCTATCTGTCTGTTACCGCATCACGGGAAAACCACTTGACAGATTTTGATAAAATTTGGCATGATGATAGCTGGTTATCCGGGTCAACATATAGGATACTTTTTACTGCGGGAAAATATCTCATTTCTGAGCTAAACGTTAAAATGTATCTAGGGACGAACACGAGCGGAGCGAGGGTGAGTTGCTAGTATATTATGTTATTTAGATTATTACTTTTCGACTAATAATTTAATCATAAACTTGTTTAATATTAAAGAGAATGCTCAACGAATTATAGTGTTGAGGCGTTATTCCATTATGTTCTTTATACGATCAGAATGACTTCATCTCCCACATCGCCAAACAGACGCCACCGCGACGCCTTGAAGTCTGCAAACAATACAGAAACTATTTCCTTACAGGCAATTTCAGCCTCTATTCTAATATAAATAGAACTTTTATCCTTTGAAACACGTGTAGTTTCTTTTTTATCGAAAATACACATTAGCCAGTTTATTATGAGCCACGATTGACCTACGATCTATATTTTTAGAGGTCTTTGTTAATAGCCGCCATAAATCTCAGATAGAGGGAAAATAGAATCAAGGCTGTATGCTAGAAATTTAACCCAATTATGTCGAGATTAATATCACAACAAGACCCGGTTTAGAGTAAACTTGTTCTACTTTGTGCGACTCGATTTTACTGATTGACTTGCTGTCCGTAATAATAAGATTTAAGTAGATTTACAGGTAAAGTTTGTGAGTTTGTGATGTTGTGGGTTTGTGATGTTGTGAGTTTGTGACGTTGTGGGGGGTAATATCTGGATCTAGTGAACCGATTTAGATGAAATTTGGTAAAAAGATAATTTGAAATTCTGGGAAGGATATAGAATACTTTTTATCTCGGATATTATCCCTTAAAGGGGTGAAACTGGGGATGAAATTTCGTATTGGGAAGTAAGCTAACCCGAGCGAAGCGAGGGTGAGCCGCTGGTGATTAATAAAGCATAATATATTCTCTCAGAGATGAGTCGAAGATGTAAAAGAAAAAAATCTACTAATCAAAGAAATAAATAATTTATTTCAATAATTTATATTTATCTGCCGGTTTGTTGTAACAGGCATTATTCAGAAACAACTGAACGCGTTTATAACTTTTAATGTTTGGAAATGTACCATTTCAAAGCTTATAGCTCAAATTAAAATGAAAGCAATTTTCATTTTAATCAAACAAGTAATTTACAATAACAATTTATGCTGTTGTGGCATGCACGTCTATGTCAAGCCGGCGTTATGTTTTGTATTTGTAGAATATGTAAATAGAAATGCATAGAATGTCATAGAATGAAACTTGTTTAAATAACATGGATTAAAATAAAATATCTATTGAATAAAATACTTTTGTAAGATTTTGAACTTATAATATTTTTATTGAATGTACCAATAGATTTGAATAGACTTACAACGAATAGTATATTCGGCCATACGCCAAATACCGAATATTCGGTGAGCTTTCTGGCCGAATAGCCGAATATTAGGCAAAAGTATTCTACCAGCACGTGGCGGGAAGACTTGTATCTACGTGTTTGTTTCTTGTTTGGCGCCAGGAAGAAGTATTTATTCAGAGCGTCTTTTGTCTAAATCTGAGATTGTCTAGAAGTAAACTGCCTGAAAATGCAGAAAAATTAGTTTTTTGCACCATAATCTTCTACTTCTAAATTTTAATTATGATAATGCCACTTGCATGCATAGACATTTGTTTGATAGTTTTTTTTTGTTAATTTTTGTAATAAAGAAATTGATTATGTACGTATGACTACTTTAATGATTATAAGAAAAATATATTATTATAAAATAAATCACTATTTTCATTTTACCAATAGGAAATATGCATCATTTTTTATATAATAGCTTACATCGTTATATAATTGTTAAAAAAAAAAAACAATATATCCAGCTCCAAAAAACTAAAATTTATTATAAATTATTCTTTTAAAATATTATACCGTTACGGATACTTTAAACGCTCTCCATTTCGCTCGCTTGGCGTGACGTCACAGTATGATATACACAGATATGACGAATCAGTTTGTAAGTGACAAAATCGCTAATCGCTCTGTTATGATAAATACTTTAACGGCATATTCGGTCTGAATGGCGTTGCGTTTCAACTACTTTGAATTTCCTACCTGTTTTTGCACTTTTTAATAATAATTATTATTATTAAGAAGTAACATAAAAAAATATTTATATAGGCTTAAATCAATAGCAATAAAGATTAAAATAAAAAATATATTTCATCTTTCTTTTAATCACTCGCATATTCCCTATTGTAATCTGATTACAGCAAAAAATATTACTGAAGTATTCGGTATTCGGCCGAATAGTATCTAGATATTCGGTATTCGGCCGAATAGCATAAAAGTAGCCGAATAGGCCGAATACCGAATAGTAGCCGAATATTCGTTGCAAGTCTAGACTTGAATTTATGAGGGCGATAAAAGGATCAAAAGTAATATGTATTATGAATAAAACATTCTTTATCCTTTAACGGAAAGACAATTTTTATATATTATGTAGAAAATAGCTTTTATTATAAGTATATGCCTTCCAATATTAAATGGCAATGTACTCAGAGTTCATAACAACATAATATTTTTTATTAAAAAATACCATTCACGTCAAGGGTTTTTTACTTCCTGAGGCAAAAACGGAGGGCTTTGAAATTAAAGCTTTTCTGCGTCCCTCAGTGATTTCGCAGCTTTCAATCATATGAATATATATTTGAAAGTAGTTTTAGGTCTCAAAATAAAAAGGTGTGTGTTTTAGGTCTCAAAACAAAAACTAAAAAAATGAAAACAAGTTGACGAAGGAATATTATTAGTATTATACAGTCGGAGACAAACATACAAATGTACATCTAGCAGCAAGAATTTAACGACACACAAATTGCCGCCTGAAATCTGCCATTCTAATTTTTAACTATTTTTATATAGCCTATGACACTCGTGTTATCAGGACGAATCTAACGATGTATGAATCATCAAAATCGACCCACGCCTTTGGTCTCTAGAACGCCACACAGGAACAAACATACATACATAGACTGATAAACACATTACCCTGCTTTGCGTCGCGCAGTAGGGTAAAAACTAATATGATCCTTAATTTAATAAGACTTTTTTATTAGTTAGAATACAGATATTAATTTTATTTCTTTCTTTATTACATAATATTTGAACATTTTCAGTCTGATCGGAATCAGTCGATGTGTATGAAAAATTTTATGAGAATTAAGGGTACAAGGCGCCTGTCGTGTGGCGCGTCTTATTGGCGCCGGCTCGTCTTTATAAAATTTTCCTTTGGTACTTTTATCTTCATTTCTTCATAGAACATCTACATTATTAAAGTAATATGATTTTAACTTATGTTAGCCGAGAGTTTTTACACACCATTTATTTAATTATATATATATATATATATATATATATATATATATATTTATATATATATAATAAGTATAATAATAAGGTAAGTCCGGGAGAGTTGCCTATAGTTTTAAAAAACGATCAATGTTAATTATATGTGTAGGATACTACATAAAATAAGCATAATTTATTTTAATTCAATATTTACTTATGCCATTTAGATTAAATTTGGATTTATTGTGCAATATATTCTAGATTAAAAAATGATTTTTAAAAACAATAGAAAATAGGCATCTCACCCAGACATGTGGGTTAGTTGCCTATAGATGTCAGGGATAGGTATAGGACGAGTAATTAGTGCTTAATCAGACATACTTTACTTAGTGACGCAAAAATCCTTTTTTTATGCATTTATACATACTACCTGTAGACGTACAGGTGGTTATGTGGGACTCACTGGCTAGAAAAGCCAGTACTACCCACTAAAACCCAACAAAACCTCCCTCGTCTTAATGGGGCACCCCGACGGCAGGTCTGCCGAAGCAGACTACAACAACCGTGAGGTTGCTCCCACGATCCACTCTGCCGTCAGAGAAGTACCAAGAGCAACCATATGGATTAGGCCATAATCTACCACGCTGGCCAAATGCGGGTTGGCGGACTTCATAATGTCTTTCAAAAACTTGCTAGGTTCTCTCAGATATGCAGGTTTTCTCGCGATGTTTTCCTTCACCGTAAGGCAAGTGGTAATCATGTTTGAAATGATTCGCACATGAAAATATCACAAGTGCGAGACACGGGATCTCACTTCACTCATTTTCCAAGCGAGCGCGTTTCCCCGCTGGGCTACCACTGCCTTAATTAGCGTCCGGATGAACTGCCGAACGCTAATGAGCTCCCCCACCACGACAAGTTGAACGCACGTTGGGGGGGGAACCAATTAATATACTGGGCATTTAACCCCAAAATATCATTGGGCATCTCTCCCGATCATTAGGGAGAGATGCCTATCGACTCTGAACACACCGTAAAGCATTTACAATAGAAAATGGTGGATTGTTAACAAAACAAGATCGCAATGTTACATTATGAAACAATTTAATACTATTTAACTAAAGAATTTAGGGAAAAAAATTACTGCAAACTATCTTAAAGATTATATTCTAACGTAAAAGTTAACTACACTTATCTTATTTTACAAATTAACACCAAAATATTAATTATAAGTAATATGTCTTTGTGTAAAAACTTCCACACTGACATTGCCTATCGACTGACGTATTATGGACGCGTTCCGAATCACGCAACATTAATTAATTTAATTTTAAAATTTATTAGGTGTCTCTCCCTTATGGGCATCTCTCCCGGACTTACCCTAATTTAAGGTTTACAAATAAATATTATTCAATATTTGAGTACTTATAATATAACAATACTATTTTTTTTTATTAAGAAGATTTTTATAAGTTTCAGGCATGTAAGGAAAAAATACAATTTTTAATAAACCATACTCCGCTTGCCAGCTTTCTTCTTACTAATGATAAATAATAAATCAATAAAAAATATATATCTTTACGTAGCTTTTGAAATTCATCTTAATGATTGAGTGGAGTTAGTTGAAGATGTCGCATTAGACTGATGGACAACAAAGCTTTCATCCACGCCTGACTGCGTCGCGCCGCTGAACCCCAAACAATAAATTCCGCCCGCACTTGTCGATCATTATTCGTAGCCTTTCTATTTAGAGTTACTTTATTTCACAAAACTATTATACTACTAAAACAATTAAATTTTATGTTTTACATTATATGTGCTTATTTTTAAGATTTGTTTAGTTATAAAAATTAACAAATATTTTATCTACATTTATTTTACTTTATCAACATGTCATTGAAATTCAAATAAACAATGTAAAATTAGTTTTTTAAGCTCTTTTTTAAATTGGCAACACCTACAAAATATTCTATAGTGTAGTAGGTATTTACTTACTTTTATTGGCTCATCAAAAGCTCTTCAATTCCAACAGGCGATGTTACATCGATGTTATAGTCTATTTATAGCTTGTTTCTCTGTAATCTTATTACATTAATATATTTACTTTGTTAAGAAGTAAACAGTATAATGAAGTTAATTTATTCTGGTTCTATTCTAGTTTATGTAAAGTAATTAAAGACGTATTTCTGAAAAGCAAAAGATAGATTACTGTATAATGAATATCGGTGTAATGCTTCTTTGCAGGATAAAACTTTTTGATTACGTAAATTATGTCCTAAATAAAACTGTGACATATTTATATTTAGAAATGAAAATAAACTTGATAAATGTTGATGTTACTATTACATTCGAAGAAAATTTCTATTATGCGATTGAGTTAAATAAAATACTAATTAAAGTAAGTTAGAGGTTAAACGAGAAGTTAGTGGTTGGTTCAATATCAAAAGCTCTTTGATCCTTACTGACTGTGCTGATTCCGACATCTCTCGACCTTAATTACTTAATTCACTTCGAAGTTTTTTTTCTTGTAAAAAAACTTATCTTAAAATTTTGTTATAGGCTCTGCTATATACAAAGTTGTGTCTATTCAATTTGTATATACATATGTATCTATCAATATAAGTATACAACAACATAAAAATCTCAACAAAAACAAGCATAGCATTTCATCATAATATAAATAAGTTAAAGTTGCTTCATAACTGACACAAGTAACGAAAACTATTACATTTGTTAAAATATTTTGAAAATTGCCACTTTTGTGAAAAAAATATATTTCTATATTAACTAGTTTCGCATTTTTGTCTTAACACTTCTAGATAAATATATAAAAGCATTAAAATATTTGATACTAACGGCTCGGGTTCGCCTCTAAACAAACAAAAGCAAATCTATACCACGAGAACCATACATTTTTCCGGAATAAAAAGTAGGCTATTTATTATTCTGATGTATGAACTATATTATTGTAAAGTTTCATTAAAATCTAATGAGTAGTTTTTGTGTACTAAGCTGTATAAGTTACTATAGTTTTTTTAATTTTCCGGGATGAAAAGTATCTAAAATGTTGATATAAGATATCACCATGCAAAATTTCATTTAGATCGGTCTAACAGTTTCGGAGATTAGCCCGTACAAACAGATAAACAGACAAACAGACAGAAAAACAAAAGAAATAAAAAAAACTGGATTTGTTCTATTTCTCTTCTTACATGTATCTATGTACAGACATTCGACCTCTACAGTTCTATTATATATATTTGATTTGATTTGATATATTTGATATATTATATATTTGATATATTATATATTTGATATTTTCAGTTATTTGCAACCAGATTTATATTCTTGACTGATTTACCGATTTTTCTATTTTCAAGAAAATCAGGAAGAACCATGGATTGTAAAGTAAGTATGTTGACAGATTTAATAATATTTCTGTACCAACTTAAACTTCTATTTATCACATCGACTACAAGTGTTTGAATTTGTGATAATAGTACAGTGATTTGGTATCATCGAGCTTATCTGATTGTAGGGCCGAAAGGTAGTGGAACTCTTTAACGGCGAGTAAATAGGTACTTCGGTTTTGCTTATTTTGTTTGATATGATAAGTATACGTTAGAATTGGATTTTAGAGTCTGATTTTTAGTCTACATATCTATACATATAATGAAATTGTAACTGATCGCTGTCTGTACATGGAAGATATTTGAAAAAAAACGATTATTGGGGATCTTTATTAACGCAATAGAACCCAAAACAATGATTTTTAGTTTTTTTTGTCTGTTTATCTGTTTGCCTGTGCGTTTCTGCGCGCTAATCTTAGAAACGGCTTAACCGATTTGGGTGCGGGTTTCACTAATGTATTGTGGTAAGCCTCACTTAACACTTAGTATTTGTTTTATTTCAATCGGTTCCTAAATAAAAAAGTTATGTTTATTAAAAAATCATCTAGGGGCGAACACGAGCGAAGCGACGGTGAGCCGCTAGTGTTATTAATAAAAGCGAGTTTTTTAATCTTCATGTAAAATTGGCATAAATCAACTTAAATAGCCGAAGAGAATATTTAATAATATACTTTCTTCTTACGTTGCTACTAAGTCTACACTTAAAATGAAAGAATAAAAACTTTAAAAATAAAATAAACATCGACTTCCAAACATTAAAAAAGTAAATAAAAACCGACAATAAAAAGTAAAAAATAATTGAAAGAGGATTTTCATTTACTATAGATGCTAATCAGGTATTTTCGAAGTCAGTGCCAATTTCTATTAATATATAAACAAAAGCTTTATCAATAAATTTTAGACAAGTTAAGACAAGCGGAATTTCGCAAACAATACAGTGAATTTTTCAACTATTTTCACGTTCTTTTTATATCAGGAAAACAAGTTTCCTGTATTTGGATAAAAGGTTTGTTGGTGAAACGAACAAAACTGTCAATCAATTTCATTGCGGATTTTATTTTTGACTAGCGACTTACCCTCTCTCCGCTCGGGTTCGTCCTTAGTTACGTTTTAACGTTTAGTATAGATTTCTCAGAGCTGATATATTTTCTCGCAATAAAAAGTATCCTATTTGTTGCCCCAGACAACCAGCTATCATCATACCAAATTTCATCAAAATCTTTCCAGTGGTTTTCTCGTGGTGCGGTCACAAACAGACAGACAGACAGACAAAAATTCTAAAAACTATACATTCGGCCTCTATATTGATAATAATATCTATTCGCTCGCCTTCGTCCCTAGGTACGTTTTCACGGTTAGCTATGTTTATACTTAAATAGGAGATTGCTACTCCTAAGATATTCATTTAAATTATATAGCGATTTACCTTCGCTTTGCTCGGGTGCGTTCGCCGTATGCGGATTTTTTTCACAATTTCATGGGTTTTTATTTTTTTTCGCGGAACTCTGATGCTTTTTCTAAAATAAAAGTAGTCTAAGTTACTCCCTACAACATCAGCTATCTTCCAGTGAAAGTCCCGTCAAAATCGGTCCAGCCGTTTCGGAGATTAGGCGGAACAAACAGACAGACAGACAAAAATTATAAAAAATGTTGTTTTGGTATATGTACCGTGTATACATCCATATGAATTTAGTAAAAAGCGTTTATTCTAATATTACAAAAAACAGACACTCCAATTTTATTTATCTGTAGGTATAGATGAAATTTTATTTGTTGCTTCTGTATGCTTCTTCATATCATGGCTTTTCAAAATTTCGTTAATGTCATATTAAATATAATTATGAAAATATGTTAACATTCAGGGTGATTATTTCTAATGAAAATACTATGTGATTTGAAAGTAGATGGCAAAATTATTGTTAAAACTAACATCATCAACTAGTTTTAATGAATTTTCTGTTTTAGTATAACTTCACGTTGATTAGTTTAACTGAGAGTCCATTATTTCATATTCATATAATCTGAATCGTGTTACAGTTTCATGAATGTTTTAAACTTCTAGGAAAATTAATAACGCATTCCTCCCATAGTTTTGTGGGCGAGGTACCTACTACTTACGCACAATGGCCGTCTACAGTCTAGACTCTAGACGACTAGTGAGATACCGCATGCTAAAATTAAGTTGCCTACCACTAATTGATTTCCAAACCAAACATTTTCAGGCTCATTAAAAATAAAACAAGCTTTGACTATAGTAAACGAAATTTTTAATTATGTGACCCATTGGGACATGTAGAAAAAAATAATTTTATTTAATATTGTTAACCTTGTTGTTCTTGTTAAGTAACTTCCAAAGTATTCCCTTGATTATATTATTATAGGCAGTTTTAGATTAAATTATTCAGATAGCTAGGGTAACTACGTAACTTACCACGTATTATTTAATCATATAAAGATAAAAGCTATAATGATCAAAATAGTCTTCCAAGTACATTTTTTAATATTGTTACGTATTATTACAATAGCTTTCCAAGTACACTAATTTATATATTTTATATTATACTATGAGTTTTGGAATGGGAAATTATATATATGGAGTAACGGAAAACGTGAAGAGAAAAAATTGAACCACTTTTTAAGCATCATGCATGTATGGAGGAGTATGAACTTTGGCATAGTTAAAGTTTATATAGAGAAGGACTGCAGAAAGCCTAAATTTATTGACTTTCTTTTACCCGCGGATCCGCTCGCGTATTTTATTTATATATAATTACTTCACTGCTAAAAGATGTAGTATGATGCTAGATAACTTTCATCAATATTATACTAGTATTTACATAATATATAGATGAAAAGTTGATTTGTCTATTCGTGCAAATCTTTGAATCTATGGGCCCGTTTGAAAATTCTTTTGGATTTTATAGGTTATCTATATAACTTTAAAAAAAGAACCTCAATATCGATCAAACTTTAGAATTATAGTTGATTTTCAACCACGCAGCGATCAAATACATCTGTAAAAGATATATTTTGTAGATTTGTGTACTATTAGAGATGCACATCCATCAAGAAAGAAAAACAATTTCTGGGACTGAAGATTAGTACTTACTATTAACATGCGATTAGTGGTGCGCCAGTCATATTGGATAATTTAGTCTTTTATTCTGAATAACAATATGTAGTAGGTATGCTTAAGCTTTCTTTCACTGATGTCTACTGTCTAATCAGAGCTCAGTCAATTCGAGAATGTATATTGCGTGTACAAACTTGCATGTTACAGAAAGTTTTTATTATGATCCCGGAATGTATGTATGTATGTATTCAGCCCTTTTTAACTCCCCACTGCTGGGTACGGGCCTCCCTTCAATACGAGGGGAATCAGGCCATGATCCACCACGCTGGCCAAGTGCGGAATGTAATGTGTTAATTCGAACTTTCCGTACTTATTATTCTTATCTAAATTAAAATACTGCGCAGTAGATTATACAACTTTATGTGGTGATTAAAATTTAATATCGCATTTTTGGACAGTAACTTTGATGGAATTTTTAACTGTATTTTGCGGAAATATTGACATGGTGACTAGTAATAACCATGCCAATTCTGCATTCGTATCAAAATCATCATTGCTTTATGGTCTATACCGATAACAAAGCATATTATATTATTACTAGCATTGCCCGCGGCTCCGCCCGCGTTCAGATGATCAAAAATCAAATTCTAGGTTTTAAACATTAGTTAGTTTTTTTACACATTAGTATAGTTTGTTAAGTTTTGGGCAATAAACTCTCAAACTATGGAATTAATTTTAATATTTTTTACTTATAAACAGCTATTGATTAATTTAATATTTAGCTGATTATATAAATTACATAATGGTAACTTTTCTTAATGTTAATTTGTCGCGAAACAGGGATTAGTTAGCGCTAGTTACTAATATTTTCCAAAACGATTTTCAAAAGAAAGTGTAATAAGTAAATAATTCTAAGCAAATACTTTTATTATTTCATATGGCTCGACTAATATGATTAAAGTCGTAAGCATTTTATTGTGTCCTTTAAGCCTTTATCTTCCAAAAAATTATGTCCAAAAAAAAGTTGAGATGTATCAGTTCCTAAAATACTTTTTCATAGTTTTTGAGATATGGAATATTTTTAGTTACCCGCTTTGTCAGTTTAACAGCCATAACCTTGTTTTCCATAAAATGTTATAAAAAATTATGAATCGAACTTATTTTTACGGTTGATAAAATGAGTCGATATTGTGGAAACGTAAATATTATTTGTATTTATTTTAGTGCTAACCTAACAAAACACGTAAGTAAGAAAAACAACACAGTATTTGCCATACGAAACCTATAATGAGCGAGTTGGAGTTGCAAAATTTTTACATTAAAAGATTAAAAAATATTAACATTATTTACTAAAAAAATAAAATCTTACAAATATTTTCATTTGAAAATTGTTTCGGCCAACAAAATATTACTAATGTGTTACTAATTTATAAAGCTTGTTTGTCTTTTTCAAATTTTGAATAAAGATTCAAAATTTGAACACGGGCGGAGCCGCGGATAATTTAGTAGTAATTCTAATAAAGTCATAGAAAGATCACATCTGTACATTTTTTTTGGATTAAAACTACGCATTTTTAAAACACATGGCGACATCTATTGTCAAATATCTAAATACACATAATACACATAAATAAATTTTCATTAAAACAACTATTTTAATGAATAAAATAGCGCTATTGATATTTCTTTTAAGATAAGCTTTTTTTAATAGTTTTGACATATATAAGTTACTTTGCTAAAATGTTAATAGTACCATCGTGCTTTTATTTTAACCAGTTTTTGTATTTTTTCTCAGAAATGAGATATTTTCCTGCGGTAAAAACTATCCTATATGTAGAGTCGGATAACCTGCTATCACCATACCAAATTTACCAAATTTACCAAAATCCCTCCAGTGGTTTTTCTGTGATGCGATGCGATGTGATGTGGTCACATACAGACAAACAGACAAAAATTCTAAAAAATATAGATTCGGCCTCTATATCGCTAATAATGTATATTTCAATAAGATTATTCGAAAAATATTGAATTTACGGATTCGGCTTAGTTACAATTATATTATATGTGTATTTACTAATTTATAAAGCCAAAAAGTTTGCTTTATTGAAAATTTGAACACGGGCGGGGCCGCGGGTAATTTAGTAGCAATTCTAATAAAATCGTAGAAAGGTCATATCTGTACATTCATTTTTTTGGAATTAAAACTACGTATTTTAAAAACACATGGCGACATCTATTGTCGAGTATCGAAATAACACATAAGTATATATTAATTAAAATAACAATTTTAATGGATAAAATAGCGCTATTGCTAATTTGATTTTCAAGATAAACTATTTTTAATAGTTTTTACCATATTTAGTAAGTTACCTTGCTAAACTATTTGCAGATAGTATCATCGTGGTTTGTTCCAACCAGTTTTTGTATTTTTTCTCAGAAATGAGATATTTTCCCGCGGTAAAAAGTATCCTATATGTTGACCCGGATCACCAACTATCATCATACCAAATTTCATCAAAATCCCTCCAGTGGTTTTTCTGTGATGCGGTAACAGACAGACAGACAGACAGACAGACAGACAGACAAAAATTTTAAAAACTATAGATTCGGCCTCTGCATCGATAATAATGTCTATTTCAATAAGATTTTCCCAAAAATATTTAATGTACAGATTCGGCTTAGTTAGAATTTTATAATATGTATAGATTACAAAAACAATTTAAAAAAAAGATATGATTCATCTATGGTTTTATTGTACGTGTAAAATTATACGTATCTCATTTTTTGTTGCACTCAAAAAATAACACAATTTTACATTGTAGTTAGAAAATGTATAAGAGGTGACCTTTTCTCTCAAACAACGAGCTATTCTAGTCAACGTTGAAATGTAAGAAGTAGCAGAGCTAAAGTTTTTTTTTCTTTATAGATTTACAAATTATTTTAGTTAAAACAGTATATAGGTATGATTACTGAAAATAGCCAATTTAAAAATTCTAAATAGAAAACATTCTTTAGAAAAATGTATGTGTTCCAATACGTAGACTATAAAATCAAAACAATTTTATCCTTCTGTTTGTTTGTAAATCATTTATAACAAGTATGTATAATTAGATATTGAAACACTTTCTTTAGAACTTTGTAACACAAGTAGTTTAACAATGTGAAGTTATAAGAAGTGTGTAATCAAAATTACAGGTATTAATTAGTAGGACATCTAGTAGTATATTATAAGTACTAATTGTATTCAGCCCTTTTTAACGTCCCACTGCTGGGCACGGGCCTCCCTTCAATACGAGGGGGATCAGGCCATAGTCCACCACGCTGGCCAAGTGCGGGTTGGCGGACTTCACATGTCTTTTGAGAACTTGCTAGGTTCTCTCAGACATACAGGTTTCCTCACGATGTTTTCCTTCACCGTTAAGACAAGTAGTAATCATGTTGGAAATGATTCGCACATGAAAATATCAGAGGTGCGAGACCCGGGATTTGAACCCGCTTCACTCGGTTTCCCGAGCGAGCGCGTTACCACTGGGCTACCACTGCCTTTTTGCGAAACTAATTGCGAAAAGTTAATAATTCCTTATAATAAATGAAATAATATTGTTACATTGCTCTTGAAATATGTTTCTGTCGCCAAATAGATTGTTAGATGCTCGTCCGAGGGTTTCAAATAATTGAATTATCGGCAACAAGCGACAAGGGTCCTCGGAGTTACCAGTCCTTTATATATTATTAGAACGAGGAAAATGTTACTAGGAAATTTCGGCTAAATAGTAAACTATTTCCCAGAAGTGACTTTTTCAAATCAATTTTCGAATTTCGAATTACTCTATAAGTAATTAGTCTATAAGAAAAGTAGATTAGCTAATTCTAGTCTGCTACAACTTAAGAAAAAACAAAAATAATAAAACCCGACTGCGGAAAAAGCGAACTAAAAAGGTATGAGAACAAGTTGAAGAAAAAACATAGTATTATGCAGTAGGAGACATACGAGTTTTACTCGTATACTAACTGCAAGTCTCGCTACTTGTAACAAGTGTATGTAACCGATTTAATCAATTCAGAATTCATGCTTATACTCGTAGGATCCAGACTAACGTAGACTGTGCAATGTCAGAAAAAGAATTTAACATTTTTATCAAGTAGAATAATTATGATTTAATTTAATTTGGACATATCAGATTATACCATATGTATTTAAAAAAAATTACCTTTTTTTTCTATAAACTAAAGTACTTGTTTATATTTATATTTCTGTTAAAATAACAATAAGATTGAAGACATAATTCAAAATATAGATGATACCTGACAATTGGTTTTTATTTACATTTCGTTCTAAAATGTAGTATAAATTTTTTTTTAATATTTTTTGTTTAGTTTTGATATGTTTTGTTTAAATTTTATTTGAAAGGTTGGTAAAGGGTAAATAAGCAAGCAATGATTTTATTATAAGATGTACCCTTATGCTGAATGTCTTCGCTTAATAATGCTACTACATTTGTTTTATAAAAGATTTTCATTTAGCTTAAAAAAAAAAGAAATTATGCTTTCACATTAATTTTTAATTTTAGAAAAGACATAAAAGTAAATAATAAATCATTTGAGAGAAATACTTTGGGAGCTAAAATAAAAAAAAAGTGCGTGTGTGTGCAATTCACACATGGTAGAAGTGAAACTTAATAGTATATATTTGTCAAACAATAACAACGGTTACCATGGCAACATGGCAATGTATTCTATCTCATTCTCTCACCGGCTTAATCCTATATATATTTATGAGTTTGTCTCTTTTTAGTGTCGCATTTCCGTTTCATCAAGTTTCAAATCACAACGATTCTAAAGAAGTTTCAATTTAAAAACAATTCTTATACCATTCGAGCGTTTTGTTATACTGTAATATCTGAATACATAAAAGTGAAGTAAAATGTCACCGTACCGCATACTCTATGCAATAAATAATGAATGGCATGAAAATTTACGCGGTCATAAAAGACTGACAGTGTGAAAATAAATCTCTATTTGGATTTTAGGGGTACTAGGTAGACATATCATACTACCTACTAGTATATCTACATTTAATGTTATTTTGTGTAATATATTTTACATTTCGACTTTTGTAATTCTAAAGGCAGATGTGTTCAAAGAATTCTTCGAAGAGATATAACTATATTCTTCAAACAATAATTTTTAAATTATTGGATAGTCGTCTTTTATTTGATACAAATAATATTTATTTGATAAAAAAAAACTCAGCTTTAAGAAATACTTTCTGTTTTGCTTCCATGGAAAGTAAAATATTTATCATTCCCTGAAAGGGCTGTTCTCACTAAAATATATTTAACCTAAGTGTAGTACGGGTGGGTCGCTACTTTTTTCCGTTATTGTATGAAAACTCTGTTTTTTTCCTTATAGATAATGAAATGAAATACAAAGTGTACTTTAGTATATATTATACCGTTTATTGAAAATAATAAACATCTCTTGACCATTCGTAATTTATAATCGAAAATATTTTATTCATATACTAATTTTATCTTACATTACATTGTACATACATGGTTGCTTCGAATACAATTATTAAAAGCGTGTTTTTCAAAAAGGTTCTATACATATTTTGAAAGATACATCAGATTAAATGTTGGAAATAAATATGTAGATATTGTTACAACTCAACTTATCAAAAAAAAAAATTAATAGCATATTTATTTAATCTGAATGTATCTCTCTGTGCAATTAAGTATTTATAAAAATAACACATTTTATCTTAAATAAGCGTAGCCAAAGGTCCTGTTACATAAAATATGTGCGTATTTTGTACGTAAAAATCATTTTATACCAACATTAATATTGGTTAAAGTAAGATAAGGAAAACGATTATTGGTAAACATTAACTTTTTTAACGCCATATATTAAGGAATAAAGCAGTAATATATAAATATCGCATCTCGCAATCAAAAATTATCGTACAGTCGCCTATCTCTATCGACCATCAGTAAAGCTTTCTAGCTACGCGTACCATCAGTAGAATACGTTTATATTTTACATTTGCCTAAAGTTTAAAAGATCGTAAATCATCATTTAATTGACATACAACCTACAAATTTACAATTCTATCAAAATTACTTTTAAATTACTACACTACCAATTTAATCGTTTAATTGGCACTTCAAACCATATGTTACTATTAAATACTATTTACAAGCAAGATAGGTTAGTGTTATAGTTACAATTATTATCTTTAATCTATAAAAGCATGGTTCTTATAATGTATTTGAACCTGAAGTTTATTAATACATTTAACAATAATATCACTTTTGGCAATTTATATAATTTAAGATGTTATATAAATAACTGCAATATTACTCTTAATAATTATACATAAATTATTTTAAAATATACGCACCGACTTTTGATAATAATAGATATTTAATATTATACAAGTAATGTTTAAAATTATTTAGACACAAATTGTTTAATTTCATTACTGCTCGCAAAACTGTGAGTTGATTTTAGATGTCGTTACTATCTTTTTTTATTGTTATGTTATTTATTTTGTTATTCATTTATTTGCTTTTAATTTCATTTGATTGACTTCAATTTTATATTATGTGTTCTTATTATATGCGTAAAGGACAGTGATTTAATGTTATAAGGCACTGCCTTAAAATGTAAACTATACAATATATACATTCCAAATACATTTTTAAGATACATTTGGCTTTTTAAATTATATTTGATAAGATTTTAGAATTATAATTGATGAATAAATATAAATTATAGTGTGTAAAAATTAGTTACATAAATTAGGAATACGGTAAGGATTCAAAAAACAAATTGTCCACAGCTTTTATTGTACTTATTTTTAATTTTCAATTTAAGCAAGAAGCTTTTTCATTTTAAGACCTACCAGTACCAGTTTTCAGTTTATTTATTATTAACTTCTGTTTACTTATTTACAAAGCTTTATATTAAGCTGTAAAAATAAGTAAGAAAATTGATGAAGCGACATCAACAACCAATTACCCGTATTTTACTTAAATTAATTGTTTCAGTCACAAAATGTTTTCAATTCCATTTGGCTTTGAAATTAGTAAGTAAAGTTAATAATAGCTATGATTCGCTTACGGCTATTTGTCAGAGCTTTAAAACATTAAAATTAGAAAGTTAAAATAATAAAAGTTGTACAAAACCCGTTGTGATAGACATATAAATTTCTTAAATATATATAATTGGGCAAGCTTAAAGCGTATAACAATTCTGAAGCGTATAAATATCCTATCTTTTACATGGGTTCCAACAATGTACTTACTAGAGTGTATATTAACATTTTATTGCACCGTAAAAAATCGATAACATCACAAACGTATTATCGCTATAGGGGAGTTTCCTCTCCTGTTTCACTGTATGGTAATCTAACGGCTTTAGTGCCTGCTAAAACACCAACGCCTTCTAAACATGATCTTCTGTTTGACAAAACATCTTTTAGAAATGCCCTCCTCGGTCCCGCTAAATCAGTTCCAGTAATAGATCTAGTCAGTTTCTTTAACGCTGGTAGCCTTAAAGCTTCTTCGTAAGTAGGCGGTTCATCAGTTGGTGTAGTCAGAGCTCGACCGCCAAAAGGATCTCTCGAACACGTTGGTGAGAGTTCCCTTGAAAAATATAAAGTATTTTCTCCATTTCTTCTCATTTGAGATTCTGGTATAGGTTCATAATTAACAGTGTTACTAGTTAAGTCTTCTAAAATTTGCCTTGCACTTCTAGCATTAGTTAAAACACCAGCCCAAGATCTTCTATTTTGTTGTTTAGCTTCATTTGACCTACCAGCGCTACCTGCAATGTTATAGCTTGAATGAGTACCAGCTATGGTAACTCGTGGTCTTCTTGTTGGCTCATCAAACGATGCCGCTTTGATTGCCGGTCGGTTCGGTCTCTCAGCTTCAACATCCACTAAAACTGCGTTTGATGTGTTTTCTCCTGGATCTTCTCTGAGAGCGGCATCGATACGCATTGCTTCTGAATAAGAGGGAACTATTGCACAATTACCTCGAATAGCCGCAAATAATTCTAGACTGTCAACTGTAGAAGCGTGAGAAAGTGGCAATGTTCGAGGAGGTCTAGATGCAGAACAAAGAACAGCACTTTGTTCATCAGCTAATGCCCATGAATAGTTAGTTGCAGGAACTGGCGGCAAAGTATCTGATAAATGTGTGTCTAAGTCTAATTGTCGACTAGGATCTAATTCGTAGTTTGTACCAAATATTTTTGTTATCTGAAACAAATTAAATACACATAAATTGGTCGATATAATATAGAATTGACTTAATTGAAGCTGGTTGGTATATCTTACCGTATAATGAACATAGGCTGTATTGCATTCTATAAGAATTCTAAGAGGCCAAGAAAGAAGGAGACAGGAAAGAGTCCAGAAAAGTATTTGGGAAGAATACCAGGGGCAGCGATCCGCGTCCCTAGAAATAAATAACTCATTAAAATCACTACTTAGAATTCCTCACTAGTTCTACTCTAAGTAATAGGAAAATTTTATTACCTATAAGCAACCATATATTCCTTAAATGAAGTAACTCCTATAAGGTCTAATCCTTCGCGCATTTCCATGAAATCGTCAAATCTTTCATGTTCTGCGAAAAATCTTGATCTTTGATCTTCAAATTCTGGAACAATAGAAATGAGTCGTTTTATTTATTTATATATTTTTAGCATCAATGTTTTATATATGAACGATGAATAAAGACTTTATAACCTTTTCTCGTATGCAACTTAAGTTTTAAATTATTGTTTTCCAAAACAATTCAACTTAGAGTGAACAGAAAAGTTCAAAGGGAGAAGTTTTATTTGCCATTTAAGACCGCTTTTAGAAAATTCCTTTAAAATAAAATGCTGGTATTTTAAAACGGTTGGTGTTTGTAACATATGTTTACGATGTTTTGGGGTTTCATTGAGGTAACTTAAACATTTTAAAGCGATCCGCAGTCTACTTAAATAACACTCATAATTAAGGGGTGTTTGATGTTCTAAAATAAAAACATTTTAAATGCCTAATATTTTGTAGCCAACAAGGAATAAACACAAATCAAATTGTAATTACAAATCAAATTTATTTTTTCAATGTTGTTTGGCTTTTGTTTTCTAATTATTGTTATAAAAAAATAAACAGTTGTCGCTAATTAAATCTAGCCTTAAATTATTATTAATTGATTTAGTTAATTAAATCCTATTTAATTAATCATGTTTCACAGTCGTTTATACTTATATACTGTATACTATGTGTACCTAACTGTACAGTATGTTGTGCGCTTTACACAACTTAAACAGGATTTAGCGATTTTAGCCTGAACAGTGAAGTTTTAACAAAGTTAGACAGAAATAAAAACTACTAAAATATAACGTTTGAAAACAAATAAAACATATATTGTTTATATAAAATTTTACTGTTAATAAGAGACAAAATAAAATATTACTTATAGCACAATTTAATATAAATTTTACCTATATGTACATTGCACAACGACAGCAACAAAAACTGTACTGTTACACATTGATTATTATGATAAAGAACAAAAATATAAGAACATACTTGGAAATATGCATTCTATATATGTACTATGTATGTACTTATGTAGCTCTGAAGACAATAAATGATTTTTTTTAAATAAAGGAAATACATTGAATTTACAAAAATACTTAAATATGTAAAGCATAATAACTCTTATAACTTTAAGAGAAAATTACTTCACTTACCACTCGCCGCTTCAATATTAGCAAAAGCGAAGCCTTTACTAAAACGAACTTTAGTAATAGGAGTTTTGGAATCTAGAACGAGATTTCTCGACGCGTCTCTTTGACCACAGCAGGCATGTGCGAACGATGTACTGGCACTGTGTGTGTTGACTCGTTCATAGTACACCTGCAGGTTTATTAAACTTTAATAATATATGTATATGGCAAAATATATAAACTCTAAATTAAAATAAACGTTATACGAAGTAGTTTTAAATGATGATAGTAAGTAATTAATTATAATATTATATATTCAATAAAAACGGCTTCATGACTTTTCCAGAACGAATACCAGCTCATCATGATTTAGAAAAAGATATGTAACATTACTAGGTTATTTTACTTCGATATATAAATCCACTCCAAATCTTTTCCCATAGGAATAAAATAGGAAAGCCTTAGCTAACCGGTAAAACATGCCTCAATAAAAGGCATTTATTCGATTAAGCAGTGGAGCCCGATGGGTTTTCCCATCGGCAATGCTAGCATAAATAGAAGATTTAACATCAAATTCCATATTTCTAACTTCAAAAATGATGAATTTCTATTAAATTTTCCTTTCAGGAGGTGAATTTTATAACATTCTTCCTTTGTGTACACTTTCGTTATGTAGGGTAGTAAATATTCTCATGTGCAAAATATCATTCTTCTACATGCTTCTAAAACCGGCGGCTTAGCATTGACATTCGACGGCACGTTTGGCTCAGTTTGTAGTGATCCTACTTGCTGTGCCAGCAGTCGCGGGTTCGAGTCCCGCTGGGGGCATTAATTTGTGTGATGATCACAAATGTTTGTACTCCAGTCATGGGTGTTTATATTTATAATATGTATGTATGTATTTAAAAAAGTTGTATATGTATAGTGTATCAACTATCTGGTATCCATAACATAGGCCTCGTAGATTACCATGGAACTGAATAGTGCTGTGTGTTAATGTCCAAAAAAAAGTTGTAATTTGTATGCAATTTATTTCCATTCATAGATATGTGTATGTTGGCTATAATTTCCAATGGAATTTTTTCATGCCATAATGTATGTCATAATCAGTGTTCAATTTGAATATATGTATTACGAAGAAATAAATTGTCATTTCAAATAAAGTAAATTAAACTACGTGATGCATGATGCGTGGTCACGAAAAGTATTTGCTTCTATAGTTGTAGGTTTTTAGCAAGCGTCTTTAAAAATAAGGCGTGTTTTATTGGTTACTTGTAAATGCGGTGATCCTGGACAAATTTTAGATACGTAAAATATCTCGCGAGAAGTCCTATATTCTAACTCTTAAGCTATCTTTGTGCAAAAATTCACGTCAATTTTTACTCCTTTGCGATATAAAAGATGAGCGAACCAATTTATTAACAAACCTCTTTACGTATTATTAAGTAACGTAAATACCATTTTCTCAATCTTGTCAACAGACCTGGTACCTTGACTATACAAAATTTAGTAGCAAGTTACTAGTAACTACTGAGAGCATTAAATATGTGACGAAGATTAATATATATCTTAATGGAAACAGGTAAAGGCTCTCGCTATCACAAGCAGTACCCTCCATCGCACACTTATAAGGTATCAAAACACTATTAATTTAAGTAATGTACTGAATCTGTAACTGAAGCTCGTACTCTAGATGTAAATATTTAATAACGAATCTCAAATATTTGATAGCTTATTTAATTAAACAAAAGGATTTATACTGTATTTTTGTCTGCGGCTTCACTTGCACAGTTCATTTATGCATAATCGCTCCATTCGGTCTCATAGCGTAATGTTAGATAGCCTAAAGGAGTTTTTTTATTGAGGGAGGACCCAAACATAAATTAAGGGATAAAATAAAAAAAAAATAAAAAAAAGCAAATGTGACTAGTTCTAGCGATAACTCTTTAGCATTATGATACGAGTATGTAAATCTTTACTTAGGTATACATAAAATTGAAATGTCTATGAGTGACTTAAAAGTAACGATTTTGAGCTTATAAAATGGTTGTGCACAAAACCCAAGTTATCGATAAAGATGTTTGTCGGTCTGTCTGCACCTAGCACTAGAATGGCTTAGTTGTATTAATTAGCTGTACTCATTAGCATATTATATAGGATTTAGACAAGAAGGAAGATTTTTTATTATGTATTAATTTATTCATTGAGTTTCAAAAATAATATATTGTATACAAGACGAGAAATGTTAGTTCGAGTATGCATTTCAGCTTACGATCGCGATGACAAATAGCCTCCTTTTCCCCTTTGTTTCTGCGTATGTAGTGTATCGATTGGGACGAGTAAAGCGGGTAAAGTTCCTGTAAAGGGTACTGAGATAGAGGACGTCAATAATATTGAAATCGTTTGAATAAATGTAAATAGTGTTAAAGAATAGATATTTAAAAGTTAAAAAGTAAATAATAATTATATTTCTATAATTCCATTTGAATTTCAATCGTTTGTCTGTGAGAAGGTTGATACAAATTACAGTATTTTATTTATATAACACTACCTAAATTCTGTTCTTAAAACCATATAAAAGAAATATAATCTAACGATCTAAGAAAATAAATCACGCAAGTTGTCTTGTGTAAAAAGCAAACCGATAGTTTTTTTTTGTTCTCATTGCAATTTAAAACACGATAAACTTATTATTTAACTTAATTATTATTACTCAATTATTTCCCTTTCAGTTTACGTTATCATAATTTAAATTTTAATCGTCATCATTTAAAATAACATTTTTATTCATGTAAATATGGTGAAAAATTCATTATTGTAGGTATTTCAATATCGAATCCAAAGTCATCTGTCTACGTTTACTCTACATCTTCACAGGATAGGCTTTACGCTATCACAAAATACTGTCGTGTTTCAGCCATAAAAACCTTTCCTGAATCCCTGTTTTTCCATTTCATTAAATTTACCTGTGTAGTAGTATAGGAATCACCGTTGCGGTATCGCGTGACTTGCCGCTTCCGACGCACGTAGTGGTAACAAATGGCCTTCCACCTAGTAAAAAAACTTTCATATTATTACATTTTCCAGATGCAGTATTAACGTACGTAATATGGGTAAGTTCTTTATTTATTATAATTTATAGGTTATCTGGAAGAAATATATTATGAAACTAATACAATTTTTTTAGTACCTTTGTCATATTGTTCAAAAGCTTGCCCTACCTTATTCTTTCTGCGTAACTTTTGACGACACGTTTGGCTCAGTTTGTAGTGACCCTATTTGCTGTGCCAGCGGTCGCGGGTTCGAGTCCCGCTGGAAGCATTCATTTGTGTGAAAAGCATGAATGTTTGTACTCCAGTCATGGGTGTTTATATTTATAATATGTATGTATTTAAAGTTATATATGTGTAGTGTATCAACTATCTGGTATCCATAACGCAAGCCTCGTAGCTTACCATAAAACTACATGGTGCTGTGTGTTAATGTCCCAACATATTTATTTATATTTATTTATTTAATTATATAGTAATAATATATGATTAGGTATTCAAATTAAACGATACGTAAAACAAGCTCCATGGATTGATTTTAATACGTAACATACTTGTTCCACAAAATTGTACGTTTTATCGCATGAAGGCAAAAATATTTGATCTAAAAAAGGGGTAATTCTGACATCCAAACGGTACGGTGCCTTTATCCATCATTTTTTATGTTCTATTTTCCCTTTGGCGGACATGACATTTTGATGTTCGGGCTATGTTTTCGAAATAAGCTACAAAGGGCCAAATAAGATCTATTGTTGTAGCCGATATGAAAATATTTTACAGCTGAACATTCAAATTTAGATCACGAATATGTATAAAATCGACAAAATAATATATATTTTACTATAGTGTCACCGCTGTTTTTTCCGGGAGTCAATATCCAATTTGTATATTATATTTGTGTAATGCTACATTTATTACAATTTCAAGGTTTAATTGCAATTTAAATTGATTATATTTTTTTCATTATTACTTTTAGGGTTCTCATAGTACCTTTACGGGTACATATTTTCTTGTTTATATTAAACCACCACTTTTGACCTACTCGTTAAAATTTCGGGATAAAAATCGGATCCCTATTGATGAATATATGACGCGTAAAATGTACACTAAAACACAACCTAAATTGAGTATCTCGTCCTTTAAAGTAGGTCAAAAAATAAACCAATTGCAATATTCAGATATAAAATGAAAAAACACTCGATATTAACTTACGAGTTTATTCAAATTCTTAAAACTTTCTAGATTACACAATAATGGTTCATCTTACTGGAAAGTCAATTTCATGTTTTTTTGACTTCCGTATAGTATAGGAGAAAATCTATTACATCACAAGATTAAAGCGGATACCGCAAGTCATTGCATGTTACTACATATCTACATATGAAAGAAAATCGGGCTAGTTACACCATTTATAACTCAAGAACAGCTGGACCGATTTCTATGATCTTTGATTTGTTGTATTTGTCTCCGGCCCTAATAGCAGAATATCTATTAAAAAATCCGAAAAAAACACCAAAAATAAAAAAATATATATATAGATAACGCTGGCTAATAACTATTTATATCTATTTAAAACGTATCTAGGGATGAACCTGAGTAAGGCGAGGGTGAGCCGCTAGTATAAATAAAATAGTATAATGTGTGCTACCATTGTGCTATTATTGAAAAAGAATTATGAAAAATGTGTATGTTATTCATTCGTTATTGCTAAACTTTTATGTTTTAAATAGGTATATTTTTGTGTGAAATATAAAAAAAAGAACTCTTATAAACTTTTCACAAATATAAATAATAATAATTCTTAAGTTAAGTATTTCAATTAAAAACTTAAAAAAAAATACCGACTTCCAGGCACTGAAAAGTAAAAAAGTTACTAAACAGGGGATTTCATTTAGAATAGATACCTAATCAGATATTTTCGAAGTCGTTGTGCTTTGATTTGTATTGGCTGGCACCGACTTCGAAAATATCTGATTAGGTATCTATTCTAAATGAAAACCCCTGTTTAGTTATTTTTTACTTTTCAGTGCCTGGAAGTCGGTTTTTATTTTTTTTTTAATTAGTGTAGACGTAATAAGCAGGTAATTTGTAAGAAGAAAGATTTTTAAAAACATATTCGATTAAGCCATTTATTTAAAAACAGCTTGACCGATTTCGATAAAATTTATATGGGACCACCGGGGAAGAATACCCTTTGAAACAAAAAAAGAATTTTCCAAATCGATTCAGGCAACTTCAAGTAATCGGTGAACATACATAAAAAAAAAGGTTCCGACGAATTGAGAACCTCCTCCTTTTTTGAAGTCAGTTAATTAAATAAGATTGTCGTAGCTGCTGTTCTTATATATATATATATATATATATATATATATATATATATATATATATATATATATATGTATAGACGTTTAAGAGAAATAACTTTGGAATTACATTTTTTATTGTTATCACAACATTAATCGCGTTATTTATAGCTTTAGGGCGTAAAGGTAAATTATGGGGACGACGATGGTTCAGAATAATGAATTTTAAAACGACCCTCACGGGGTGGAGGCGCGCTCGTGATACAATATTCATACCGAAGTTTACCTCATTGAACCACGTGTCAATATAAAGTTCAAACACTGGAGATGAGTTAACAAATTAGTCAAAATCAGTGGTAGTAATTTTTGTTGTTGTTGTTGTTGAATTTTGCGAATATTCGTAATAATTAGATAAAAGTCAATTTTAAATAACAAAAGACAAATAATTATAATTAGTATACCTAATTATTATTCTAAAATAAAACAGTCTTAAAAATGTCAATAACATTAGCTTTACATAATATTTTAGAATGAGAAATATAGCCCTTTTAGATAAGGTAAGAGAAATTTTATAATATACATTAAACATATTTAGAAGAAGAAGAGGGAGAGAGATCAGAAACGACTAATTCTTTTCCCAATTTAAAAGACGTTGTAAGTATAAAATTAAAAATAGCTCTTACCAGACACGGGGTGTAGCTGTTCTCATAGCATGGACCCTTGCGCTGACAGCAGAAACATCTACTCTTCTTGCTAACTGTATCCTCGCAGTACTGTGATAGCATTCCACGAGATACACTACGTACAGAAGTAGAACGAAGGCGATGGGTATGTACGCGTAGCCAACGTCGCAGGGAGACTCTCGGACCGTTCGCTTTATTGGATACCTGAGAGATGTAAAACTGTTAGTAGATTAATTGATGTGTTGATTGTTCTTTGATATATAAATATATTTTTTTATAAATATGGCTATAGAATAAAATGTGTGGGAGGCGGGAGCTCTTTGGAATTTTCCAAAGAGCTCCCGCGTAAGTCTATGTACTGTACAAATTATTATTGCGTCAATGGTTTCTGCTTCGTGCAAAGTGGCGGATGTGTTACGTTGTTAACAAGAGACATGTACATTTTACATATATTTTATATGTCTTAAAAATATATGTTTTTTAAATTTATTCGGATAAATGTATTATTTAACGTAGTATAAAATAAAATTCGACAGGAATAAATGCCTATTAGATGTACGTATATACTATTTAACATCAAATGTACTTAATCATTGTATTTAATCATGCGTATTGGAAAAAATATGTTTATTTTTTTAATTATATTTTTATAATTGTTACACTAAATGAGTTAAGTTAATAATGGATTTTATAGAAAACAAACGACAACTGTTAAAGTTTAATGAAATGAAAACGCAGTTGGAGAGTACCGTACGTACCTAAGTTCTTACGGAATTGCACTTCTCTAGTTAGTAGTCTAGCACTGTATAATGGCATGCTTCCGCTAGTTTAGTTTGTAGCCCAGAGTGTTATTGTCAATTACTGTGAATGGCTTGATTACATTTTATATCTTGTTAATTTTAATTGGAATTTCGATTTTAATCATTAATATTTTAAAAATAAAATCTACTGAGTAAGACACTTTTTACTTGAGATGTTTAAAATATGAAGGACCAGTTCTCATGTTTGTTAGTTCGAAAAAATCCCATTAATATTATAAATGCGAAAGTTCGAATGGATGGATGTTTGTTACTCAATTATGCCAGAACGGCTTAACGGATCTAAGTGAAATTTGGCACAGAGGTAGATTATAAGTCTCGAGTCGCACATAGGTTACTTTTTAACTCGCAAAAATGTACGGTTCCGTGTCCCGTGGGGTAGATTTGTTTTTGTTTATCACATAGCAAGGGAAAGGGATCAACTGTCTAATCCATACTAACCGTTAAAACGTACCTAGGGACAAACCTAAGCGAAGCGTAGTCCGGATAATATATATAATATATTATGAATATTATATACATACATTCTTAGAATTACTTATTTAACCTATTATACAAACAATAGCTTATCCAGAAGCAAATTATATGATTAGAGGAAAGCAGATTAGAGAAAACAGAAAATTAAGACAACAATAAAGATAAAAACTTGTTTAACAAAATGTGTAGCCACTTACGTATTAAGATCAATAAGTTCTCTATCGATCTCGGCAGTGCTACACCACGCGACGGAGCCCAGGCACCCGACGATCATGAGCGTCAGCAGGAAACATTTCCAGTTTCCTTCACGGCGCAATACACCACCGATGCTTTGCTGACGAGGGCGCTGTACAAAAATATCTTATATTCAATTCAATTCTTAAATAATGAATTTTAAGCGTGCTAGTTGTACACAGTAAGTCTATATATGTCAGATGAAGAAGACTAAATATTACAGATACCTATGTCAAATAGAATGAAAAAGACTCTAAAGATCACATGTATTTTTGGTCATGTATTATATATACTATTCTTTATTGCACTTATATGTAAAATACAGAGATAAACTAACAATAAAATTAGTTAGCAAAGGTGGACTTATCTCTTGTTGACTATTATTGTTCTTTTAAAAACAAATGAATACCTTACTTTCTTAGATTAACGCGAATGTTTGACATTTTTAATAAAACTATCTTTTCAGATTTTTTCACGTGTTTATTTTGATTTTTGGTTTCCGACGTTTCGATTGCTTTACAGCAATCATTGTCACGGGAGCAACTAAGGTGTTAGATGTCTCAAAGGTATTTTGTTACAGACAGCCTACCCATAAAATGGCAAAATGAATTCAAAAAACTTGAAAAATGACATCAAAGTACCTTGCAGTACTTGTTAATTTTAATTTTAAACATTTTTATGATTTTAATTACTTTTTTACTTGTTTAAAATTAAAATTAACAAATATTCTAAGGTGCTTTGGTGCCATTTTTCAAGTTTTTTTGAATTCATTTTGCTATTTTGTGGGTAGGCTGTCTATAACAACTATATAATACCTTTGAGACATCTAACACCTTAGTCTCTTCCGTGACCATGATTGCTGTAAAGCATTCAAAACGTCGGGAACTAAAAATCAAAATAAATCCGCGAAAAAATCTTAAAAGATAGTTTTAATTAAAATGAATATCTTATTAGTAAACTTAATTAAGTTATTGGTATGAGCTTTTATCTAACTAGTTTAGCTTGTATGTTCGTTTTTTCAGTTAAAACTTACTAATTCATTTCGTAACGCATGAATCTACTAAAATTTAATATACCTATGTAATTTCGGTGTAAGCGAATTAATTTATTACATGAAATTGCTCATATAATCTTATTAAAACTTCAAGGTAGAATTTTACCTAAACAATTTATTTAAATAACTAAATAAAATACTTCGGGAAATTAACACATAGCATATTGAGTTCCATGGTATGTACATATTATAAATATACAAACACCCATAACTGGAGTACAAATATTCATGCTCATTCATGGGACTCGAACCGTTAACCGCTGACACAGCAAGTAGGGTCACTACAAATTGAGCCAAACATGTCGTCTTTATAAGCAAAAGCTTATTTAAAATAATAACATTTGTTCACATTATTTATATATGTACAAAAAAGTCTATTACTTTATAACACGTAGGTACATTACCATTAGACTTTCGGTAAAAAATAGACGTGAACCTTAATTTCAATTACTTTTCTTCGCTTTTACATGAACACACATAATATTTCCTTTTTAAATTTAAACATGCAAAACTAATCTTTGAGGGGATTTACATTAAGTTCAATTTTAGAGGTTAGTAACGAATTTATCAGATATGCTAACGTGTATTATATTTTTAGCATACATAGTTTATAAACAAGAAATTCTCTTTTAAATTACTTATATTTATATACTTGTACTTACGTTAAAAGTATTTCAAGAAAATTTATTAGCAATTTTTTACTTTATATATAAATATTACTATATATTGTATGTTAATTCAATCAAAAGAGCTTAAAAAGTGTAACTGAGTAATTCTTTATCATTCTCATTTACATTTCTTACTTATGAGTATAATACACATACGTAGAAAAAATGTGGCATGAAAAGCACCACTCTTTATAAAAAACATAACTATAAGATTACTTTTAAACACAACTTAATCTCTACAAAGCAGCGTAAATGTCTAGAGACTAGCATTAAAGAACAAACTTTAGTGCCTAACTTATAGCATCCTTCTTGTATAAAGATTTTACTTGAGTTTACTTATTTATAACTTGTTATAACGAATTAAAATTAGAAAAAGATTTCTTTATTGACTAATGCCATACCCCAATTTCTCTGAGGCACATCTCTAAGAAAGTTTTACAATTGCCTATAATTTCATAGGAGCCATTTAAAGGCCAAAAATCCCAGACTAAAAGTAGCTTATATTTCTCTTCTTAATTCATATAAACACGAGAAACATTTCGAAGTGTTTGTCTGTGAAAGAAATACAAGCCACAAAACAAATATATATACCTTTATATTAATAATTTTAGCACTATTACTTTTTTAGATACATACTTAATCAATTTTTAACATAATATGAATAAAAATATTGTGTATAATAGTCGTGTTAACATAAATCTACCATTTTCCTTGTTGTTTCCATAACAAAGCGATTTAAACTTTCAGTAGAATCCAATATAACTAAATCCACGTCAAAATGCGATATTCAAAATTATCATATATGTATTATGAAAAATCACGAAATGGAATATTTTTATTAAAGGACTCGATAAATATTTGATCAGACGGTCAATAGAGACCTAAATAACTTTGCCCGGGCTCTGAACTAAAGGTACGTTTGTACTGTTCACGAAATATGTTGACGTAGGCCGGTGAAAACCAATTGTGTAGACTTGACCTTATTTACACTTCCCTAATAAGGTTTCGAGACTCCTGAGGGTCAAACATTTTTAAGCGAGATGAGTTTTCGAGATACAAAAATAATGATGGCCTTTGTTTTTGTTGAAAAACAAAAAATTACATCATTAATTTCTAATTTAGTTACATATGTACTATTACAATCTGAAAAAGAATGACTAGGAAGCGCTGTAGTCAGAAAGCAGAAGTAGATATTACAACATTCATGAAATATCATTTTCAATTCCAGATAAAGTATTTATTCTATTGCATTCAGCCCTTTTTAACGTCCCACTGCTGGGCACGAGCCTCCCTTCAATACGAGGGGGATCAGGCCACAGTCCACCACGCTGGCCAAGTGTGGGTTGGCGGACTTCACATGTCTTTCGAAAACTTGTTAGGTTCTCTCAGACATGCAGGTTTAATCACAATGTTTTCCTTCACCGTAAGGCAAGTGGTAATCATGTTGGAAATGATTCGCACATGAAAATATCAGAGGTGCGAGAACTGAGATTTGAACCCGCTTCACTCGGTTTCCCAAGCGAGCGCTTTACCACGGAGCTACCACTGCCTCTATATATTTATTCTATAAAATCTGTTAATGAGATATTTAGGGCTGTTGAAATTTAGTATTTAAAAAATTGGGTGACTTTATAATAAAATGAATGCTAACCTTGCGGATAAAAGAAAATAAAAAAGTTACATCATAAAACTTTTACATTGTATGATATATGTATCAAAGGAAAAGGCTTGTTATAAGAAATATGTATTATTCATAATATGTTTTTTACAATTTGCATAATTTATAAGGATGTTTGAATTTTTAACATTTTTGGTGAATTATTTTAATAAGTCAGACATAATTTTAAAAATCATGGTATTGTTTGCAAAGAATTCTGGGTTTAATTTAATACGAAGCTTTAGGATGAATATCAGACAAAGAAACCCCATTATCTATATTCCTCAAGATTATTTAGACTTCGACAATTTTAGTCGATACTCAAATAGATTATAAAGTGTACCTCCAGGTTTAAATTATACTAGAGATTAGAGGACACCAATTACATACCACACTACCACAACTTCTGACTTCCAAACACTAAAGTGATACACTCGTAATACCAAGTAATTTTGTAACTATTTCATGAACCTATTTAAAAATATTAAAAAGAGGTTATGCTATTTTTAACAATAATTATAATATTTAAATTATTTTGTATGTTCATATATGAGTTCATATATTTTTAAGTAATTTTTCAATAAACTAAAAAAAAATAATGTTATTTCTATAATAAGCTCATGCATATATAAAATATATTTTCTACTCACAGAGACCAAACATATTGTCATGCAAGTGTAGGAGTTTTATTAAAATGTCGATCACGAAGCTTTGACCTTTGTTAACTGAAATGAAAGGGCTTTGAAATTCAGCTTCCATTCATAGAGAATTTGGTGACTTAATTAATATCTGATTTATCGGTAATTGTGTTTAGATTTCATATTTAAACATGCTTCAAATATGACCTTAGGCAAAAATTTAAGTATTCACTGTTTTAATCAAATATACCAAACATTATATGTAGGTATATAAACTTATGAAAAAATATTGGATCCGTAATCATTAAAAAATAAAAAAGTCTCATCAAAGAAAAAAATGGATTCAAGTATGTACATCCAATACAATTTTATCATAGCTCAAATATTCAACAATATTTCTTTCAGTTTTTAATATATCTTGAATTTTTTTGTTCAACGGCAATTCAGTTTGACCTAGATTTTCTTCAATCTCTTGACAGTAACAAAATCTTTATTAATTTATATGAAAACATCACATTATTATGTATTCATTGGATATTACAAAAGATCTTTTATAGTAAACGTCAGTCACCCGTAAATAGCGTAATTAGAGTTTAAAAGTGCTTTCAATATGGTATCAATAATATTAATTTTATTAAAATATATGTACCTATATGAAATAATGGCAGTTTCGACCAAATAGTTGAAAAAGATAATGAAGTTTTTTAAAATGTTTAGATATGTTACAATATTTTAACAACCCTTTATTCTGGCTTTACTCACCTCCTCACGTACGTTTACCGTCTCCAAAGCAAATAATAAAAATGGAATCGAGGAGAAGAAAAAGAAAGGTTAAACTATTATACTTCTATTATTAATGTGGACATTTGAAAGTGATTTAATAAGTACTTGTACATTTACTGCTTTTTCACGGACTTAACTGATTCAAGTGGATTGACTCATAGGCTACTCTTTAGGTCAAAGAGCCGCAGATACAAACTAGTTAACAAAATGAACATATTCCTATACCTATCCCTAAATCCCACATATTTTCTTCAAAAAAGCTCTAAAACAGAGTAGGTAAAAAGCTTTAAGCTCATGAAATAGTCGATAGTTCAACTTTTATTTTGTCATAATTAGTTCAAATTTAAAAATTAACGCGGTACGATTAGTTAAAATCACGTTATAACTTGACTCGCTCGGGTTCGTCCCTAATGAAAATAAAAACAAATCTATCCCACAGAAACTGTACATTTTTCGGGATAAAAAGTAACATGTGTGCTATTTTAGAGTATAATATGTCTTTGTGCCAAATATAATACAGATCAGTTCAGCCGTAGTGGCGCGATTGTATAACAAACATCGATCCAAACTTTCGCATTTCTAATATTTATGTTTAAGTTTCATTGGCAGCCCTAGATTTCCGAGTAGTACTAGCGATAATGTCTTAGCACGTAATATCGTTTCTTAGTTCTTAATATAAGCGAGCCACTACGAATAGCCTTTTCTTTTCTAAGCTTTGTGTATTTTGGTACAATATAAATGTGTATGCCTTAAGCTTTTTTTATTTAATTAAAGTTATACAGTACTGTTGTGTATAACAATAATTACGGTGAAGGAAAACATCGTGCGAAAACCTGCATGTCTGAGAGAACCTAGCAAGTTTTCAAAAGACATGTAAAGTCCGCCAACGTGCATTTGGCCAGCGTGGTGGACTATGGCCTGATCCCCCTCGTATGGAAGGGAGGCCCGTGCCCAGCAGTGGAACGTTAATAAGGGCTGAAAACAATACACAATTACAATACTGACATGTTATATGGTGATGTCCTTCTGGCCAATTACAGCTCACTAATAGTAGTCAACTGCGTAGGAGATATTATAGTACACAAGTGTACGCGATCCTAGTGCCTAGATACTAGTGCAACACTCTCTATTGCTTTCACTCTCAAATTCCGATGGGACGATAATTCAAAACAACCGCTAAGAGATCCAAACTTCATGTGCTCTCTGAGACAGATAAAGACTCAATAATTAAACTTGGCCCGACCCGGATCTAGAACCCAGGACCTCCGAATGTGCAGCCATACATGCAAGCTACCACAACACCGAGGCAGTCAAAAGAAATATAAATAATATTTATTAATGATTTCTATACATATAATAAGAAATTTCCATAAAAAAGTCCATACGTATCCCAAAATATCTTCATGGGTTGGCAGGATTTTATTTCAAAGCTCCCTTAAATGGTCCCGGAGAATAAAATAATGTATAAAAATAAATTACATTAAAAAATTATGAATGTCATAATTGTTGTGATTCATGCTATGTGTTTATTGAAATTGATTTTAAGCTAAATTATAAAACGATAGTTTCCTTTTTTATTTATAATATTGAGGATGCATAAACTAAAACGACATAGCAGTCCATGTCGAACAATGACGTAATAAAAAGAATGCGTTTTCCAACGCGGTAAATTCTGTTCAATTGTACATTTATAACGTAGCTTTTATGTTCTTTATCTAAATCATTTGAAATAAAATTTAAAGAAGAATAAATATGAAGTAACTTTCATCTCAACTAACTTATTTATCTATGTAAGTAGTATAAAAGCTAAGTTTCTATAATTAAAAGCTTGGTAAGTGTACATTACAGAAATGAGAAGATTTAAAGATTAAAACAATATATTTTAAATAAAAGGCAAAATTAAAAATCAAGAAAATTACATATTTGCAAATCAATAATGTATGTAACTTCTTTTTCATGATGTATTAAGAGCATAATTAAGATCTCATCTCAAAGGTAAACACATCCAGCGTCAATCAGAACTCACACAACCAGGCTACAATTTTAATGTGTGAAAGGAGCTTAGCAATTCTAGTTAACCAAAATTCACGACCGTCCAATTCTCCATCATTCTCGTTTTAGTACTAAAACAAAAGACATTTGACCGTAACCTCTGCGGTGAAATTCCGCTATCCGTAAGAATTGTTCAAATGAACTTGAAATTAAAATATAATGGAACAAAACATATGTATATTTTTTTGAATAAATAAATAATATCTTTATGTGATGTAATTATATATTATATGTATATACATATTATATATTTTAACTATGTAAAAGGATTATAATCTAAATATAATATTTTTCTAGTACTCCCTTAAATCCGTAATGTTATATAAAATAATACCACGCAGCACCCTTCCCTCACGAAGTTAGCGAACGTATTCCATGAATGGCCACTAAATCAATAATTATAATTTGTGACGTAACAAAGCTTAACAATAATGGCAGGGCTATACAAATACATTAAACATTCCAAGCTTTTCGCTTTTACTTTATGTTGGTACCATCTGTTATACCAAAATAATATATACTAATGATGAAATTAAAGTATAATAAGATATTTATTTATATGAGAGATATTTACTTACAGTGGTAAATATTATAAGGAAAAAGAATGAGTGTATAATACTTCTTCACGCTGTAAAAACTTATTAAGGTATTTGTTTGAAAAGAATAAAAAAATAAATATGTTGGGAAATTTACACACAGCACCATCTAGTTTCATGGTAAGCTACGAGGCTTGTGTTATGGATATCAGATAGTTGATACACTACACATATATTATAACTTTAAATACATACATATTATAAATATAACCACCGTTGACTGAAATACAAACATTCTTGCTCATCACACAAGTAAATGCGCCCGGCGGGACTCGAACCCGCGACCGTTAGCACAGCAAGTAGGGTCACTACAAACTGAGCCAAACGTGTCGTCTGGAGTCGTCGTATCGTCTTGGAATGGAGATAGCTTATATTGTATTAATATGTATAGGCTATTATTTATTGACGTAGCTACTACCTACTACTTCAGCAAATGTAATTAAATAACACATAATATATTAATTTAACAAGTTCATATATGAATTTCCTACAATACGTATTTCTTGGTTAAACGCTCTAGTATACTATTATAAAACATGAGGCGTAAGCGTGGGTGTTTGCTCGTCTTCTATAAATGGGCTGTTTGGATTTACGCCATACAAAAGCTTGTCACGTAATCGCGTTACATTATACACTTTCTTCGGCTTATGTTTATAATGGCAATAAGAATATTACACGAAAGCTCAGTTTTATTTATAACAGGCTAATTTAATTCTAGGATTTTTAGAAATTTTGAAATAGCCTAGGTATCTATTTATTTATTTGTTTGTCATTGGGAAACATACAGCGTATAAATAATGAAATTTAGTTAAACACGTCTAAACAAAAATCTTGAGCCAATAAAGTTTCCACTAAAAACGTATTATTATATAAATCACAAAAATGATTTTTATTGCAATGCATATGAAAGGAAACAAATTTTAACGATAGCGTACGGTGAAATAAATATTTTAATCAACTTGATTGTATTATGAATAACTCTTCATGGGAGCGAGCTTTACAAGATATTTAAAATATAATTGGAATCACTTAGTTCAATTAACATAACATATTCATATTATGTACATTTTAAATTTGTTTTCTACTAGCGGCTTATCCTCGCTTCACTCGGGTACGTCCCTAGTAATGATTTAGGAACGCTTAGAGGGAAAACAAACAAATCGCAGAACAGCCCACTAAAGATTTATCACAATCGGATGATGAGGTTTTGGAACATTTGGAACATAAAAAAAAACATTTATTTTCTTCTATAGATAAACTATATATTATATATATTTATCTAGCCATAAATTTATAAAAAAGAAAGAAATCTATACATATATTAGAATTATATTTTTTGGAAAATCTTATTAAAATAATCGTTATTATCAATACATAGACCGAATCATTATGAGAAATGCATTACGAGAAAACCACTAGATTGATTTTGTTTACGGGAAAATATCTTATCTGTGAGATATCTATACTAAACGTTAAAACGTAACTAGGGACGAACCCGAGCGGAGCGAGGGTGAGTCGCTAGTAAAACTTACATGTGTAACAAACGTCCTTATTAATATTATAAATAAGAAACAATTTTGTTTAGATTGTCCTCTTTTACGCATCAACGGCGACGTGTCTTTCTATATGCATATACATATATGTATGTAATGTATGTATGGGGCTGGAAAATGATAAGAGCTTATATTTGGAAGCACGATGGGACGGGATTGATCCCATGGGATATTGTTACTTAGGATCACTCGTAACTAATATACTTTAATAGAGGTTATAATATATAAATACACTTATATACCTATAAATTATTATCTTTTCAGTTTTAATCTCCTTGACCTGCTAGAAGGTACAATATAAACTTTAGTGTATAAAGCACGTTTCCGTTTATTCAAATTACTGGTTTCACGATAACGTCACAGTGATGAATAGAAACTGGCTGATTATAATTAAGAGGTAAGCAGCACTATTATGCGGATAATTTCTATTATATCTATGTATATAGCTATGAGAAGCTATGTTTAATTAAAATTTACAAAAAAATAAATAAAAGTATATACACAAAAACTTGTTAAGTTATATAATTATAAAATAATCTAGATTAGACTAAAAAATGAAAGAAGATTAGATTAATTAAGGTATTACATTAAATAAGGAATATTTTTTTAAGAAAATTTAATATTTTTTCATCGAAAATTTATAATGTGGTGAAATGTACAAAAGTATGATATAAACTCAGTAATAATTTTTAGGGTTGATTAAACTTGTATTGTTGGTTAAGAGAATTTGTGTACACTACGAATGATAGATAGTTCAAAAGGTAATTTAACAGAGACGATTAAAAGTTGGTTGACATTTAAAATTTCGCCTCAACACACATGAACTGGTTGAATGATGTGAGAATTAACATTGCACAAGCAAACATACCAATATTGAGTTGAAAGATATAATAAAAAAAAAATCATTACTTGTGCCTAAAAAAACTTGAAAATAAGCAATAACCATGTCTATGTAATTCTAAACGTAATAAAGCCTTTTTTAGGGCTAACGATAACAAAATGATATATATTTTCAGAAATTTGAGGAATATGTTATTTTAAACCTGAAAAAATATTTGATAAAAGACAACGTAATAAATTGCTATAATTATAAGGGTTTCCATTTAACCAAGCACCATTATACTAGGGATGGTTAAATGTAAAAAAACAATATTAAATCACAGCTAACCGCATTCCATTAAGCAAGGTACGAAAAAAGTATCTTGTTAGAGTAATACTTCAACGTGGCTAACTGACAGTGAATGTAGCTGTATCAAAACCAACAATTAAAAGCGAGGATTGTTTCAAAATCATTTTTTTTAATTTCTGTTAAAATATATAGGTATGTACGTACGTATTCACTTTGCCTCCTATATTTAAACATATTTACGTAATCACAATATTTACAGATATACTAAAATTATGATATAAAACGTTATTGAAAGCTTTTCCTTTCCTCATTTTCTCCTTGATTTACCGTGAACTAAGTCGAAGGTTTTTATTAGCATAAGATAAAGAAGTCGTTACTTCAAAGTGCTAAAGAAACTCAATTATCATCAATTTTCCCCAACCCCAAATAGCAATTGGGGTAAAAAGCACAAAAACAGCCTCGAATTGAAGAAGCCACTTGGAGTAATTAAATAAATGGCTCCCAACCATGGAAAACGTTATTGTGAAGACTCTGCCTTTATATATAATACTCATAAGGAGACTTTAAAGCTTAATTTTCATATTAATTATCATCTACGTAATATTATTTGAATACACAAAACCTACCTTCTGCTCGAGTTACTTTATCGATTTCGAAGCGAAAATTTACAGTTAGTTTCTGTAAGCTCAGTTTTTACTAACATATATATAATTAAACTAAAGAGTTTTTTTTATTTTATTTGTAAGAAAAGGAATAGGTACCTATCTATAACTGTTTAACCGACTCAAAGAAAATAGAACTCTGATGATATCATGCGAGCGATTAAAAACTAGTAATAATTTTCCATTTATTATAGGAATATTAAGTGGAAATGAAATTTCCATTACTTTAAAATTCTATTCAACAGAGGTCGCTGTCAGCATATCAGATTAAGCCAATCTAAAGCAAGATCACACGGACTAAAGTTTAATTAGATGTCCGTCCCAGGCGACACTGTTTTCTTATTTGAGTGTGGAAAATATTTTACTGGCTTTGTATGCATTAGGACAACGTACGTTGCAAAGTACACTTTAATAACAATTCAATATATTAAACATCATATTTTAAATAAAACTATCTTTTCGGATTATTTCGCGGATTTATTTTGATTTTTGGTTCCCGACGTTTCGATTGCTTTACAGATATCATGGTCACGGGAGAGACTAAGGTGTTAAACATCTCAAAGGCGTTATATACTTGTTACAGACAGTGCCTACCCACTATTTTACAAAAATGACGAAACGTCGGGAACCAAAAATCAAAATAAATCCGCAAAATAATCCGAAAAGATAGTTTTATTTAAAATGTCAAATATTCGCATAAATCTAAGAAAGTATTATGTTAAACATCATATTTATTAATCTAATAATATTATCAAATATTAATAATGTCAAATTATCCTTTTTCGTATCATTTATATTCCAAGTGGTATTAACCAGGTGGCATGTTTCAAACGGCGTGCTTAAAACCCACATAACACAATGTAGTACGCAACCACGAGCGACACTATAACCCGTAGTGACAAGTTATTTATATGATGGTAGGCGGTCTCTCGTGGGTCGTGCGGCATTGAAGATTTCATAATTTCAATACAGGTGGTCACGACAGCCGTGGTCATGGTATCAATGAATTAGTGCATGGATAGGGTTTTGTAGTAAAGGAACTCTAAAATAGACTGATATATAGAGAGATAGCGTGGTGTTAAACTGTATTGCGCTTGAGATCGCGGATACAATCGCCGTATAGAGCGAACGTTTTTATTACTTACTAACCTTTGAAATGGATTGTGTTCTATGTACTCCGGAACCCGTGTTTGAACGCGTGTTGTTTGTTTACGTAGCGATAGGTCGAGCATTATAGAAGTGGATTCACTACAACGTCACCTCGTAGTGAGTTACGATAAAATGGCATAAAACCTTTCTCCGATTTTTTTTCGAAGATTTCCAGTTTTACATATGCGCATAATAATATTTAAATTCATATTTTACTAAAAAATAATTAAAAACATATCTATTTCACGGGAACCGTCCATTCTTCCGGAATAAAAGCAGTAGGCAGTGGTAGCCCAGTGGTAACGCGTTCGCTTGGATAACCGAGTGAAGCGGGTTCAAATCGCGGGGCGCGCACCTCTGATATTTTCATGTGCGAATCATTTCTAACATGATTACCACTTGCCTTACGGTGAAGGAAAACATCTTGAGGAAACCTACATGTCTGAGAAAACCTAGCAAGTTTTCGAAAGACATGTGAAATCCGCCAATTCGCATTTGGCCAGCGTGGTGGACTATGGCCTGATTCCTCTCGTATTAAAGGGAGGCCCGTGCCCAGCAGTGGGACGTTAAAAAGGGCTGAATACATACAATACAATGTGTTATTTTGATGTATGAGCTATCTAGCTAGATGCATTAAAATTAATTCATTAGTTTTTGCGTCAAAGTGTAACAAACTTCCGTACATCCATACATCCTCACAAACTTTCACATTTATAACATTAGTATGGATATTGTTTATGTATCCTAGTGTGTTAAGGAAAATTTATGGGTTAATCATTTTTCAAAGTAAAGTATCTTTCTTAAATCGCGGGAAAGTAAACAAGTAATAGAAGATAGAAACACTAATACACCTATGTATTACCATTGTAGGTACGTGAAATATAAATACTTCTGCTAAAAAAAACATATCTATACAGATAAATAAAATTGGAGTGTCTGTTTGTAATATTAAAATAACCGCTTTTTACTAAATGCATACGGATGTATACACAGTACATATACCAAAACAACATTTTTTACAATTTTTATGTGTCTGTCTGTTTGTTCCGGCTAATCTCTGAAATGGCTGGGCCGATTCTGACGGGACTTTCACTGGCATATAGCTGATGTAACAAGGAGTAACTTAGGCTACTTTTATTTTAGAAAAAAAAATAGGGTCCCGCGAAAAAAAATTAAAACCAATGAAAAATTAAATAATATCCGATTTAAATAGGGAAGTTGTATACATATGTACATTATATTTTTTCTATATTTCTTCTATTTAAACTATAAACTATATATAATATACCTAGAGACGAACCCGAGCGAAGCGAGGGTGAGTCGCTTGTTTAAAATATAAGTAAGCTAGAGTATATTATAAATAAAATAAAAATTCAAATGTAATCGAAGTTTTTCATCATTCTAATAAATATAGAAAATTTGCAATCATCTATGAATTGTATTTATGGAACTGGAATTTTCCGGTTTGACCTTTGTACTTGTATGTTATCAACAAAATCGACCGCAACTATTTGTGTCAAGGACGCTAATAAATAGCACGTATAGTGTACAGGGCCATTAAAAGAAAATAATTAAGGACATAAAAGGTAAAAGTTCTAAAGAAACGTAAAGCATCGCTATACATAAACAAATTCATCATATAACGTCATATATTTTTATATGTATTTATATTCATTTTGGAATATTACACGAATTAACTAATGTGTATATTAGGCTATTAAAAGAAGTACTTAATATATGGCTATATATTAAACTATATTGTAGTTAAGAATTTATTTTGGTTGATTGCACTTATTAATAGTTGATTAACTTTTTCTTTGATCAGTATTCTTAGTATTCCCACACCTAGTCACACTTTGAAGGAGCAAATTGAGCGCTATTTCTACAAAATTCGGCCACCTTTACACTAAATGGTCATGGAAAATTTCGACAAAATAATTGTTATGTGTAAGCTAAGCCGTGGAAGTCATTTATCCAAAATGCAATTCTGTACATAATCGTATACTGTATACTCTATGAAGCAATGAAAATATAACAATATTTAACTTAAATTTTTTATGTTTTCTATCAAAATTACCTCTTAAGTAAATGGGATCTTTTGTAATTCTCCTGATTGGGTTTTGGTCAAAGTGGAAAATCTCACTACTATGAAACTATATCCTCTTGAGATATCTATATGTAGCTTCCACGGTGCTGTCTATTCCTCCATACTCGTAGTTCTATAGAACAGTAACTTGACACGATCAACTCCAAAAAGTAATAACACTTTCGATCTAACCCGGGACCTTGAGCCTTTGTTTTGTAGCCCCGCTCTTAAGCTCGTCCTACACTGCTTAAATGAATAATATGGATATGAAATATCAAATATATTTTCTATTTTTACATCCCATTACTATGGACTTTCATCTTCAATTCATTTCTTAAGTTTCATGACTTCTAGGAATGCCTTTGGGCAGACTTTCGTTTTACAGATAAATAAAATTGAAGTATCTCTTTGTAATGTCAAAACAACAGCTTTTTACTATGTTACCTCTATTTAAATAAAAATGAGCTCAATACAACAGAAATACAATAACCTTTATTACTACCTTAATATTATACACAAAAAAAATAAGTCCTAAACATTACAAAAGAAAAACTTACTTCTAACAACGTAGAAAAGATTGCGTTAAGGAAATAGTAGAATCGAGCACGGGGTTCACACACTAAAAAGTTCCAACAGCTTAAATTAAAAATCACTACTGTCCTGGCTAGCACAAGTCCAACGGGCGGGGTTTGAATTCTCCGATAGTGTAGGGTAGTTGTAGCAGTATTGTTTCGGACCGTAGGTTTCCATCAGCATCAAGGTGTGCGAGCTATCTTCGCCACATTAATCTTCTATAACTCGTACGTACTCAGCAGGTAGAAAAACCCCAGTCTGGGGTTAAATTACTTCTCGAACTTACAAAATATTAGATAAAATATAGATGAGTAATTAGTAGCACGAACAAAAGACTAGGACGCAGCCGTCCACGATCAAGTGTGAGGTCGTCTGTGTCGTTCTATCAATGGGTTCAAAGCAACCTGACAAATTTGAGATGGTCGCGTCGTAATTATGCAACATTTAGATTTATTCGGTTTATATATGTCACTAATGAGTTTATTTAATTTAGAATGTATTATAATATGTTACAACTAAATATATATGAAAGTTTATATTGAACAAAAACCGCGTATCTAGGATCACACCGAGCAAAGCGAGGTTAAGTCACTAGTTGTAAAGAGAAAACAAAAGCATTTTAATAAAATAGGCATTTCCCGTTCTTTTAATGGGAATTGGTTGAGTTACAGAGTTTTTTTGGTCTCTCGAAAACTAATTAAATGCAAATGGAACCGGCTATTTCCAGAGAGGAAAAATTGTAGGTGTAACACTGCAGTGTTAAGCAATATTCTGGACATTATTCGGCTAATTCAGATAAAGCATTTGAAATATATTGATATATATTTTTTGTTTTCGCTTTGTCAATTAATACGAAGTAACAAAAAAATACAGAGCAAGTAACCTATGTATTCAGCCCTTTTTAACGTACCACTGTTGGTTACGAGGGAATGCAGGTTTTCTCACGATATTTTCCTTCACCGTAAGACAAGTGGTAATCATATGGAAATTATTCGCAAACGAAAATATAAGAGTTGTGACGCGACACCTGGGATTTGAACCCGGTTCACACGGTTTCCCAAGCGAGCGAGTTACCAATTGGCTAGGGCTGCCTTCCTTACCTATTTCCCTGCAACCCTTTACTAGACAACATCTAAGACTATAACTACCTAGCCAAGAAGAAAACAACATAAAATATAAGGATATAATACAAATATTTTTATATAATGTATAGAAAAGGAAACCCTGTGAAATACAAATCTCGCTGCTATATACGGCAGTAATAATTTCACCTATCTCATTCTTTGTGAGAACTTTTCCGGTGTGTTCGAATAACAGAGGCATTTCGTGTAAAGCTTATGAATAATCCTCCGAAAAGAGGGAACGGTTTGTTTATACTAAAATATACATATATTGTATGTATGTACATGTTAGATACTCATTGCTTTGACTACTCATAGCATTTCAATTCTGTTTTATACGGATCTGTCATTTATGAAAGTTAAAGCTTGAGATTTTAAGTCTTATAATTATTACCTTTTTAACCACTTTTTATCCTTAACTACCTATCATCGATCATAGTGATCTCAGTGTTTATTACATTTTGAATAATCTCTCTGTGGGTTGGTTTACTGTCATCTTCCTAGCTCTGGACTGCTGTTGAGGATTTTCTGACAGAAACAGAAAAACACAAGAAGTAGACATACATAATAGGACTTTTCTGTGTTGAGAATTATGAAAACGAGCTAATAATAATCGACGAAGATATTACATTCCGTAACGTACGAGAACATATGTATCTTATATAATAATACTCCTTTCCTTTTGAAGTCCGTCACAAATTTCCTTTTTTTTACATATTTTAACATACTCATCTCATACTTTCAATCTAATTTACATATTTCGATATATACATACGCGAAGTAATTCTCAATTCTTCAAATATCAAAAGGAATTGACGCGTGACAATGTCAATTTGACATTTTCTGGGTATATAATTTCCCAACATTTACATACTATTTCCGTTAGTTATTTCCGTTTATTCCAGTCAGGGGAAAGTGTCGATCAATATCGATTGAATAACTTGACTGCTGTTATTTGTTTTTAGTTGAACAACTATTCGGTCTCGTCTTATCATCGATGAAATCTTTTGCTTAAACTAACTTAGTTTAAGCAAAAGAACGATAAAAAAAATTCTTAGAATTGTAAAGTTACATTTTTATATATGAGCGTTTTATTGGAAATTGATTTATGTATAAAGCATTTGTGACCTTGGCCGTTAGGAATTTATTTAAAAAAAAAAGGATGCCGACATTCATTTGTTTTCCCGTGCTTTTGCAAGGACATGTCGGTGCCACCTTGTAGTCGCTAGTCATGAATTGTTTGTAATACTGTGAATTATTATTATAAATTATGTGACTCTTTATTTAAAAGAGTAATTGTCGAGTTTCTCGCCGGCTCAGACAAACATACTGACGACCATAAAAGAATTAATTTGATGTTGCCAAAGTACTGAATATAAGAATGTATGCAAGTTGTTTTATTAGTGTCATCCTACACAATGTACATGAATCAAGGTTTCACGTTTATCTTTTAGACGTAACATAGCCAAAAATGTGAAATAGTAGTTTGATATAATTAATCTATTTCTGATATACTTATTTTTTTTTAATTTCTTTTTTTATATTGTTTATTTCAAATTAAAACAAAATAAACTATATATTCATAAATAAGCCTATGGTACATAAGGATTTTTAATCTTCTATGATTCGCAGAAGGTACACGAAGTTTGAACATATTTCATATCGCGTCTAATAATTCTAATAACCTTATTATTGATTAGTTTATTTTCCTGAATATTTTGAAAGTTCAGACGTAAATTTTACGAAATGTCAATGGGCCCGATGTCCTTCAAGAAAGGTCGAACGCGGGCCATGGCGCTAGGTAATTCGAAGGTAGTACACTAAACGACTTATTTAGTATTATTACTATAGAAATACATTAACAAATCTATTCCATCGAGATAGAGGGAACCGTAAATTTTTCCGGGATGAAAAGTAGTCTATATGTTATTCAGATGTATGAGCATATTATTGTAAAGTTTCATTAAAAGCTATTCAGTAGTTTTTGCGTGAAAGAGTAACAAACATCCATACATCTATACATCGAAACATCCTCACAAACTTTCGCATTTATAATATTAGTGGGATTTTCATTCTAATACTTCCACAAATTAAAGTATTCATATCTATTTTATTCAGAGAATAAAAATAATTATATATTGATCGTTTAATTATTAATTGCGTCCATGAAAAGTCACTCGTTCAATATTTAAGCATCTTCTTAGCAAGAACTTAGTAGTATACGCATACTACTAAGTTCTTTTGGTTCTTTATCGACCTTCCTCAAAAAAACTTCTTTAAAAACCCATAGAAACATTTTCGTGAACTTAATTTAAATATATTAACCATTGAAGAGCCTGTAAAATGCATGCGCCATACGCATTTAAAAATAATATTTTGGGCTTGTGTGAAAACAATAGGTATCCAGGTAACACCTACATATTGTTTAACCAGATCAACTAACATGAATGTATTCATCGTAAACATCAATTCCATTTTAATCGAACCCTTAATCTGTAGTTATGTAGGTAGTGCCAATTAAGGATGTTGATAGAACTCCCTATGCTAGTGTGCTCTATGTAGTAACTCGTTGATTTTGACGATATAAGCTACGCTGCCACTTGGCTAATTGATATGCGCAACACGCAAAAGAGGATTAGAGCTCCATCGACATATGCAATTAAATCACCTTACATTACATAAAGCTACAGAGATAGGTATTTACATTTTATTTTATTATTTAATTAATATTCATTAATAATTGCAATTTGTCTCGATGTAACTTTTAGTCAACGTTTTTGCTTTTAAAGATAAAAAAATAATTAGTTAACAGATATAGATATGATATAAAAATGAAAAAATCTTAAATAGGAACAAAATCAAACTTTACTTTAAGAACATCTAGTGAGTTCTATACTATACTATACTAGCGATTCACCCTCGCTTCGCTCGGGTTCGTCCCTGCCTCGCTTCCCAATACAAACTCTCATCCCCATTTTCTAAGTTCCTGCGCAATTTTCTTTTTTTTAATGTAAGAACTTTCTCCTGGCAATAACAAACACAACAAAAAAAGAATTAGTGAAACCGCTCCAGCCGTTCACGCGTGATGGCGTGACCAAGGGAAATAGGGATTCATTTTTATATATATAGACTAGCGATTTACCCTCGGTCCGTATGGGCGTGTTGGTACGTTTTAAATATAAAAAATAATTATTGTGAGTGTACCTTACACACATGCTATTGCGGATTTCTTTGATAACCAATTTAAAGACCTGCAATTTTCTCGTACATTATTTTACGAAACCAGTTTCTATGGTAAAACCATAGTTCAGCTATTTTGTACAAAATAGTTTTTGTGTTTAATGTGGTTATTGTGTTATCCCATGAGAATAAGAGATTTTTCTGAATTATTTTGTTTTGTTTTAGCTATCACTACACAAAAATTATTTGAAATCCATACTTTACGCGCGAAAAGCAAAGAAATATTCATTCAAACAAAAATTTTAACAACTATGATTTTGGGTCTATATTCTGGACAAAATACGTAACAGTCCTTGTTTTTAAAAAATATTCCATGTACAGATTTTGCTTTGTTATTATTCATTATCTGTACATATTTGCATTTATATACCTCCATACATAAATATGGAAGTCATCGATCACCTTACTCTTCTAAAAGACGTCCCGGAATGATTCAAGGAACAAGAGTATACACCTATTTGCTTGAAACACATACACAAATATCAATTGTTATGATTATGAGTACTTCCACAGCCTTCAACGTTGCATATAGAGTTGGGAAGTTACTGAAAGTTGAAACTTAACTTGTTTATGAAGTAGATGTCAAGTTCTATTCCGATATCGATAAACATTAGCTTAGTAGTTCTATGATGAATTTGTGAACCAACACTTGTGATCTCTAATCTAAAAAGGAATAGCATTATGTAACATTTCAAAAGCCATTTAAGAGTACTATTATTGATTTTAATACCATGTTTTCGTTACTTAAGCTATGTCCGGTTGTCTTCAATATTCACAAATCTCGTGAGATTTAGTGAATTCCTTTTGCTGAATAGCTATACTTGATTGCAAGCAAGTGTTAATTGTAGTTAGCGGATACGCTAAAAGCGATGAGATCTATTATATATTATTTTGTTTTAAACTAAATTAATATGAATTCATCAATCATTCCAAAAACATTTCTATCAATTATACTCCTGATTAAATATTTTTAACAATAGAATGTTTTGTGTGTCCATATTATATCAAATGAAAATATTTACATGTTTTATAGTAATTTATACACACTATAAAGGATGTGTTACTAATCTCGTAGTATAGTAAAGTAAGCTTCTTTTTAAAAAGTCTTTGTGTTAAACTAAATTCATCTAGAGTTGAGATATTTCTATCCAAGTAATAAAGAACTTAGTATGACATAACTCCGTACTCCGTGTCTAATTCTAGTCAAACAATTCGTGGTGATTCCTGTGCACTATATAAATTAGCTTCATGCAAAGTTTGAACTTGCTAGTGTCAGTGATTACGCGATAGAACACATATATATAGATGCATCATTAAAATGATGGAATGAAATATATAGAGATATTATAAAGAGGAAAGATTTAATTTTTTTTTGTTTGTTTGTACCGAATGGGCTCCGTTCAATAGCTTTATTGAACCGATTTAGATGAAATTTGGTAAGAAGATAATTTAAGACCCTAGGATCCTTCCCAGTGTCTTTAATTATCATGTCCTCATAGGATAGTTTTTATCCCGGAAATCATCCCTTAAGGGGGTGAAAATGGGGATGAAAGTTTGTATGAGGAATCAACCTAGGGACGAACCCGAGTGATGCGAGGATAAGGCGTTAATAAAAAATAAAAAAAATGTTTAAAGATTATTAATAAAATAATTATTTAGATTTTAGATAAAAATAAGTGAAATATGGGCAAATTTCCAGCCAACAGGATTCACAGTGAACAAAAAAAACTATCGTAAACTCAATTACAACTAAACATCGTGTTTCTCGATCTTTTTAGAAAACTTTATATTATATAACGTATATTTTCTAAAAAAAACTACCATTTTGCTGCATAATATGAAATTTATGATTAAGAAAAGGAGAAAATATGGAATTAGGGATAATTTTACCGACTTAAAGAGGAATAAAAAGCATAACAGGATAATAAATATGGCAGTAATTCGTAAGACTGCTCCAAAAATTCTACTTCGTAAATAACTTAAGTCAAAAAAGTAAAAGAAATATAGAGAAAATAAATTTTCATTTGTAACATGAATAATAATGAAGAGAAATTGGCAAATGAATTATGCTATATTTTTTTTTCATTAATGTAACTCAAGTGGAATTTTAATGTTGACGAAGATGATATTAATCCGTTTTTATTTATTTAACTAAATTATTTATAACAATCAAATTGTACTCAGGTTTTACGTTCGTGTTTTATAAAAAGAAGTAAATATTTGTTTCTTTTCTTAACGTAATACAATTTAAAGTTCTTTGATGATATATCCCAACAACAAAACATTTTTTTTATAATATTTTGACTAAATACCACTATGTCGGCACTTATTAGTTATAGTTAGTATTACTTTATTAGTAAAGTGTGAAGAACCAAGGTAAAGTTCAATTTCTCCTTTCAACACTATCCGATACATAATATAAGCAAATGGAAATATGTAAGCAAGCCTGATAAATATTAACGAGCATAACTATCGATAGACATTATATATTCATGAAAAACCGAAATAACAAAATATCTTACAGTAAGGGCACTGTTATATTTTCCTTCCGAAATATACAATAAAATTGTGTAATTTTAATATACTCGTATGTAGATATTGTATACCATCCCTGAGGAAAGGTTGTGGCTTAAATGTTCCTTTCAATTTGTATTAAGTAGGAAAAAGACAAGCTTGATGTGCCTTTTATTATATATGGCTTTTGTTAAATATATAAAATATATCTCGCTCGTTATAGTTCACTGCACAAAAAAAAAAGAATGATTATGTAATGCGCAGCTTGCATTAGGATAAACTGCCGATAAAAAACTTTAAAATTATTTTAACTTTAGATACAAATATAACATAGTTGTTTTTTAAACATAATCGAAACACAAATGAATATATTTTTAACCGACTGTCAAAAGGAGGAGCTTCTATGTTCGTCTGTATGTGTTTTTTCTATGTATGTTCACCGATTTCTCGAAGACGGCTTGACTGATTTTGATACTTTAGATGGTATTGTATTAAAGTTGCTCCCGAGGTAGTCCCATAAAATTTTCTTTGACATAGCGTATTTATTTTCAAGAAAATCAGGAAAACAATGAAATTTCAAGTATTTTAATAGATTTAATTAAACTTTTTTACCTACCTCTACTTGTCATATCGACTTGAAACTTTGCAAGTGTTTGTAATTCCGATGATAGTATAATAATTTGGTATCTGGGATGGTAAGGCCATGAAGATGGTTAGTGGAACTTTTCAACGGCTCCTAGAAAATAGTTTGAATTTCGGCTTGTTTGGTTTGATTTAATAAGCCTAAAACTTTAGAATTGGATTTTACAGCCAGGTTTAATCGACATGCAAAAAGAGGTATGTTTACCGATTTCTCGAAGGCAGCTTGACTGATTTTACTACTTTAAACTGTATTCTATTGAGGTAGAGTCCGAAGTGGTCCCGTATTCATTTATTTTTTTGACACACAGTTAACCATTTTTGAGAAAATAGAAAAAATCATGAAATTTAAAGTGTGTTCACAGATCTAATTAGTCTTTTACCTACTTCACTTAAGCTTTTGCATTTCTAATGATAATATAGTTATTTGGTATCATCGATCTGATCTGATGGTGAGACTAAAAGATGGATAGTGGTACTCTTCAAACGCTACTAGTAAAATTTAAAGCCTGATTTTTAGTGTTACTAATAAAAGTGAGTTTTTTTTAGTATGTTAATCTTTATATAAAATTTGGCATCATACTAACAAAAGTGGCTTAATCGAGTACGCTATTAAAAAAAAAACTTAAAAATTAAGTACCTACCTGCTTATTACGTCTACACTAAAAATGAAAGAATAAAAAGTAAAAAAAAAGGATTTTCCGGCACTAAAAAGTAAAAAATAACTGAATGGGAGTTTTCATTTACTATAGATACCTAATCAGATATTTTCGAAGTCGGTTTTTATTTAATTTAAATGTCAATGTAAATATTTAAATATTTTTATATACTATACCTAATTTGATCGTTTTTTTAGGATTTATTTTTAAGTTTGTAAATACAACACTCATCCATTGCTCAGTGAGTGTTTTATTTGTCCAATTTCCATAATCAGACGTTGGATACCAACGTTTCATAAGGAAACCGCTGACATTTACCACAACAATTCGGTCCTAGGTGCCTTTCGTAATATTATGTGTTATTATATTAATTATTGATCTTTTAAGATTAGAATCATTTTCAGATTGCCGATGCTGATTTCTAAATATTCATTACTATTTAAACTTAGTACTAACCCATAAAGTTATTCAATTCGATTCTTTGATTTATAGCTTTTAGGCGTACTAATTTTGCTCAGTCAATTCGCCAGTCTTGCGTAGAATAACTCTAAAATCTACATAGAAAACAATAAGTAAGCTCAAGTCTCGTTCGCTTAAAATGTTAAAAATCTATTACAACCTATCTTTATCCATACTATAAATAATAATAATATTATAAATGCGAGACTAACTCTGTCTATCTGTTTGTCTGTTACCTTTACACGCTTAATCCGCTGAACCGATTCAGATGAAATTTAGTAAGAAGATAGTTTGAGATCCTGGAAAGGATATCGTAATATACCCGTAAATCATCCCTAAAGATGGTGAAAAGGGGGGTGGAATTTTGTATGTGGAATTAATTATTTCTCAAGTACCTAAGGGATATAAAACACATCATAAAAGCTCAAAATACCTCATATTTTACTCATATGGGTATTTACATGATGCCAAATCTTACTAATAATGTCCTCCTGACCGATTCCGGCCACGGCGGCCAATCTCATTGAGACTAGCCAACTGCGCAGGAGATATTATAGTGCACAAGTGTACGCGCAGACACAAGTGCACTCTCTATTCCTGTCACTCTCATACTCCGGTGGGACGACTACTCGACACGACCGGTGAGAGTTAAGGCGCAGGACCGAAGGCTTTACGTGCTCTCCGAAGCACGGGCGTGAAACACCGCCAACTTCCCAACTCCGGGCTGCTACTGAGGCTTACTAGACAGAAAGACTCAATAACTAAACTTGGCCCGACCCGGGACTCGAACCCAGGACCTCAGGATGAGCAGCCGTACATGCTAGCCACTACACCACCGAGGCAGTTAGCCAAAGCCAAAGCTTACTAATGTTATTTGGTCTTACAAAAGAAGAAAAAAAAATGACTTCAACGTTGTTAACAGGATTTTCTCTGGCGCATAGATAATTCAGTTGAAAGTGACGTATGTGATCCTATGTACGCTAGAGTCCTCAGGAAAGGGAATAAAGGTTTTAAGAGTTTTTAGACACGGAGTGAGTAATAGTTTAAAACCTACGGATGTTCATTAGGACAATTCGTCGCTAGTTAAATAAAAAGGTTACATGACCTGGTTATTCCTTAAAATAAAATAATTTTAAAACAAATAAAAAATAAAATTATTAGACATATATAAAATATAAAAATATAGACCAGAAATTTTCAGACAAAGAAAAGTTAGTACCTACTTGTGTAAAGAGTAAAAACATTGACTATTTCTTTCAAGTAGAACCGACAATGTTCTTTACTCTTTCAGCACTTAAATGTGTCGTGCTCAACCATATGCATGCAAGTGTGCAAGCTTTGTTCCCGCTCATCTATTTGAAAATGCACGTCTCGTTTATTTACTTTTTGATGCAAGACGGATCATATTATTATGACTTATGGCGGTAATATTGACATAAAATACCTACCATAAACATAGAGAGTGGTCTTAAGTGTTTCTTTGCCAGCTGTCAGCTAAAAGTGGCGGAAAAGCGACAGAGACAAAATGAATGTGCGGCCAAAAATCTTCTGTATTTATTGAAATACGATTAATGAAGATAGATATGTATAACCATTTTACATTTCATTATAATATTATACTTTTTCCAATTCCACTTATAAATTCAAATTGGAATAAAAGAATCGGTATTGGTCACACGTTCGCTTTCTCTCTTTATCAATTTAATGACAGTATTGCTCAGTCCGTTCTCTACATCTATGTAAAATAGCAACACTACTGCATGTTTACCTAGTTTATATGTAGCTATAATACATACGTATATTACTGCAGGTCATAGTCATGACCACAATCCGATTAGCTAAGGCATAACATATTGTATAATGTCATCATAGTGGAAGCAACTTGCTGGTTGATGTATCAAAGGATTTTGGAAGGAAGAATCGGACATACAAAAAAAGCAAGTTAGCGAGCAAGCAAATAAATGCTTGTATAAAAAAATTCACTATTATAACTATACTGTTACAAAAAAAGGTAATAGTTATTTTTACCACGTAAAGCCTGCTTTAGTATAACGTAAAAAGATAAAAATTTGTTACTACGTCATATGTGAAAAATATTACAGAATCCAAATCGAAAATACGAATTCGAGGGTAACACGTATTAATATTTTCTCATGAGCACATGCTACCATACTATATGCTTAGGTTTTAGAGATGACAATTTGAAGTATTTTTCAGAGAAATAAAAAAAAAACAACCATGGAATTGCATTTCTTTAAAAGAAAGTTCTATTTGCAAGTTAAACAGAAATATTATATATCTATATATGTATATTAAATATTACCATTCGTATATATTTCGTGTATTCATATGTAAATACTGAAAATTCATTCATACTTGAACACATTGAAATAATACATAAAATCTCATCTTAAGAATTTCTGTCGACATTGGATTGATATCAACTATGCCTCCTGCGTACTCCGTATTTCAGGAGAGGTATTGTAATATTTCTTTTTTGTTGCCAGAATACAAATAAAGTGAATGAGAGTGGTTATTTTATTTGTACTTTACACATAAGAAAAATATTTGGTGCATTAGCTTTCTACATATGTAACGATGCTTTATATTATAGTACTTCAAATTAATATTTTTAAAACGCAGTATTTTATGCTATACTCGTAGTACTACAACTCTGAAGATTACCTAATATACCTAATTGTAATTTTATATTGATCCTAAAAAAATTTGAACACATTTATAACACTCCATTTTAGAAAATTTGGGTAACCGATAAAGACATTTAATAAATGGATAGATATTTTCATAGTTTTATTATTAAATACAACAGGCATTTTTAATAACAGAGTATATTATGTAAACCGTCGCAAGGTCTAAGCTTTGTGTTACAGAAACCATCCACTTATATTATACCTTCTTTCTTTGCGCTCTTCCCTTTTTGTTTAAGGAATTGCGTTGATATTTTACCTAGGGCTAGAAACGTAATATCTGTGTTTGAAGATATTCTGATCAAATAAACACCGTTGAATTAGATTAAAAAAACAGCATGACATATTAAGATACTAGCTTCAAGTGGTACACAACTAAAGGAGAACTGTTTTTATAAGATTACGTCGAATGGAAAGCACAAAATATATTTTAAGATGTCGACCGATTAAAATAAATTATAACTATGTTTAGTAATCAAGAAAATGTTACTGAAGTCATGGGATTAGAAAGGGATTCAAGTGTGAACAATTCAACTAGCAGTTCGTAGTGTTCGAACTATACGATTAAACTTGTTATACAGTAATAGGACTTGGTATTATTATTCAGTTGAAACATAAGTCTTAATAGTTGTTTGTACATTGTACATATGTATGTTATTATTATAAGTTTTACTCAATTATATTTCATGGATTTTACGACAGTTAAATATTTTATAAATGTAAATAATGCCATTTATGTATGCCAAATATGTAAGTTTTCGTTATAAAATATTTAACGTGTGATAAAAATTCTATTCAACAGAATATTTGAGCTAGCCGTAAAAAGTTTTGGGATCCCGGCATAGACTATGTAAGTATCACAAGCTTTACAATTTGAAATTTCCCTCGTAACTTCCCATCGTACCACCGTTAGTTAGCACGTTAATATCGCAGGTTGGATCCTTATATAACCAGCGCGTATGGAAATGATATAAATGGATATTTCACCTGTGTGCAAGCATTTTAAACATAAGCATTAAACTTAGTTTTAATCCCATAAATATTATAAATGCGAAAGTTTGGATGGATAGATGTTTGTTACTCAATCACACCAGAAAGGCTGAATAGATCTAGATAAAAGCTACACATTTTAAAAATACGTGTGTAGCTATTATTGTAATCCTCACAGTTTTAAGAAAATTGTTAAAAAATGCATTAAAATTCTAAAGGCGAACGCAAGTCGGATGTACCGTTTTCATTTTAAACATGATATGTGACGAGGCTGAAAACGACAGAGCAAGGGTGCTGGGAACCCGCACGTGTTATTATTTGTCAACTATAGCCTTTATTTCAAGGTCCCTAAAAGATAAATTCCATTTTTACTTTTAGATAACTGCTACGTGGAAAATGCCTGAAGGGGCAAAACATAGTTAAATAAAATTCCTACTTTTGAAATATAGTACTCAAAGACGTACATTTTTGTGTCTAGTTTTACACTTGTAAAATTTGTGTTTTGTCTTAAACGTAAATAAGTATAGCCATTAGTTTGAAAATGATACAGAAACAGGTACATTCTGTGCATTTTTGTACAAAAAGACTTTTGTGTAACTGGCAATACCACATTTTTCTAACGCACACAGTTATCATTTTAGGTACATAGTAGGTATACACTTATAACTAAAATATTTTTGTATTAATAAATGTAATAAATGTAAATTCAATCAAGAACATGTTTTTTACTGAGAATGCCGTGTCTGCTTTGCTTTTGAAGGTCACATATTTGGTCCTAAACTTGAGTAAGACGAGTATAAAGTCCAAAACAAAATGTCAAAACCTAACTTAAAAAAACGCTTAATAAGGGAAAATATTATTTTACATTAGATACCTACGACGCTAATACTTCTTGCCAAATAATTTTTGCTAGGAGGTTAGGTACGTTCTTCTTTCTAATCTTATCTTTAGTTATTTTTAGGTACAATTAACATATAAATAATTAAAAATTAAGAAATAAAAAAATATACAGTTTTATTTTTAGCCAAAAATCTCCGAAGAGTAAAAGTGAATCTGAAATGCAGCCTCACTGTTCAGCTTAACATATTAAAATATTAACTCCGCCAAGTACTGCAGATGTAGTTTATGTAACCCTCTTGGACGTGGCCCAAAAGTTAGGATACCTGCTTACATAACTATAGCGCGAAAATGTCGAGACTCACCAGGTCCTCATCGTCATCGGAGAAAATATTAGCTCGCTCACTGGTCGTCATGCTTTGTTCTTAGGCACGATATATTGAAAAGAAACCTTCATGATTCACTAGCACAGCACATTGTGGATTATCACACAGCACACTAACTGCATCCAAAGTCGCTCAAGAAAAGTTACACTATTTCTTATCATATTTATATCGCTTAATATTTAAGTATGACATGAGCACTTACAGTTTAAAAATATTTCATCAATATACTTAATAGTTAAAGTTAATGTTTAATATATAAATTAAGAATAACATCGATGCATTTAAAGAGCATAGCAAAATGCGTCCGTACTGCAAGAAGTGCGGGAACTTACTGCGGAGGGCGGGTAGAAAGTACTGCGGCGTCTCGTAACCATGGCAACACATAGCTTTTCTGCCCCTAGAAGCGCTCGCTAACTTAATTTTTTTACTTATATTTAGAAGTTAAATCTAATTTATAATGGTTTTTTGTTTAGTCCTTAGGAAAGAAAATTTATGTAAATTACGTTATGTGAACAGGAATTAGAGGCTTATAATTAGTTAAGCTTCAAAAAAATGATTAATAATTTTAATGCTTCTATATTTTTTATCTCATACCCATAATTTACTACATAACTCACAAGATAACTTCCCAAGAAAATAAGTGTCCAGGATGAATAAAGATCTAAATAATCAGATTGTCAATTAATTACAGTGCGCAAAAAGTACTAATCATCATACAACATTGATATATAGCCGTTTTCCGACAAAAGCTGCAAAAAAATCCAAATAATTTGTTTACTTCAATACCCACGCATGTGACGCATCCAACTATCTTTTTACAACATAATCATAATAAAGAATAAAGTTATGTGCCGGGACAAAAGTGCTGGTGCTCAATTATTTCTATAAAAAAAAAATGTCGCTTCATAAATCAAAGGAAAATCCATAAACGTACCTTTGTATTCTATACATATAATAAAATTGTAACTAATCTGAATCTGTACATTAAATATTTTTTAAGAAAATCTTATTGAAATAGACTTTATTATCGATACAGAAGCCAAATCTATAGTTTTTAGATTTTTTGTCTGTCTGTCTGTCTGTTACCGCATCACTGGAAAACCACGACAGATTTTCATGAAATTTAGTATGATGATAGCTGGTTATCCGGATCAACATATAGGATACTTTTTACTGCGGGAAAATATCTGATCACTGAGCTAAACGTTAAAACGTAACTAGAGACGAACCTGAGCGGAGCGAGGGTGAGTTGCTAGTTACATAATATATAATACCAATCAGGATAATACTAATTGTAAGCAATAAAGGTTGATTAGGAAAGAGATATATGAAAGATACTTAGATATATATATTATGACACAGGAAATGATTATAATGGTAATATTAATATTCCTCATGTATTCGCAGATTCGCAGACAAGAAATCCATCTACATACATACCTACATAGAGTTCAATCCAATTCTTGTTGCTTGACTTTTAATAATGAGTTTCGTGTGGCAATATGTACATATATATGTCCATATATGTACACAAACCTTTGTGAATCTTTGTATTACAATAGAATTGAAAATGTAGTTATGTACGATATAGGTAATAAGGCATATTGCCCTAAGCTTATCCCGCGTGATTGTTATGTCAATAGCCTATATATCTCTATCTAGAATGTAGGCTGCCTCCATTTTGTATTGCTGACAAATTCATTACTACAGCGCAAAGAAGTAGCAAACAATCATTCACAAACTTAAATTTATAAGACTTTATTTGTAATTTTAAGATCGCCTGTCTTAGTGGTATATGTATCTAAACACCGCGACATCGGATGGTATGAATTTGAGTCCCGCTCGGGACAAATATTTATGCTGGCTGTACAGTCTTTGCCACGGTTATAATGACCGCGTGCAATTCTTTCATACGTATGTGATTGATGGACCCCAATGCAGATGTGCGGAGGGAGGCCTTTGAATGTATTTATCATTTTAAATAAAACTATCTTTTCGGATTTTTTCGTGGATTTATTAAGATTTTTGGTTCCCGACGTTTCGAATGCTTTACAGCAATCATGGTCACGGGAGAAACTAAGGTGTTAGATGTCAAAAAGGTATTATATAGTTGTAACAGACAGCCTACCCACAAAATAATAAAATGAAAAACTTGAAAATTGGCGCCAAAGTACCTTATAATATTTGTTAATTTTAATCATTTTTATAATTTTAATTACTTTTATACTTGAAAATGGAATATTATTTATATAATTTTAGCTGTTATTATTATAATTATTACAATTCTTAGAAAATTTATTGATTAATAATCTATATTTAGTGTTGCCATTATTATATTTATAACTATAAAGAAAAACAAAACATTAATTATTTAAGCCACATTATTGTTCTATGTTTAATTTAAAAAATTAAAATAATTAAGAATTGCATTTACAAATGAAAAATGAAAAATATTGTCAAATATTCGCGTAAATCTAAGTTTTGTTTTATCTTGGATGTAATTTTAATTTCTCCTCTACATGCTAGTTTATTAGTAATAGCTTATAGTTTAGAATGTGACATCATATAAGTACAAGTACTTTTCACTATAGTGCATTACATGATTCCCATGTGATGTTAGCATAATGCAATAATAATTACTTTTAATTGAATAGGTAAAGTAATTTCATAATGATATTAAATGTTATTATTAATATTAATAGATTTTTTACTTATAAAGATGGTCTTTGAGGTGTAAAGTATTTATTTTAAGCCTCGCAAGAATTTCAAGTACCATACTCAAAAGAACATACGCCCGAATCAAAAACTTCGGCATTTTGGCATTCGGCATTCGGCCAAAAAGGTATTGAAGGATAGGATGACAGGATGGATATCTAAAGTGAAAGCATTTTTTAACCGACTTGCAAAAAGGAGGAGGTTCTCAATTCGTCGGAATCTTTTTTGTTCTTTTTTTTATGTATGTTCACGGATTACTCCAAGACGGCTGAACCGATTTGGAAATTTTTTTTGTGTTTCAAAGTGTATTCTTCTCCGGTGGTTCCATATAAATTTTATCGAAATCGGTCAAGCGGTTTTTAAATAAATGGCTTAATCGAATATGTTTTTATTAAAAATCTTTTTCTTCTTACAAATTACTTGCTTATTACGTCTACACTAAAAATGGAAAAATAAAAACTTAAAAAAAAAAAATAAAAACCGACTTCCACTTCGGTGTGCTTTGATTTGTATTGGCTGGCACCGACTTCGAAAATATCTGATTAGGTATCTATTCTAAATGAAAACCCCTGTTTAGTTATTTTTTACTTTTCAGTGCCTGGAGTTCGGTTTTTATTTTATTTTTTTAAGTTTTTTATATGTCACTGTACCCACCAAAATACACAGTAGGTACTATAAAACTTCAGCGGTATTTATATATTAATATTATAAAGCTTAAGAGTTTGTTTGTTTGTTTGTTTGTTTGTTTATTTGGTTGAACGCGCTAATCTCAGGAACTACTAGATGAAATAGAAAAATTCTTTTTTTTTGGATAGTCCATTTATCGAGGAAGGCTTTAGACTGTATATCATCCCGGAAAATATACGGTTCCCGTGGAATAGAGTTGTTTTTGTCTAGAGACGAACCCGAAGTGAAGCGAGGATGAGTCGCTAGTGTTATTATATTGCTGGAAAACAAGAATCGATTGATAGTAATGTTTTCCTTAGAAATAATGCGTAAACATAAATAAATATCCACAAATATCTTTTTACTGATTTGGTATTCTCATATTCCTTCCCCTATGGTTTCAAATAGAGGTTACATCGGTAAAACAACAATATACATTGTACGTTTATTTTGCAAGGTATACATTATGTATTGAACGTTATTTTTTTCCTCTTTTTTCATAGACAACAAAGTAAGTATTACACCCGTAAGCGTTTATTTAAAAGTTAAAACTCATTTGTATAAAGAAATATTGCTAGACGGTTTTTGTTCCAGAATATATTTTATAATTCATCTCCAGGAAGTTCTTCATTTTCAAACTTGTAAAGCGGCACTTAAAGCTGAGCATCAAAGCGTATCTAAAAAGTTTAAGGAAACTTTACACTTGTTTTAGATGATACTTTCAAAGAAGCCAGATCAAGATAATGTAATCAACCCATGTTATAAATGTAATAAATGCAAAAGTGTATCAGTCAGAACGTTCGATAAAACAACTGATCCTATCTTGATGTTTGGGAACAAAAAGCTATAAGAAATGAAAATGTAGGCTAGCGTAGTAAAAGGAAGATTTAAGAGATATTAGAAATTAGTAAAAAATCATTTCCATAATTTCCCCGAACTATGTCTAATATAGAATGCAGACTAGGAAGAACAAAATGTTATGCAAAGGAGATTTCAAAAAATTGAATGCAATTTTCGAAACTATGATCTTATTTGAAATTATTATCTACGTACCCCGGCTATGTCCGCGTTCAATCTGCAGAAAAAACGCTTTGGCTTTCTTATACCGCGACTCACCCTTGCTTCGCTCGGGTTCGTAGCTATGTATTTATATGATATTGTTCATACAAAAATACTAAAATCGCGATTAAAAAATGAGGGATGGGGGTAGGAGGGTGAAAAATACTTTACGTCCTATTCTCAAACATACCAAATATACAAAAAAAAACATTAAAATCGGTCGAGCCGTTTCTGAGGAGTATGACCACAAACACCGTGACACGACTGTTTAAGAATATTAAATATAAATATTGATGTCTAGAATGTATAAAAACTTTACTAAATATTAAACAGTTAGAGACAACTTGAAACATTAATTTAAATAAATAACCTGAGTACATAATAATCAATTAATCGAATAGATACTGAGAAGATCACTCCAGTTGAATTTATACTCCTTGATAAAGCCAATAATAAAGGTACACCACAATGGTACACCTATTAAAAACATAATATTCTTCCCTTTGTTGCTAACAAGACAAAGGGAGCTTGTACTGAAAATATACACTGTAAAAAGAATGTTAGAAAAGAATACAGAGGAGAGCTAAAAATAAATCTCCACAGAATAACAAATTAGAGGTATTACAGTCGAGGTGGAATCCCATAACGTTAATGCTCAAATGCTCGTGTCTCGTTGCACTAATCTTGTCGGAACTAGGGTTGCTACGCTTTAAATATTTTTTCAAATGAATTGTCATTATTATATTTATATTATTGAGATTTTTAACATCGCTCCAATAGCAAAGATAATAAAGTATATAAAGGTTTATTTAAATATATTCGGTAACTTTAACTTTACTGGAAGCATAAAAATTATTTGTTTCAATAGTATCTAAATGCTATAGATTATCACAAGTTTTCACGTTATCTAAAAAATCAAGATGGGTTCTTATCCAATATAATAAATAACATATAACAATTTATATGCCCAGCAGCAACCCTACGTAAAGGCTTTCAACGTTTAAATTAGCCTATTCCGTTTTCCGTTAAAAAGACAATATTTGTAAAGGCAAGGACTAGGATAAAACTTAAAAGTATTTTTAATTTATATTTTTATTATTTATTAAAAAATAATCATGATAATGAATCACTTTACATTCATACGCTATTTTACGGATGCGTATTTAAATAGATAATTTTAATTGTAACATGGTATGTTATCAGTTATAGTAATTGTTTAAGTAATTATATCACTATTTATAGTATAAAACATAGTCGCTTCCCGCTGTCTGTCCCTATATAGGTATGCTTAGATCTTTAAAACTACGCAATGGATTTTGATGCAGGTTTTTTTAATAGATAGAGTGGTTCAATAGGAAGGTTTATAATTTGATAATTTTAGAGGTTTCTAATGTGATGTCGTAAATAATCACATTTTTTTGAGCTTACATTGCAAACGCTGGCTGAACCCTATGCACTACAGTATTGTACGCCTTAAAAAGGTCTACAAAAAAGTCTGCGATGGTATATGTCTATCTTTTAAGGATAACATACTATATCCTAGCTAGGGATGAACCCGAGCGAAGCGAGGGTGAGTCGCTAGTTCTTTTTATATGTAACTAAAAGCGGACTACTATTATAAGTGCGAAAATTTGTATGTGTGTATGTAGGTTTGTTACTTCTTCAAGCTGAAACGGCTGCACGGATTTGGATGAAATTTAGTACACAGATAGGCTATAACCTGGAGACTGGAGTAACACATAGGATGTTAGTTAGGCACCTAGGAAAGCATCTGAGTGAAGTGAGGATAAGTCTTTAATTAATATAAAATCAGTTTAACCTTAATTGAATTAACGAGTCTTACTCGCGCACTGAGGATTCCTGCTCGGTGCTGCTTGTTGCTGAAGGATGTTATGATAATGGTAATACACAATAATGATTTTATCGACACAAAAACATTGTAATTTATTTCATAGTATTAATAAAGCGTGTAACAGCAATTTAAGGACTACACATTAGTGTTTATTTTTTATTTTTGTTATCAAATGGGTTGCAACATTTTATTCCGTAATTTAAAAATGGAAGTACTTGGAATTAGTTTGTCCCTTAAATTTTAATACGAAATAGTAATCCTTCGTAGGTATATGAAGGAACCAGGAAAAGGTCACCCAAAAAAAGATCTTCTTCAATAGGTATGGTAAAGGCCTCCTTGATTTCCCAGGGGCAACCATAAATCCGGCCCTCGCCATAGGATATAGGAAGTGTCCTATAAACAGTACTTTATTCTTGTTTATCATAATATAAGCGTGGATAATTATATATTAGTTCATTTGCAAAGGGAATCTAGAGAGGAGTCACTAGATAATAGATATACGTAAGTTGCTATCTAATAATTACATCACAAATAACAATATTGAGTTGTTGAGAGTTTCTCGCTAGCATTGGTGGAAAGTTTATTTTAATTTAGTACTATAGAGACTTAACAAGGGTCGACGGTCCGATACACCGTAGATAATAAGTAAATACGTATGCGTATGGGAGTTTATATGCAAAATACAAATTGTTGTTGTAATATTCTTTTTTACAACATTTTGAGTATGATACAATTACAAATACCATAAAAAAATCCATAAATCTTAGCATAATTAAAAAAATATTTAAGTACTTCCTTTATGTTTTACATTGAAGTCAATATTATGCACAGTGTAATAATAAAAAGCTCAATGTTAGAATGAAAAGAAAAACCACAACATTGTACATATATGTGTTATTAAAAGTTCTTGTTCTAATATATTTAAATTAAGTTCTATGATATAAAGCTCGAGGCTTTGTAACTTTTGAATATGTACATAATTAAGATAAGTATGTGCTAACTAGTAGTTGTAAGCTAATTTACAGCATTATTTATTTCTAGATATTAATATGTAACAACTAACTAAAAATTTCGTAGAGAGACTTTATGTAGAAAATTGCAGTACTTTATCTTTGTGTGGGCAAAAGGCTCTTTTACGTACAGAAAAGCCAAATGGCTGTAAAATACTTTGAAAAGACGATGAATTGCCCTCGAGACTTTAATGTTAACTTTGATGTTGTTTGAACTGTTCGAGGGTAACGTCTTTTGTGACCTTTACCTAGATAATTATCAGGTAGTTCTACAATTTCCAAGATTACATATTTAGTAATTTCCTACTTGACAGATAGAGTTCAATTCAATTCAGTACATGTTTTGTTCTTTCCCCGATTTCATTTGTAGCAAACTTCTACATAATAATATTAATGCAACTTTTGTATTTTTGATTAGATTTCACCAGCAGCTCCATTCGCGTTAAGACTATAAATTATACCCTATGTCACACTTATCAGTATTCTGTAAACTAAAGTGGAAATTTTGAATAGGTTATCCCGACCATTCCCTATACACTATTTGGTGGAAGCCCTTTTCTTTTTTGGGATGAAAAAAAATCTTTTTCATTCTCTTCTTTTCTCCTGCCAGTAAAAACACCTTTAAAATTAGACAGGATGACTATTTTTATTTTATTCTAATAATTAACAGAAGAATTTTGATAGAAAAAAAAATTAAAAGCAATTTTGCAAAAGAAGCAATTATGAAAATTTTAAAACCCCAGACAAACACTTCAGTGTTATGTTTAAATGTAAGTATATTATTCGGTCATGTTCACACACCATTTTGGACTTAACTGTAGATGAAAAGAAGTTCTTATTTCGATATCGCGTTTACAATATCGATATACTATATTTTTGGTATTAACACTAACATATTTCATTAACTTACATTACCAACGACAAGCAGTGACAGCTACCCTATTACATCGAGACCTTTACTTAACTTCAACGTACGGTCTGTGTACGAGACGTATCGAATAATTCGAGATGTATAGTTTATATACAATTGGTACAACCAGTAAGTAATTAAGCTAAAATATTAAGTGTATCGCCCGTATTTTAAAGTAAGATATAAGAGTACATACATTTGTATGTGTGTTATTATTCTATGACGGAATCCAATAAGCAGCTAGTTTATAATGTTATATATAATAATATTGGTATAATTTTAAATAAAACTATCTTTTCGGATTATTTCACGGATTTATTTTGATTTTTGGTTCTCGACGTTTCGAATGCTTTACAGCAATCAGTGCTGTGCGAAAAGATAGTTTTATTTAAAATGTCAAATATTCGCGTAAAACTAAGAAAGAATTAATATTGATACAATACAAGAATATGATATTTTTATAAAGTTAACAAAAAAAAATCAACAAAAGTTTTAATATCAGTATACTTTATGAATCGTCAAAGTCAGCCGCAGGATATTTTGTATTAAAATTTCCTTGTACTTCAGAAACAATCCGGGTCTTGCTTCTTATTTAAGTTCCTTATTTCTTCTCTTTCAAGTGAAAAGTTTGTCGTAATAAACATTTAATATTAAAAATGATGTCATCCTCTGCGGTTATTTTGTGAAGAATAAAGACTACTAGCGCTATGCTAAGTTCATGAAGCATAACTGGGTCTAAAATCTAAATGTTTTTGTTATAAATATTCAAAACGTTGAAATTAATCAGCCATCATTGTATAATTCCATTAACATTATGTATTTAATTTACACATTATCTTTATAGAAGCATTAATTGCATTGTTTTATTTAGCTATATATTTTTAAATATTAGACCTGAAGTCTATTCCAAAAATTCGAGCTATTGTAAATGTTTAAATCTAAAATATAATAATAAAATTTTTAAGTTGAAAGGGACAATTAAAATTATTCCTTGAAAATCACTTATTTCTGACTTCTACTAGCAATCATCCTCGAAGATACGGTAATGAGTGTTTTAATCAGTTTGAAGAAATGTGGAATGTAGAGCTTAATTCAAAGTTTACATGACAAATAAAATGAATTCTAGCTTTAGATTTCATTCTCATAATGTATAAAACTCTTTACTTGAATCTTATTTACACTTGCTAAAGAAATTAAAGCTCAGAAAACTGTAATATCGATTGGAATAAAATTTAAGATACCGTTGAAGATATTTCACAAATTACTAGACACAAACAGAAATACTAATTCAATTTCAAATACACATAATATTATATAGGTATAAATATAAACAGTTAATTGTTAAAACTATCCACATAGTTCAAGAGCAATAAAGTATAGGGTATATTGTTTACTTGGACGGCTAGGATGGTATAGGAGTAAGGCGCCACGATGCCGCGACATCACGGCGTCTTCGAAATATTGGCAGAAAAACTATCTGGCTAGCATTCAGAATGTTGTACTTGTGCTACTTTTCAAGGACACCGGTGTTACTTTCTTTTATATAACTATTTATGACATTGAACGTTGGTGATGCAACCATTATATAAGCTTTCCAGTATCAATTTTAAGCGTTATATGCAATTCGTACTAATGTGTAAATTATAATATTGTTAATTAGCATCTGCCTGCATTTTTGCCCACGCATATGTAGGTATATTTCAGTTTTTTCCAGTATCTCGGAACCTGACCTCCGCTTTTTATGGTGCTGCGTAAACAGCAGTATTTAGTCAGCAGTATACTGTACCTATCTAATAAAAAAGGGTTCATTCAGATCTGTCTTATCTAGACCGAACAGAAAGGCAGTAAACATTTATATTATTACTCCACACGTCCAAACATGCCCCAAACACAAGTAATTAAAAAATATTCAATTTACAACCATTAAATAATTTTTATCAATATATTATGCTCATTTTCTCCGGTTCGTTTCAAATTCACATTTAAAGTGTTCTAATTTGAAAGTAAATTAAGAATTCAGGGTTGAAAAATCGAATGAGTCATCACCAACTGTGAATGTTTGCCAAATATACGAGTATCTGACAAGGCCACGGTAAAACAGATACGATACTGCATTCAAGCGCCAACTAAGTTACATGCGTAAAGATAATTTACGATTTTAATTTTTTGTCATATACTAAGATTATTGGTTTTTCTTTTATTATATGCAGTGAGACGCTTTCCAATCTTGTTTCATCAACGACACGTCTTGAGAAGAGAAGAGGTTTTTTGTTTGAACAAACTAATCTCTGGAACTACCAATTCAATTTGAAAAGCTCTCTTTGCATTTTAAAGCCTTGAGAAACATTACAAGCACAAGCTATCTGACATTACGGCCGTTATTGACTAGGCAATCATGGATAAATAAACTATGCGAGCGGAATTAAAAAATAAATTCTTTTAATAAATTACGAATGAGTGCGCTATACGAATCTATAGACAATAAGTAGTAGATTATTGTTATTTGTATTTTCGCAGAATATATTAATTTTCCGTGGTTTTCAGTTACCGGTTCCGATTCCTGAAACTGACAAGTGACCTATAGAATACCGAAATTTATTTTTAAACTATAAATTGTGCTGAATAATTCATAACTTGTACTCTCAGTTGGAATATCAATTGATATAATATATAAAATAAAAAGGATAGATAGGAATAATTATAATAGCATAATAAATAATATATAGCAACATTAATATATAATCTATACAGATAAATAAAATTGGAATGTCTGTTTGTAATAATATATATAAAATAACCACTTTTTACTAAATGCATATGGATGTATACACGGTACATATACTAAAACAACACTTTTTACATTTTTTTCTGTCTGCCTGCCTGTCTGTCTGTTTGTTCCGGCTAATCTCTGGAATGGCTGTACCGATTTTGACGGGACTCTCACTGGCAGATAGCTGATATAATAGGAGTAACATAGACTACTTTTATTTTAGAAAAAAAAAGGGTCCCACGAAAAAAACTTAAAACCTAATTAATCAGTTTTGTTTTGAGAAGCAATCTAGTAAATAATATTTTTAACATAAATAGGGAAGAGCCTGATAAAAAAACAATAGCAAATACTAATAAAGTCCTCTTCTAAATCTGTCCTTTTAAGGAGTACCGAAAAAGTAATGAAGGTTAACTCATGATAAAATTTCTTTTGCCAGACATAACCTAATGTAACGTAATATGTTTATTCTGTTTTCGCATACATATATCGAAAAACTGCCTAATAAGTTGGTAGCCTATTTGTTCATTTTGTCTTACTCAAATAAGAAAAATCTAAAAACAGATATAAATAAATAACAATGTTCATTGGACTTTCAATTATAAGTTTGATATTATAATAATTATAATATTAATTATAATAAAAACCATAATATAATCGTATAACACAGATGGGCTTACTTTGTCATCATGCTAATTAGAGGTGGTAAGAAAATCAAAGCTGTATAAATTTATTGACAAACAGCAAAGGGTTTAGTGAGTTGAAATGAATAAGAACTAATGGGTCGTAAAATGAAATCGTTCACGTAAAAATATTCTGCCCGCGGGATTCAATATCTTGTTGCGGGTAAACATTCCATTTCCTCTAGAGAATGGTCCAATAATGACAAGATGACTTATTAAAAAGTCTAGTGTTCATTAAGAAAGAATTGATAAAAATATAGATATAAATAGATACAATATGTATCTCTTAATATTATACTACAAAGCTTGCGTTAATATATAAATATTAAAAATATTCATATCATAGTAGTAGCTGAACACAAGTTGTTCCATTACTTCAATCAGAATTCATAAACAACTCTATAAGACCGCGCAATACTTGCTTACTTAGAAATATATTTCTTTCTCGCCTCGCTTCTAGATAAACAAAAATAAATCTATCCCACGGAAACCGTACATTTTTCCGGGATAAAAAGTAGCCTATTTATTATTCTGATGTATGAACTATATTAAGTTTCATTAAAATCCAATCAGTAGTTTTTGTGTACTAAGCTGCATAAGTTGCTATAGTTGTTTAAGTATCGCACGGGAACTCTTAAATTTTCCGGGATGAAAAGTATTTAAAATATTGACCGGGAATATAAGGTAGCAACAAAATTTCATTTTAATCGGTCCAACAGTTTCGGAGATTTGTTCTATTTCTCTTCTTACATCCCCCTGACTCGGTGTTTAGCATTTTTTTCTATGTACAGACATTCGACCTCTACGGTTTTATTATATGTATAGATTATAATAAATCAGATATAAATGTTATACAACATCACCTACCTTCTGGAACCGAAATACAATATGAGAAAGAAGAAAATAAACAGACTTAAAAAGGATTCAAGTAATGTATGTAATCCATAGAAAAGTTTATGTACTAAGCCTTAAAAGTCTTTATAACAAGTACTTTAAATCATCTTTATGGTTTAAAAATTTTGCATCAAAGCATACCTCTATATTTTCTTAAAGTAGGTACATATACGTTAGAATAGGTACTAAAGAATTTTTTAAAATATCTTATCTAATGCTCATAGATTAGTATCTCGAATCGAGTGTTACTTAAGTGAGTGGGTGTGTTTACTTTATCACGCTGTAACGGCTCAATGGATTAAAGTGGTATTTAGAATGCAAGAAGAAAGAAAGGAGATATCTTTTATCCTAGAATATCATGTAGGCTACTTTTTCTAGACGTAAAACAGAGCATAGTCGCGGGTGTATTCTAGATAACATGTTTAAGGTAGATAAGTATACATCGAACACTGTATATACATAAGGTACACTATCCAATCAGCCCATTAGCCTTTATAAATTAGGAATTAAAAAAATCTAAATTTTAAAAATAAATTGTCATAAAATGCCTATGACTTGTACCAAGTAAGGCATTCTTAAAAGGCAGACGTCTCTCCATTTCCCGTATTTGCAGTGGAACGCTTATTTTATCTAATTTGGGATATAGCAATAAAATTATTAAGGACATTATGTTCCTCTCTGACAAAAACCGTCATGGCGCAGTGAGGTATATATATGTATGTATTAAGTTGCTACTACGCTGAAGGTCATGAGTTTCATTTCCGCGCGGGTCTATTTTGATTAGAAACTCAAATATAAGATATAAAGTGTTTTATTTGTTTTGATTTGAAAATTACACTAGGGAAAGTGATTGACTTCCTAGCATTCAATCATGTAAGCATACACAAAATACACACAAAACTTCACCTATGAGTAATTTTTAAAAAAAGCTACATTTTATTTTGGTGTGAAAATCTATTGGCGCGCCTTAGCAGTAAAACCGACTCGTATGCTGTGGCCCGTGACGGCAAACAGCATGACGCTCTACTTCTCGAAGTATGTAGATACATGTAAATTTCAATTTACATGTGTAGATAAACAAGAAATAAAATGTTAAAAAATAATGTTTTTTTATAATATAAAACTAGCGACTCACCCTCGCTTCGCTCGGGTTCGTCCCTGGCTTGCTTCCCAATACAAACTTTCATCCCCTTAAGGGATGATTTCCGGGATAAAAATTATCCTATTTCTTTCCCAGGTTTTTAAACTATCTTCTTTCCAAATTTCATCTAAATTGGTTCGGTAGATTCAGAGATTACTCCCTACAACCTCACAAACTCATAAACTTTACCTCTTTATAATATTAGTATAGATAAATCTTGGGACAAGTTTTTATATCACATAAATTGTGTATAGATTGATAGGGTTTGATTTAATTTCAAGTTTATTTTCTTCTTTTTAAAGCATTTAAATAAAAGCTTGTTTTTAAAAATGTTTTTTTACAATTATTTTATTTTAATTATGAAATAAATTTAACTTTAAGGGATGTTATCTATATACATCTATACATATTATAAAATTCTAACTAAGCCGAATCTGTACATTAAATATTTTTTAGAAAATCTTATTGAAATAGACATTATTATTGATGCAGAGGCCGAATCTATAGTTTTTAGAATTTTTGTCTGTCTGTCTGTCTGTCTGTCTGTCTGTCTGTCTGTCTGTTACCGCATCACAGAAAAACCACTGGAGGGATTTTGATGAAATTTGGTATGATGATAGCTGGTTATCCGGGTCAACATATAGGATACTTTTTACCGCGAGAAAATATCTCATTTCTGAAAAAAATACAAAAACTGGTAGGAACAAAACCACGACGATACTATTTGTAAACAGTTTAGCAAGGTAACTTACAAAATATGGTAAAAACTATAAAAATAGCTTATCTTGAAAATCAAATTATCAAAAGTGCTATTTTATCCATTAAAATAGTTATTTTAATTAATATTTATTTATGTGTTATTTAGATATTCGACAATAGATGTCGCCATGTGTTTTTAAAATACATAGTTTTAATCCCAAAAAAATTAGTGTACAGATATGACCTTTTTTCGATTTTATTAGAATTACTACTAAATCATCCGCGGCTCCGCCCGTGTTTAAATTATCAGTAAAGCAAACTTTTTCGCTTCATAAATTAGTAACTATACATAAAATAAAATTGTAACTAAGCCGAACCCCTAAATTCAATATTTTTTCGGAAAATCTTATTGAAATATTCATTATTAGTGATATAGAGCCCGAATCTATAGTTTTTAGATTTTTTTCTGTCTGTCTGTATGTGACCGCATCACAGAAAAACCACTAGAGGGATTTTTATGAAATTTGGTATGGTAATAGCAGGTTATCCGGGTCAACACATAGGATTCTTTTTACCGCAGGAAAATATCTCATTTCGGAGAAAAAATACAAAAACTGGTTAAAGTAAAAGCACGATGATGCTATTAATATTTGAGCAAGGTAACTTACTTATATATTATGTTAAAACTATTAAAAAGAACTTATCTTAAAAGAAATATTAACAGCGCTATTTTATTCATTAAAATAGTTATTTTAATGAAAATTTATTAATGTGTTATTTAGCTATTTGACAATAGATGTCGCCATGTGTTTTTAAAATACGTAATTTTATCAAAAAAAAAATGTACAGATATAACCTTTCTATGACTTTACTATAGTTACTACTAAATTACCCGCGGCCCTGCCCGTGCTTAAATTTTTAATAAAACAAACTTTTTGGCTTTATAAATTAGTAACATATTAGTAATATTTTGTTGGCCGAAACAATTTTAAAATGAGAATATTTGTAAATTTTTATTGTTTAGTAAATAATGTTAATGTTTTTTAATCTTTTAATGTAAAAATTGGGCAAATGTAAATCCAACTCGCGCATTTTAGGTTTCGTATAGCAAAATGCTATGTTGTTTTTCTTACTTACGTGTTTTGTATGGTTAACACTAAAATAAATACGAATAATATTTACGTTTCCACAATACGTATCATTTTTTGCACCGTAAAAATAAGTTCAATTTATATTATTTTATAACATTTTATGGAAAACAAGTCTATGGCTGTTAAACTGCCAAAGCGGGTAACTAAAAATATTTCATATCTCAAAAACTATGAAAAAGTATTTTAGGAACTGTTATACCTCAACTTTTTCACTTTTTCTTGACACCTTTTCTTGGAAGGTAAAGGCTTAAAGGATACAATAAAATGCTTACGACTTTAATCATATTAGCAGAGCCATATGAAATAAAAAAATGTATTCGCTTAGAATTATTTACTTATTCCACTTTCTTTTGAAAATCGTTTTGGAAAATATTACTAACTAGCGCTAATTAAGAAAAGTTATCATTATGTAATTTAAATAATCAGCTTTATATTAAATTAATCTATAGCTGTCTATTAGTAAAAAATTATTAAAATTAATTCCGTAGTTTGAGAGTTTATCGTGAAAAACTAAAAAAACAAACAAAACAGAAGTATAGACATACATAAATGTTATTGCTAAAACAAAAAGTTCAATTTAACGGAGGAACCTTTGTGGCATTGTCAATCTCTGCTATTATTTACCAATAATGCGGTGCGCAATGAAAGTAATGTATAATGTAAGAGTATACTAATGTGTAAAACCTAAGAATTTGGTTTTTGATCATCTGAACGCGGGCGGAGCCGCGGGAAATGCTAGTACATATATAAAAGGCAAAAGTGATTGACTGATGTATCAACGCACAAGCCAAACCCTTAAGGCTAGAAAATTGAAAATTCGCACACGTATTCCTCATATGTCGAAGGCATCCACTAAGAAAGGATTTTTCAAAATTCAACCCCTAAGGGGGTGAAATAGGAGACAAAAGTTATTATGAAACTTTTTATTCCTTGGTAATAGATGCTAGCGTAACGGTCACTATGCACTGTTCACCAGCTAAGTTCATAATTAGATATGCATAATATATTATACTTTTACTTGAAATATTAGCAATATAATTCCAGAAAACATAATTTATTATACAACGCAACTTAGTTTAGTATGATATATTTTATGCTATTTCTAAACATTTCTATGTTATAAACTTATAAGTATCAGTAAAATGTTTTCATGATAGAGCTAAAATAAAAAAAACCCTTTGTTTTCAACTTATGTTCAATTACTCTACTTTCACTTACTCTATCTGTACCAGAGGGTTTTGAATACAGAGCCTTACCCTGATCTGCGCACTAAGCGAACAAACTTGTCTCGGAATCCACACCTGATTATATTATTTAATTAATACGTGAAGCAAAAACTTTGTACTACTTTTTACGAAAATTGCGCGGACGGAGGAGTATGAAATCTCGCACATTATAGTTTATATAAAGAAGAAATGCAGAATGTTAATTTTTTTTTAATTATGCATAAGCCATAAAAATAGATTAAATCAATAAAAAAAAACATTACACACACTACCATGTATTTGACATACACACGCATATATACCTACTCTTTTGTTTATTGTTAAAGTCTGTGGTCTAATTGAGAATAGATTAATATTGTAACATACGCAAGACAATAAGTATATAACTTAATGAATTATTATTGATTTTCAACCACGCGGCGATCACTAGTATATCCAATACCATCATGGCCAAAGAAAACTATCCGCTGATAATTTAGTCGCGGTCATTCGTGACTTGTCTGGTCGCTGTATTCTAGTGCATTAAGGCTTTAAAAAGGTTCGAAGATCGATCGATAAAAATAATTTTATCACAAATAGCCACTGAAGTCTTCCACTATCCACCTCCTTGGTCTTGGATTGATCATGAAATCATATCAAAATATATTTTATAAGCACTTTTGAATCGTCAATTTTTAGATTTTCAAATTTAAATTTAGTGTCAGTACGTAAGTCCGTGAGGAATCTACTCTCATCAGATATTGTCATCCGAATTACACAAACTTACATAAATTGAAATCGATAGAAATGGGTTTAAATCAACTTAGTTAACACTGTCGAAACTGATTTAAAGGTGAGTTAAAATTACGAAAAAATGTGGAAAAATTTGTGGTAAAATGAGATCTTTGAATCTCATTTATCGTATCGCCCACAAATCATAAAGTTACCCCAAATATCGAATGAGGAGTGTTTCGGAGCTGAGATAACCTATGAAAAAATAATGAGATCTCATTAAGGAAATACAAATACAAATATATACTCGTAGTTAAAACGAAATTCAACAGATGGGTTTAAAAATTAATTAAAAAAAATTGATAACTGATAAGCAATAGAATATTCCTTTGCACTAAGTAACGGGATAGGCATTCAATAAAATTGTCAAATAATTAGTTTTTTTTTGAAAATTGAAAAATTAAAAAAATAATAGAGTTATTAATTAATGCCTGTTAATTAATAAGTCTTATGAGCTTATGAGCATATTATTGTGTTGCTGTTTGCATTTTAGGAAGTTAGGATGTTAGCTTCAATTTACAATAGCCCACAAATATTGCTACATAATGAAAAGAGAGTGATTGGAACGTCCTATTAAATTATATATTTTTATAATATTCAAGTAAGTAAATAAATTATACACAGTATTATATACGTTATACATACATATATATTATTTACTGCCAATATTACCGTACAATTATATTATATACGAATGAAACAACCCTTTCAGAGAAGCCCTTACGGGTCTTCTTTTGAATGGCTCTTAAGCTTTCAATCTTGTCTGTTTCTACCTCTAAGTAAGCAGGCTCTTTAGTCCGGTCAATATATAGACATTTAAAATAACAAAAATTCCCGGAAAGCCAAATATTGGTGGAGAGCTAGCATTTACCATTACAAATAAAGTTTTAAAAATCCCCATCGATCCTATGTGTGCTACAAAAGTTATTCGGGGTCAAAGGTCAAAATTTGAGGTTTTTTGGATTTTTCTCGAAAACGGTAAGTTTTATCAAAAAAAAACCTTAAACCAAAGTTGTAGATCTTAAAATTCTCTACAAAAATGGTTCTTATAATTTTTTTCCTAAGGGTTACCATTCATGAGATATCTCGATTCTAAGAGTCACATTATACATGATATGCTCACATTTCCACGCCACGTGTGAGGTAGTGTACTCGGCGTGTTTTTTTTTACCGTGGTAAAAATAGTATTGAGGAGTTTTTCTGGAGCAGGTGGGAGTAAAGTTTTAATCGATTCCAGAGTATTATCTATCAATTTCCAACCCCAGTCTTCTGGGTTCAGTTGATTGCCTAGCCATGTTTGAACTTGATAGTATACTCGATACAAGTGTTGAATAACAGATGCCGATGTTGGAGGAAAACATGATAGTTGTACTTGTTTCTTGTTTCGCGTATTTTTTACAAAAGCTAAGCATCGGTATTTATCAATGCAAGTTATTTTTTTTGGAGCTCCATAAACCGCAAGAAGAAAGCGAATTCCTTCCGTAATTATTGTTTGAGGTGTGGAATCAATTTCTCTAAATACTTTAGCGCAGTCAGTCAAAACTTTATATGTACATATCATGTATAATTTGACTCTTAGAATCGCGATATCTTACGAATGGTAACTCTTAGGAAAAAAATTGTAAAGACCATTCAAATTCAAATTTTGACCTTTGACCCCGAATAACTTTTGTAGCACACATAGGATCGATGGGGATTTTTAAAACTTTATTTATAATGGTAAACCCTAGCTCTCCACCAATATTTGGCTTTCCGGGAATTTTTGTTATTTGACCACTATTTTTATGTCTAAATTGATCGGACTACTTGTTGTCTAAAGCTATTAGCTTTTAGTGGTCAGAATTTTGGTCTTAACTCCTAATTAAACACTATTCATATAGGTACGATGCCACGCATTTTACTTGTATTGTTTATTTGTTTTCTTTATATGTATACGTATAAAGCTGTTATTTAATAGTTTAAAACATTTATTTGAAACTTGAAAGTTTAATTTCTCAATAATTAATAAAAACTAAAAAAACCGACTTCCAGACACTTAAAATTAAAAAATAACTGAAGAAGGATTTTCATTTACTATAGATACCTAATCAGATATTTTCCATGTCGGTACCAGAGTATCGGGAGTTTAAAGTAGCTAAACCTCTCTGAGAAATCAGTGAACATACATAAAAAATACCTACAGACGAACATTGAACCACCTTCTTTTTGGAAGTTGATTAAAAATTATCCAACAACATTAAATAAGTACCAGTATTTCAGATGTACTTATTAGGACTTATAAGTGCTTTCTTATTTTTTCATAATTGTACAGAACATCACAAAGGAAAGTTGAACTTGATCTTGACTGGTTTATATTTCAACTCGCTTAGTTAGCTGGTACAGTGAGTTGAATGACCTGGCTTCCCACATTACCACACAATATGCTGAGCCCTGAGGTTACTGATCTACAATCTAATTCTAATTAGCGCAAGAATAACACTGCCTTTGTCTTTCAATTAATAGGTATTTAATTACTTTTTCTATATATAAACATGCTTTGGTTCGTAATTGTCAGTTCGTTCGTAAGTGCCAATCTTTACATATAAGCCATGCAAAAATGTTTACAATCATGTCCCTTGACATGATCCAAACCATGATTTATAAGAAAGAATGTGGAAGGTTGAGCCCAAATTGCATATTTTGACCTATGTGAGCAAAACTATAAATTTTCAAAAAATTCACTTGGAATTCATCTAGATTCTAACCGAATTGTCCTAATTATTTAGAATTCACAAATATTCACGGACCAATTCTTTGATGAGCTTTTTCTAATTAACTAATTATATTATTTAAATTAAGTAAGTTCTATCCAGCGAATCTTTTTTCCTAGAATATAATAATATACAAAATTATGAATTAAACATTTTTCCCACGTGTTATCCTGTGGCGTCTCTATTTATATTAAAAAAAACTTACAAGAGCTTAAAAATAACAACCAGGTATTTCGGTTTTATTTCAAAGTAAAATGTAGACATTTTTGATGCAACTCGCCAAACTAACTTTTCTACAGGGTTTGTCATATACTCGTACACCCTATAATTTACTTTACGACCTATCAACAACGGAATGGCGGTTATGACGTCACTTAACGTTGTATTGCGCTTATGAGCCTCCAAGGGCAAAGTAGATTATAGAGATGGAACATTATCAGTAATGAAAATGAAGCTCCTTACCAATTAGACTATTTTTAATACAATTTATATGTAGAAATGTCTTTAATTAAATCATCAATATGTGCATAGCTGTATATTAAAAAAAATTATATTATGAAAATATTTAGTCTGAGCACGCAATGTGAATTTATTATTTTCATGAATTAAAATACTATTAGACTTGGTATACATTCGTTTATTAATTTATGTTATACTAATTTTTACAACAGCTCCCATACGTACATATGTAAGTGGGGCGTTTCCATGATGCAGCGGCCAGCGCATCTCCAGACCAAACATTGAAATCTTTCTAGCGGTTTAACAATAATGTGAAAAGACAGAATTACTTACAAATTTATAACAGGGTTTAGTATTTTAAAATATAAAGTTTAAACAAAATTAATTTGAAAAATATTTAATACATATTAATATATCATTTAGGATTTGACAATTATTTAAGACTTGGCTTATACAAAAATAATTGATGAAATCATTAAAAAATATAGGCAAAAGTTGTTGAATCAGAGATATAAAGATGCCTTAAGCATGAGCAAGAAAAGCCTACGTGAAAAGATCAAAAAGTCGTTGTCCGTTAGCGACCTTGGCTGCCTTAATTCCTCGATCCGAGTCAAGTCAATGGGTTGCGAGTTGCGACTCTCGTGACGTAACCCTCTGTATCGATCGCGCCGGCTAAGAAGGTAGACTGTGCGCTTGCGCATCGTAAATAAACATTTGTAAAACTAAACATGAAACAATCTATATTATCTATATTATAATTTTAAAACCGTGAATGTGAGAGTGGTTTCATAGTTTTCCTTGTGAAGTGTAAATACTATAGACATCGTCTTTTTGTTCAATGCAATGGATTGGATACTTCAATTCACATTTTTATATTAAGATGTAAGTTTTCAAGGTGAATTTATATAGAAATATGGATTTTATGTACATAAAGGCAGTTTGTGTTACTGTGAATTATAATTTACTATTTTTTTCGGCAAAATATTTAATCTATAAATTAATACAATTAGAAATTAATGTTAAGATTTTTCAGTTTGGTTTTTGAAAATTAAATAGTACCAATAGTATGATTCAACAATTAAAAAAATATACTTTATATACAAGATATTTATAGAATAAAGTAGTCATTGACCTTATAATAGAAGGGCGATACAACTCGCTCTGCAGGTGACCATAAAAAGTAGGAACAGGTGGTTTTTGATCACGTGCCCTATATATGATACTACACCCTTTTTTTATTCCTAAGATGCAAACATGTTTTTATTTAATAAGTATAGAAGACAAAAATTTCAAAATATATTGTTATCATCAATATATTTTTTATAACAACGTTTTTTTAACATTATACTGTGCATAGACATGCGAACTTGAACATCTTTTATAATTTTTGATGTTATAAAGACCCTGAATTTACAAATATAGCCAATTTAATGATTCAATTTTAAAACTCGTCTAATGTGTTCAATACCCTCATAATTATATTACTTTTAGACATGGCTATGCAGATATAATAGAACAATTTTGATACTATATTAATTAATTATAACACAAACTGTAATAGTGCTAATAAATAGGTACTCATTAAAGACACAGATATCTATTGGTATAGTCATACTGAATTTTCTAACGAGTTAACATTCTGGTTCTAACTCCATACACGGTAGAGAAAATTGAAGGCTAGTTAAAAATACTTTACTCGTTAGTATCGCAAAAATCTTGTCTCTCCTAACAATACTTCTTTGTGCTACAGTATGCTGGGAGATTTATATTTATAAACATGCATCAGGGATTTTATGGCCCACGGAGTGCAGTGGTATAATGTATGGCTAGCGGTCCTCGCAAATTTAATCCTATATGGTTACTCTTAGGCTGATACAAGTAATTTTGTATTAAAAGTAGATTTAGTTTACCCTCTTGATCTGGTAAAAACGTAACAAATACATTTTACCTTATAAAAACCTTAACTTTAAGCTTTTACAGGTGAATTATAAAAGTAATTTGAGCAGTTAATTTGTATAGATACACATTTATTTTCTTGTACTAATTCGTAAGTGACGGAAAAGTTGAGTTAAATTATCCACATATTGCTGCTACCTTTTTATATAGGTGTTTAAGGTTGGTATTTTTTTATTGACATGTCTAAAATTCAGGATTAAGCCTCAAAAAATAAGACTTATTATTAAAGGAACGTTTTAATTTAGTTCTAAATCATCTTTTATTGTAATAAATATTTATTCATAAATATATGTACGTATAAAGCAGCATACCGTCCAGCTCAACAAGTTGTATTTATATTTCACAATTAACAAAGTATTTATAACTCGCTTCTGTTTGTTTGACATTCAAATGTAGTTTAACATCGTGTAGGAACACCAACTTATAACTACATTGTGATATTAAAATTTTATGATAAAATTAGGTATAGTGAGTGGATTGTTTACCTTTAAGATAAATTGCCACAAAATGCGGGATTAATCTCGACTAGAATTTTATATTGCTACACATTTAAGACCTAAGTACTTTACTGTATACTATATACAGACTATATGCACAGATCAAGTCCTCATACTACGTAAACTTAAATTGTTAAAATATCGGTAATTCAATGCCAAATATGACACGCAAAAGTCGAGTCCACATCCTTTTACGGACATTGATGATCTCAAGGACAACACAAGCATAGTCAAGAACGATACCTAACTTATAAATATTCATGAAGCCAAGACTATGTCACGCGTAGATGTTTATTTTCCTGTCATAGTATGTAAGCTGTAATCGTGCCAATAAGTACACATTCGAATTAATATTTTGTGCATTCACTTTGTTAGTTAAAATTATTTATAGGTACAGTATCATCTCGTTTCATATATAATACTTAACCCTTTTTCCAAACATTATATATATATATATATATATATATATATATATATATATATATATATATTGAAAGATTATAATCTTGAGTTACTTAAGAATCAAAGAGTTTTATGAACGAACCTATCCCATGGGAACCGTACATTTTTCTGGGATAAAAAGTAGGCTATGTGTTATTTCAGACTATAATCTAACTCTGTGTCAAATTTCATCCAGATCCGTTAAACCGTTCTGGCGTGAAAGAGTAACAAACATCCATACTCACAAACTTTCACGTTTATAATATTAGTATAGATATAATTAACTAAGGCTAGACGAGCCGTCATGGCTACGTCTATTTGGAATTGTGACAGCAGTTGTGCTGAAAGTTGGTGATGCGCTCTCAGGCCGTCTTTTTATGAGATGCTGGCACACTGTGTGAGATGCCAGCTTCAAGACGTACTGTAACAATTAAAAATTACAATACAATTAACAATAAAATATCACTAATTCGATAAAAAATATAATCGATATTACAAATTCATCAGAATGCCCTTGCTACATGTATTGAAGCGTGACAAGTCACAAGATAAACTTACGTGCAGATATACTTCATGTTTAAATTATACCTGTAGTGCTTATATAATAAAATACTTAATCAAATTTTCATCAAAGTATTCGTATCTTCTTTGTGTGTAGTACGCTTAATTAATCTTATTTTATCTTATAAATTAACATCTAATTTAAATTTCTGAGTACAAGAGATTTTAGACAATTTTCATAAAGCAAAATATGCTATAACTAGCAGAACCCGCGGCTTCGCTCGCGATCAAACTACGAAGAATACGAAATTTCATGCAAATATATCCAAGGAATAAAGTTCATACAAACTTTTATCCCATATTTCACACCCTTGGGGGTTGAATTTTGAAAAATCCTTAGTGGATGCCTACGTGATAAGAGGAATACTTGTGCGAAATTTTAAGTTTCTAGCCTAAGGGTTTGGCCTGTGCGTTTATTTAAAATTTTCATCCCTATTTTCCCCTCTTAGGGGTTGAATTTTAGAAAACGCTGAAGTACGTAACTCATTATTTTTGCCGTACTCAATTCATACGAAATTTCATGTAAATATGTCCAAGGAATAAAAAGTTCCATACAAACTTTTATCCCCTATTTCACCCACTTACTGGTTGAATTTTGAAAAATCCTTCCTTAGTGGATGCCTTAGTGGAGGAATACGTGAGGAATTTCAATTTTCTAGCCTTAAGAATTTGGCCTGTGCGTTGGTACATCAGTCAATCACTTCTCGACACTGACTTTTACAATTAATAATAATTAATTAATTTACGAGGAGATAATATTTAAAGGTTTATACTTAACTGTCTTATAAAAAATTTAACTTAAACGAATGAACTGGTATTTTAAGAATAAAAGGAGACGAATTATATGATTTTAAGAATAGAATGGAATGAAAGATGAATAAAAGAAAAGAAGGATGTTGTGAAGAATGGCGACACGACGATACGCGTGAACATTGTGTTTTATAATTTAAATAGATACATAGTTTTATTGGTATCCCCGTACCCGTACATGTATATTACATAGGCTTTGCATTCTTGACTCTGTTCGCTTGGTCGTATTATAATTTGTACGACAATTTTTTATTGCTATTTTTTGTGAACATAATGTCTTGCCGTGTCTATCAAAAGGAATCTAGGGTTATGGTTCGCCAAACGTTTCTAAAGCAATATAAAGCGCACTTTCATTGTATGATATAATTTCTTACTCATTAGATACTTAAATACTATCTGTAATATATTTTTAAAATTTCGTATACTATAAATATCTATTAAAGTAATTACAGGAGATAATTATTTTGCAATTTAATAACTTTTGCCAAATAAGAAATAAGTCACATGTTGCTTTTAAAAAGATAAATAAAAGTGCAAATATCTTGTTTTATTGTTTGATTTATTTTATCTTTTTATTATTAGCAGCAAGTAATTCTAGCGCATTTGCCCCTCGGACTTCACCTCTCAAAAGCTGTGAACCATAACTTTGAACCATCATACGTTGAACTCCGATTCCCACGGATTGAGGAAATAATACGCTGTTTATAAAATCTCAACCTTACTACTACTCAACCTTATTTCGTACTTCTTACAAGGTGTAAAAGTCAAATCCACTAAAACGGAAAAAATTAAATATTTATATGGTTGACTAGTTATTGGCAAAAGGCACTTTCATCTCTATATTCGCCGGATTTAGGATAAAAATTAGATAGGATTATAATACACCTAGGCGACCGACCTACGCTTGGCGTTTTTTTACGGAATATGTACATCTAAAAATTGCGTTTTTTTTAGAAAAAATAAACTAAATATAAATAAACTTAAAAGCAAATCTTATCTTTTTACCTAATCTAAAACGTTAGAGTCGTTTCCGAGATACACGAAATAAATTTATATATACACAAGAATTGCTCATTTAATATTATAAGATAATAAGTCCCTATGTAGTATGTGATGTATGTACGTACATTAAATAACTAAAAATGTCTTTACTATGTACTTAGTAGATATATTATTTCGATCGAACCATCTTAAACTGTCAATAATAGTCTCCATAAAATTAGTTGACCGTTGTGTAAATTTAAGGTTTCAGACAGACAGACACACGCTGAGGCAAGAATTTTCAATGGTTTTGGCGCTTTGGTATAGCAAAAATAAGTTTATGAGCTTAATATAAGGTTCTTTTTATGTAATTTACGTTCAATTAAAGCTATAAGTATAAATATAAAACCTTTGTCATTCTCCAGTTCCCATGAACCTTATACTGTCAAGTTTTAACTGGACATGGACAAGTATTTATTCGAAGAAATACAAGGACTCTTCAAGTCCGCTGATTTCTGTCAACAATGTAAACTCCATTAATGCTTTAAACTGATTAATAAAACTCAAGTAAATATTTAAAAAAATGATGTAACATTAATATTTGGCAATGTTAATTTTATCATTTACATATAGGTATAATTATAATATCTGACCGGACACCATTTATGTAAATGTGTAAACGAGACTTAACAAGGGGCTTAGTAGAAAAGGTTCCCCGCTGAACGGTCAGTGGACATACACATATCTAATTAACCCTAAATAACACATTGTGTAGAGATTTTATCAGAGCAGGTTGTGCTCTTAGTTTATTGTAACACTTATAAAATATTGTTACTGAAATTTTAAAAAATATTAGTAAAATGGAACTTACCTAATAAACCGTAAAATTATGATATTATGATTCAGTATTACGTATATTTTACATTTACTTTTACCTATAATTTACCTTTAGGGAATGCGAAAATCGACTCGTATAGGTAATTTATTTCTTCACTATTAAAATACAAATTTTCCTACAATAATTACCTAATTTTATCTACAAAAACGAACTACACATGATTAACATTTTGTTTTGTTTTTCAGAGTTCAGCACAAGAGAAAATGACGAGAAAATTTCTATTTTGTTTCCCGTTGAGGTTGGGGAACATTGTGTTTGGTTATATAGTAATTGTAAGTATTTTTACTGTATATTCAACAACATTCACGCTTTGTTAAAATTTAAATAAAGCCCCTGCTCAACGTTAAGAGCATTTGCTATTTCTTTTAATCAGGCGTTTTTAAACAAACTAATATTTTAATAATTATTATTAACTAAATTATACTTAAGATATCCTTTTGCTTTCAGATATTTAGCTTAACTGTTATGTTATATCACCTCATCTACACAGTTCTAATGTTACTTGGAAAAACTAAAATAGAAGAGAAGTTAGACGATTCGTTTTCTCAAGGGCTTTTTGGCACAATATACTTATTTATCTACATAGTGCTCGCATTTCTGCTGTTTCTCTTTGCGGTTTTATTTATTGTTGGTGTTTATAAGGTACATATAATTATTGCATTTAAAAATCTAAAGAATAGTTGTATAATCTAGAGAACATACTTTTTATTTAATTTTAAGAAAAACATTATTTATTAAGGCTTAAAATAATCCCGACAGTATATTTTATATTTTTAATCCAACAATGTCAAATTAAAATGTTAGATCTTATAAGATGAATTACTTTCTGTTTTAGTTGAACGTATGCGCAATAACAACTTTCTTCGTGTACAGTTTTATTCATGTTTTCTTGACGATTGTGCTAATAGCTTGGGCGTCGATATTAACAGATTGGCCCCGACTTGCAGTTCTTGTCGTATCTGATGGTAAATATTTAATTATATTTATTTGCATGCAAACTTTTTACTTATCCTCAAAATCTATTTCATATGCAAAATACCTACATAATGAACTTCATATATCTTATTTTTTTTAAATATATGTACTGTGTACATATTATGAACTGTTTAATATCCAACAAAATGCTACTTGAAAATAAAATTTACTTCAAATTATTTTTTTATTTAGAAAATGATAATAAGTACTATGTTTTTTTTAGGTTCTTGGTTAGTTCTTAACTATATAATGCTTATTATTTTTTCAGTGCTCCTAATACTTTGCCTATTCAGCGTGAAATATTTGAAGGATGCAGTGCAGACCGGCAAAATGTACCATCGACCAGACGAACCTATTCACTTATATTGATATATGAATAAAAAATTATCCGATTTATTTATAATTTAATAAGGAGTAAAAAAACGATATTAAATTATAATATATGTCAAGTACGTCTGTATGTATGTATGTATGCATGTATGTATATTTTTGATACAATTTTACCAATAATTGGTATATAATATGTAAGTAGATTTTTTTTGTTTTCAACTCAAGTGAAACGTAATGCACTCGTACATTAATTTAGTTATTATTAAAAAAAAACTAATATTGATTCATATCACATTGTAAATTTTTAAGTTTCAAATAAAATTAATTTTGTTTATTTAAATAGCAGCGTAAATAAAAAAAACCTTAGTACTTTTTAACTTTATTAATTATCATAATTACTTAATTTAGATACTTATTTTTCTACCAAACATATAAGTATATTATAAGAAATCATTTTTAAATATTCATTGATTGCGCTTTAACTTACACTGTAATTGTTACTACTACTGTGTCTAGTAGGTACGTACACACTTTTTATTACATTTTCTCTAATTTAATGTACTTTGAATAAATACTTGTTAATATTATTACGAAATTTAAATTTTGTTTTATTTATGTTTTGATTTGCTTTCCTATTGCAAATGCAGTATTACTATTAGAATCTGGGCGACCGAGCTTCATGAGACTAATCTAGATAGATTTTTCGCCCCCGAAAACCACCACATACCAAATTTCAGCGAAATCGTTAGAGCCTTTTCCGAAATAGCCGGTATAAATAAATAAATAAATAAATAAATTAGATTCATATAAATAAAAATATTAAAGCTTAATTTGTATTAAATTCCTTAACATAAAAATAAATAACATATTTCTAATAGTTTGATTCACACTACAAACAAAATTACTTTATAGATCACAGACATTCACGCTTGTCAATAATAAACTGAAAAATAAATAACAATCAATTGAGTATAATTAGCGAAAGTGCATAAGATTATCTAAATTAAAGATCTGCGGTTCAATAACAACGTCTCTTCTTCTACGTTTTCCCAACACCATTGGCACGACCATTGCCATGGTCGCTGGGACCATTCCCGCACCAACAGCAGCGAGAACCGTCGCACTATCAGGTGTATTTTTGTTACCAAATATTTTCTTCCTTGTAACTCTATGATGTAGAGGTTTCTGCTGACTTGCAGCAACATCTAGATCGTTCTTTAAATCCATATCACGTTTTGATTCTTCGACTGTTTGAAAACTTCTCTCAACTTCCAATAAGCCACCATGTGATGTCGTCATGTTTGATGGAGAGCTGTCATCAGCAGGAAGAACAGTGAGCGAAACAGATTGATGCGAAGTTATTGATGGAACATCGACATTCTCTTTGGATATATCCAGAGACCTGTGTCGCTTCTTATTTCTATATCCTTTTGTCGTTGACAGCAATACCCACTGTCCGTCGCCGTATGGAGGTCTAGATGAACGGTCATTGTCTATTTCGGAAAGACCTGCGTAGACTACTTGGGTAGGTCTTCGCAAAGGTCGCTTTTGCATTGGTGATTGATGTAGAGCTTCATATTCGAAAGGGAAACTTGAAGGACGAGAATCAGTCACTACATCGTCAGACATTCCATAGTATACTGAGTCATCGCTTGTGTATCCCTCATCTTTATCACAATTAGGCTTATATGGCCGTCGACTTTCATCAGGAGACCACGACGACTGGTAATTATGCATATGTTGTTGGGGCTTGTTCTTAGTCCAAGATGGTTTTGATGGAAGTTCACTATCATAATCTTGTGGAATGTGTAGTTTATTATTAATATAACCTGGCCTGGTCATTGGTCGTTTTTGAGGATAATAATAACTGTTTTCCGATTCTTGATATGAAGTGTATCGATCGTCATTAGTGTATTTGGTATCTTCATCATCGTTCCAATATGTAGGTTTTTGTTTTTTCACATTAGGTTTCCATTTTGATATTTTACTTGAAGACCAAGCAACAGGTTCCAATGTTACCCAACCATCTTTGTCATCAAAAGGGTGCTTGTGCTGCTTTACTTTCAAGCGATTCCAGGCAGTAAATACCTCATCTTCATTTTCATCATCTTGGTTTTGTTGAGAAAATCTGTCTTTATTCTTATTTCTCTTTAGTTTTGCTGCTAAGGCTGCTATAGCCTTGAGTCGCTCAGTAGAAAGCTCGCTGAAATCTTTTAATTTATCCGAATTCTCAATTATAAAATCCTCAACATCTTGTTGTGGTCCTTCGTCTTCGATAAATCCTTCTTGACAAGATGGTCCATAGCAACGTGGTTTTCCTTTTGGTCCATCGTAGATCATATGTGCCATCAATTTTTTAATATCAGAATCATTATCCAATGTTGTTTCGGTAGCATCCCATTTTTGATGAAACTCTTTTGACGTGGGTTCACTTTCAATTATAGTAATCGGATCTTTCCCTGGCACCTCTAATTGATACGTGTTGAATTTTTCATTTTGCTCATAGCGCATTTCATCATTTGGATTAACAAAAGTCAAATGAAATAAACAAATAGTCAAAACCACAACCATTTCCATTATAAAAATTTCACTTTCTTCCGTTCGCGTGTGAGCGCGCAGTCAAAGCGCGCGGAGACTGAACACTAGTGACGACAGAGCACCGCTGATATAGTTTTGATAGTGGATGCACAACAACCGCCCTCCCTGCTCTCTAATGCAGTGGCAATTTTAGTTTGGTCACGACGAATGAACGGCATAATTGCACTGTGACTGCTGTCTGCTAGCCGCTTATCTTAATTGAGTATCGCATCTCTCTCGAAGCCCTGACCTGAGTCGCGGTGAAAACGTTTTTCATTTTCTAAATGTTATCTGTGTGAAAATGCTCACAGGATCGAGATGCAGCAAAGAAATCTTTTGTTAGGTTTCGTGGGAACTTTGTAAGCATTAAATGCTAACTTATATTAAAACTTTCTGCTACATATAGCGTATATTGTGAGATACATAGTATATAAATTAGCCTAATTATATTTCGTAAATACTAAATAATACAAAATATATACGTTAATGTACTACTTAAAAATATGAAACAATAAAAAATATATGTATAATATGAAAAATATGAAACAAAAAACTTATAAATATGAAACGATGTAAAATATTAAAATATAGCTTTGTAACTTAAGACATTAATGAATATTAGAGTATATTATATGGGTCGTTCTTCTTTTCTAACGACAATGATCTGTCCCTCGCTTCATTTTGTGTCATATTAGAGTATAGATTATTATGTATTCATTTTTCGAATTTACATCCTCATCGCTTTATACCTTTCAATACTAAATAATCTGTAACTTTCTGTAGCCAATATTTTTTTTGCATGGGTTTATTTTTCATTAAATACCATGACAGAGTAGTAATTCATAATGATGTCCTACCGAAAAAGAACCACTCTGTCACAGTATTTTCTCGAAAATCGCCACAAAACAAACAACATTACGGGCATGAAAATAAAGATTAAATGATCCAAATGAAAATTAAATGCATTTGCAAAAAAATATCTAACACTGAAATCAAAATATTGTTACTTGAAAAACTCGAAAAACTGAGAAACACCAATTCATTGTCGCAAGAAATGAAGAACGACCCATATAACTAAGGAACGCGAAAATTAAAAAGTTATAAAACAAAAAGCAATAAATACCGTAAGTTAATAATTTTATATAAAAGAGACAGGTCAATATTGTAATATCTCGCTTTTAAAAATTAAAAACATCTTATTATTGTTATATGTTCCACGCTGCTCTCTCCACCATACCGCTTATTATCCCTATCATTCGATCAACTCTGCTCTAATTATATGCTTTTACTTGCCATTCTAACTTGCACGATAGAAAATAAACAAAACCGGTTGCATATAAATTAATACAAACTGTTTGCAACTTTGTGGCATTATGAAAATAATGATGCTTAGATATTGGCATGCTGTTTTTCTATTGTAAACTTAAAAATAAATTTTCCAGTTTATTGACTGTTCATAATACAACCATTTTCACAAATATAAGCGATAAAGCAGGTAATTAAAATACCGGTTTCGGTCAATTATTGAGCTCTAATATAGCATCAATGAAAATGGTGTTTACAATTATTATATAAGTATACATGGACATTCAATACATTTAGTGAAAAATGCTCATGTTTGTTGTTATTTGGGAATGCTAATGTATACAAACTTTCGTTTTTAGATATTTTTAGTATGATATTTTATTTTAATACGATATTTTAAAAATTACAATAGTACCTACTTAATAAATCAAACAGATCAAAGCTTTCACCAACAGAGACTTAAAATATATCACATCAATATCTATAGTAGCACTATGAAAAAAATGAATATTCACTTCTTAGTTTAAAGATAATTTTTTCTTCAAAGGTTCTCTATTACATTTCATATATACAATTAATTGTTGCATTTATGAAAAAAAGGAAAGCTTTTTTATAAGAAGCTTATTTACTCAAAAATATTAAATTTAACTGTTTTAAAAGTAAAAAAAAATTCAAAGTCAGATCAAGGGTCATTTAAATAAATGTTTAGAGATTTTGCAACATTACGTTCATGGTACTTTCAAAATTACGTGAATACATGCAAATGCTATTTGAAACGATTTAAAAGCTCGATTTGAAAGGCATACTTTTTACAATGGATTATATTTGCACTTTAGTTACGTAAGTTGTAATTCGCAGTATGATTTATTACTGCACTTTCTCGCAATTATAGATTTGGCAGCACGTAAAACAAAGATTAAATATAAGTATGTTATAATTGAAGTTTGGTAATTAACTCAAATACGGAGGAAATAGGTACTATGTAGAAATGCAACGCAGTGCTGAATAGCTGATATTTCCTCAACTATTTGTATAAATACGATATACTTATATGAAGAATTCTTCGAGTTGACATAAATGGAGAATTTTCAAATTATAGGTTACCTACCTGTACTAGCGACTTACCCTCGCTTCGCTTGGGTGCACCCTTAGGTGCAATTTTTAATACTATAAACACGTAGCTCCACTTTTTGGCAAATTTTATTAGGTATTTAATATTATTATAATAATAGGGGGAAGTAGTTTGATAACTAAATGCTGAAAGGATTCATGAGTGGACTTTGGAGCGGACGGATGGATGAGTATCTTAACATCAATAAAAATATTGGTCATGCCTATTAAAAATGATTAAATGGATTTCACAGTACATACATTGTATCACCGCAAAATTCATCTTCCATTTAGCTTTTTGCACAATGTGCGACTAAACGTGACAAAGTAATACTAGAGAAATTCTAACATTAAAACTTATAAATTGTATATGAGATAGAAAACATAATAAATAAGCTTTTCATATGAAATTAAAAAAAATATGTGTCAGTAAAACAGTGATTGAGAGATGAATTACACTATTCGTTACGATTTCTTATACTCGTAATGTCACACTTGAGAAGGCATAACATTTTAAAGGTAGACACAAACGTGAATATCTCTAGGTTAATACATGTGTTTTATTATTTTAAATACTTTATGTATGCATCTTATATTATTTTAAATGTTTAATTCAAGTATGCGTTCGAAGATACATTTTATAATAAACTATCACCAGTAAAGCAAGTTTTTAGAAGAGTAAAACATGTTGATTTTACAATATAAAAACAGCAACTTGCCTAATGCATAAAGAAGATATATGTAAGTGATTAGTCGAATATAAGATAATTTGTATGTAAAAACTAGCCAAGTCAAATCTTGAACTTCAATTTATCCTGAGTTATCTACTCTGTGTTTTAGAATGTTATATTTCTTATGAAAAAAATCAGGATTATCTACAGAACTTGGTACCCATATAGATCTCAATTCTTTTGTCGGTGAAGTTGATAACCACGCTTATTCTTAATATTGAACTTGGCTCCCATTTTTACATTTATGTTTTTGATGGAATGTCATAACTTTTTGTAAAGAAACTATTATTATTCATAATTCCAAAGTGACATGTAAATTCAATCTTTTTTTTTTGATAATTTAGCGACTATTCGTTAGTGGATAAGACGGAATAGGAAAATTTTATTTAATCATCATGGAACCTTTTCTCCTGAGACAGAAAAAGTTTTTGCTATTACTATGATTGCTATTGCTATTATATTTCAAATGACACTAGGTGTTAAGCTATTGCTATTATGTTTTGGAAGATGCAATGTGCTAATAACTTTTTTTTTTATTTCAAATTTTTTAAAATTTACTGTTTTCGGATTTTTGCCTTAGTATACACACGATCACCAATCTGGACACCAAATTTCAACTTTCTAGGTCATCTGGAACTGGGCTAGTTTTGATCTATAAGTCATTCAGTGATAAAATGACGATTTTTGGACGTTAATATCTAAATAACCATTTGAGGTGTGTTTACGAAATTTACATATGTACTCTATATGTATCTCACAAGTCTCAATATATGAGCCAAATTTGATATGTTTATGTAAAATAGTTTTTGAGTTATAAGAGGGTCAAAAATGGCTCCAAATGGTTCGTGTAATATTACAAACGGTGCTGCTCGCCAGTTCCTTTGGCTTAAACTTGGCTGGACACGCTACCGCGTGTATTGATAAATGTTAATAAATAAATAAAAAAAAGCTTATATTATGCTTTCTCTCTGTCAAGGGGAAGATAACTAATGCTTAAAGTATACAAAAGAACATAATGTTATTTTTATTATTCATATTATGTTCTCAAAAATTTTATATTTATTTAAAATTTATCTTCTTCTTTAAAGACAATAAACTATCATCTGTATGACAAAATCAAGAATAATAGCGTAAACAGTAAATCACGCTACAATTTTTGACTTTGAAATTTATTTTGGCGGACTCCGTCTATATATATATATTAGGTTAGTAGTATAGGTTCAGTCTAAATATATATATATATATATATATATATTTAGACTGAACCTATAACCATCCTTAAAAAACCTTCCGGAGAAAAACGCAATCTATTATTATATACATAAAATGCTTTGTCCTGACTGACTGATCGATCAACGCACAGCCTAAACCGCTGGTCGTAGAAACGTGAAATTTAGAGGACATATTCCTTATACAGTGTAGACATCCGCTAAGAAAGGATTTTTCTAAATTCATCCCCTAAGGGGGTAAAACAGAGGATAAAAGATTGTATGAAACTCTGTTATTCTTAACGCGAAATACACGGTAAGTGGTATTTAGCTTTAAGATAAAAAATAAAAAATATATGTATTAGATTTTTTTCGACATTCATCCCTTAAAAGGGTAAAAGGGGGTGATAAATTTTATATGGGCAAACAATTATTTATAATCAAAATTATTTGAAACTTGGTATTCATGCTCTTCAATGCAATTAAATAAATACGTATTTAAGCATTTTTTGAAATTCAACCTTTAAGGGGGTAAAATGGGGGATGAAAGTTTGTATAAAACTCTATAGTTAATGCACGTAAAGTTGTATTTACCTTTGAAATGAAAACTAAAACAATACAGATATCATTTTTTTTTCGAAATTTATCCCTTAAAAGGGTAAAAGGGGGTTGTGCTGTTTATATGAGGAAAAATTTGTTTATGATCAGCATTACTTGAAACTTGGTATTAATGCTCTGCAATACAATTAAATAAACATGTATTGTAGATTTTTTTTTTATTCAGCCTCTAAGTGGGTAAAACTGGCCAGTGAAGTTTGAGTTGTTGAATATATTTAAATAGAGTAACATGGCTCAAGTTCTCTGTAAGTGCACATTAACTGTGTGAGATATAAAGCAGAGAACGGAAATTATTCCGAATCCAAAGGAAAATTATGTATAACTTTTCGGCTGACCACAGCAGCGACAACTATAACAGACCTAGAGCGCGAGAAAGAGAGCCTAACCTATATTTGTTGTTGGTATTTTTAGTGTAGACTAACTTAATTGAATCAAGAGTTTTACTCTAAACATAATTTTAAAAATTCGATATGACAACATATGAATTCAATGGAAATTAAAACTGAGCAAATTTTTTAGTCCACGCGAGCGTAGCCGCGAGCAAAAAGCTACAACAAAATAAGAATGGCACTTTATATACGTAACTTAAAAAAGAAGGAGAAGAAAGGAGACTGTAAGCTTCAATATGTACATAGCATTGGGTCTTTAAAAATAACGTAGATGTTAGCCTCTTAGTATGTTAGTTAAAAAACCCATATTAGCCATGTTACATGATTCTAAAGTCGTAAACATTGTATGCGATTGTATCATTGTACTCTATTCCTCTAACTTTGGAAAGATGGAGTAGAAAAATGTACAAAAATACAGGTAGTGCAGCTTGCTAAATACCTAAAGTGTAAATTTAATTACAAAATATACGCTTAACATCTTTTAAAATACGGGATATTTTATTTTTTAATTTTAATTAAATTTGTTTCCAATATATATAGTTTAACAAATAATAAAACTTACACGAACTTATTTTTGCAAATAATAAAGTATGTATTGCGAAAAAGTTTATTTATTTCGTAGTTTGATCACGGGCGAAGCCGCGGGTTCTGCTAGTCAAACATAAAAATGTTAATAATAATAAAATAGATAAACCCTCGCTAAACTATTTTATACCAAATATTCTAGATATTTATTTTTATTATCTGAACTATAATTACTCAAACGTGTTTTGGGAGAATATTTAAAAATACACAGAGCTGTTTCATACAAACTGAAAAGACTGTTTTAACCCAGATTTTACCTTTTGTTATGAACGGTATGTCCACTACTTGACCTTCTTATTAATAATTTAGATTTAATAACTTAAGGATTTTTCAAGTACTTAGATGTTCTTTCTAAATTTAGAAAATTATTTACTTTGACTAAATAAAGAACGTGGTAAAAAAACCATCCTTCTGGTAAAAGTTTACGGTGTCCGAAACTGCATTGTTACATATATACAGATAAATAAAATTGAAGTGTCTGTTTGTAATGACAAAATAACAGCTTTATACTAAATGCATATGGAAATATATACCGTACTTATAAGAAAAATACAATTTAAAAAAAAATGTCTGTCTGTCTGTTTGTTCCGGCTAATCTTCGAAACGGCTGGACCAATTTTAACGGGACTTTCACGCCAGTGAAAACCTTATAATATCAGCTATCTGCCAAGATAGCTGACGACTAGAATGACGCCAGGACGCACCCGAGCAAAGCGAGGGTAAGTTGCTAGTTTAAAATAAGATTATGTGTGCATTATATTTTTTTTCTCCTTTTTCTATAGTTTTACACTGAAGTAGGACTGTACCTAATATCATTTAAATACTTAGTATTTAAATTTAAACTGTAACCATATTAAAAGAAATATAATTATAATATGGAATAATGTTGTATTACAATTAATTAAATTGCATAAAAGTGATGAGGAATTTAAATAAGAATAAACTTATTCATATGCATTTAATACACATAGTCATTAGGCTCAGAAGTAAATAAGAACTTTTTACGAAATGCATATGAAAGTACATATATAAGAAAAACACAATTTTTAAAATGTTGTCTGTTTGTTCCGGCTAATCTCCGAAGCCGCTAAGCCGATTTTGACGGAACTTTTACTGGCAGATAGCTGATGTTATAAGAAGTAACTTAGGCTACTTTTATTTTAGAAAAAAGATTAGGATTCCTCTTAAAAAAAAATAAAACGTACGTAAGAAGGTATCCGAGCGAAGCGAGGTTAAGTCGCTAGTGTTGTATATAATTGTATTTTATTAAAAAGTGAGTAAATTATGAATAAAAATAAGTAATTACATAACATGGCATAAACATTTTCCTGATCTATTACGGTAGGTACCTTTTCTATTTTCTCCATTCTTTCTCGCTTAACGCCTCGCGACTCCTCTATGCTTTCTAAAACTCACAAAATTAGTTTTGATGAAATGGTCATGAATTTATGAATGCATAAAACAATAATTTAGTTCATTATAAATGTCAAGACGTGCTTTTGTTTAACGTTTGGAGCTTAGTTTTGTTAGTTTGAGAGAAAATATTTTTATTTAATTTTACAACACTAGGTATTTAAAAATATATTAGGGACTTTATTTTTTTTTTATGTTGAATCAGAATTTTTAAAGGTATAACAAAATTAATATCTAGAGTTATTTATGACTGTAAAAAGACGCAATGAGTTCGATAATCGATCCATCTATTTAATAGCTACGATACAGAAAGATGTGTATACACTCAGAAACATAGACATAATTAAATATAGATATAAAATATACTGACTTCAAAAACAGGCACAGCAGGCATGAACCTTATCACATACTTACTTTTACGTTGGGTAAAAACTAGGAAACAGGACTTGAAACTGTAAAAAAATCATCATATAATCTTTTGTAAGGAGAAACTTAAATGAAATTAAAGTGAAAATTCCAAACAAAAGAAAGAAACACTTCCGCAGTATGTGTATCGGTTATGTTTGTTGCATAGGTCAATCATTTTTACAATAACAATTGTATTACGCGATTGAAGCGTGTATATGGTTATACTTTCTTCGTACTTCCTCTAGCAAGCTGCTATTGTTTTTACTCAATTAAACAAAGCCTATTATGTAGGGTCCGCAAAAAGTTGAAGCAGCTTTTTAAGTGTTATATTGTAACATTAAAGGATTTTCTTTTACTCAGCTTAACTTACTACTATATGGCTTTCTAAATTTCTTATTTAAAATTTTAAGTTATAAAAAGGAACAAAACTCAAACAGAAGTACAACCGATTACTTTTTCATTTATTTCTATTAAACGAAAATAATCTAGTCGTAGCCATTGTAAAGCATGTAGTATAAGTTAAATAATAATAGATACTATCAAGAAAATATTATAATCTTGATTCAACTGAGATTAGTGCCATTGTCTCGTAGGAAAGTCTCTAGTACTACGGTTTCACATAACCAAAATCCCTGTACGTTTTCTAGTTCACTACTCGAGTCCGTCACACTTAACGCGCATTGCATCACGGCGGTAAAGTTCGAAAGCGTAATTGCTTTGAGTTTTATAATAACAACAAAGCACTTTCCTCGATCCGCCTAAACACTTTGCTGAGAAAAGAACATACACAACTGTGGAGTAGCTCTATTAAAAAAACCTTTCGTTACGTTTCTTGAACGTTCTTTGAACCTTTTTTTTATTATCTGTATTTTCAAACTCCTTCATACGAAAAGGGATATCTAAATCGATAGTTTAGTACTTTGAAATACTGGAACCATGAACAAATTCTTAAGCTCTAGAAAAATACACAATAAGAACATATACGTTACACACTACAGAATAAATTTCAAAACTTACTTTAAGAACATTTTTTTCTGTAAATTACTTATAAATTCTTTATTTACAGTTTTACAGTCAATAAAATTGGATATATATGACATTATTTATAGTAAGTACCTCTACACTACATACAGCATACTTATTATATACTGCTACTTGCATTGTTTAGTTAAAAAATAACACTAATCGACTCCTTAGATTTACTGTCGTGACGGTCAAGGCCCGGTTTCACTTTCTGCTACCAAAACATTTTCACCGCTCTCACGGCGCCGCTCACGGTGTAGTGACTCAGAGAAAAGACGCCGCATAATTGCATTGGTCTTACCGAATTGAATGAACCATGACCGATGGAGTGGAATGACCGGTAAACAGTTTTTGTTACTGAAAACTAATTTATGTTTAAGCTCATTGAATTTTGATTATTTTAGTAACGACTTTGTACAGTTTAATTTTGTTGACGTTGTTTCAAAATTTATTGTTTCAAAATTTATTTCGCTCTACGAATAATAGATTAATAAATGATTGATTATTATTTATTTGCCTTAACTTTATAATTATTACTATTCTTTATTGCACTTAAAAATAAATACAGTGATTAAGATACAATTTTTGTTTGCAAAAGTGGACTTATCTCTAAAAGAGATCTCTTCCAGCCAACCTATGGTAGTGAGAAATAGTGTTATAAAGCAGGCTAAAATCGTGCAGTTGTATTCATATAATACAATATATATATATATGGGCAGATCCATTACTTTTCGACAAAAGTGTGCGCGCGTGGATCACCTATTTAAACGCTGTTTTTTTTTCGAAAGGAAATTATAAAAGGAGAAGATCTTGAAAATTTTAACTCGATACGATTTAATCCAGCCACTGGAGAATTTTTTGAAATTTGAAAAAGTTGATTTTTTAGTCATTTTCAAAAATTCATATCTCAACTCCTATAAAACTTGGAGATTCGATCAAAACGGAATTTTTCTTCCTCAATACTATATTTTTAACAAAAAAATACTCAATTGATCTAAACTTAAACGCAGCTTGGCTATGGGTTTCAAACTGATCTACTGCTTGAGCAATTTTTTTCCAATTTTCAAAGTGCTTTCAAATCTACAATTTTTAGAGTAGAGGAATAATCAATAGCTTAAATATATTGACAAAGTATACTCTGTCGATTTCCATCCTAATTTTCTCTGATTACGGCTATGTCTTTGAAATACAACCACGTACGGCCGATCGATTTCTCAAAAATCGCTGTTTTTAGATACCCATAACTTTTTTCTATCAACTCCAAATCTTTTGAAAATTTTAGGAATTACACTTCATATTATTTTCAAATAGCCCTAAAAATTTCAACATTGTTTTTGACCTGGTTACGGAGCTATGAATTTTTAAAACTGTCAAATTTTCAATTTAATATGACGTTTTTCGGACTTTTATCGTCAGTTTTAGAATTTTACGGTATCAATTTATACATATTCGTAATCTTATAGGAGGAGGCTAAATGGTTTTGTTATAAGTAAAATAAATTATAACTCTTATAATAATTGTATCTAAATCTATATGTACAAGTAAGGCAATATTAATTTCCCGACGACGTCTCTCTCGTGACCATGATTGCTGTAAAGCAATCGAAACATCGGGAACCAAAAATCAAAATAAATCCGCGAAAAAATCCGAAAAGATAGTTTTATTTAAGGTAAGAGTAATTCGTATTGTCTTTTGTTGTTTATTCTATGACAAAAATATATAAGTCAAGTATTCATTTACCTACATTTATTTTAAGAAATTAATATAAACCTGATTAAAAATAATTTAATTTACATTTAAAATAAGATCTTAATATTTTTTTAAGATCTTTGTATTTTTTTTATTATTATTATTAACCAGAAATATAATAATTATCATCGTTGTTGACATAGGTGACGTGAGTTTATTTAAAAAACAGTGACATCTATATCTTGATGACTTCACTTTATAGTACGTAATTTTAAAACAATTTTTAATTTTAACACTAGATGTCACCACTTTGTATAGTCTAGTGACCTCTAGCGATGCATCTCTTAACTAGATAGAGCTCCATGTGTCTCTACTTTTCATAGAGCTCAACTTTGCAAAAGTTTTACTTGAAAAATCCTTCTATACGTAATAGTTACCAAATTGTTCAAAAGTTGTTTTCAGAAGCGTTCAAAAGTAGACTTTCATTCATTCGCATTGTTAACAATCAATATATTCATTAAAAAAAAATATTTAATTCACGTAATATTATAAACAGACGTCATATTATAATTAATTATATAGTAAGCTTTTATATTTTATTTTTCTTGCTATAAATTTCGTAAAACTATTTATTAAATAATTTAAAGACTAATGATATATGCTTTGTTTAGTTATATAAAAATATATTAAATTTATCTATTTTAGTAAGGAAATTAAATGTTTTTAAATTTTATTCACGTTCAAACATTGCTTTAGTCCATACTAATATTATAAATGTGAAAGTTTGTGAGTATGTGTGGAAGTATGTTACTCTTTCACGCCAGAAGGGCTAAATGGATCTGGATGAAATTTGGTACAGAGATAGATTATAGTCTGGAATAACATATAGGCTACTTTTTATCCCGGAAAAATTTGCGATTCCCGTGGGATAGGTTTGTTTTTGTCTTCCTAGAGGCGTACCCGAGCGAAGTGAGGGAGAGCCTCTAATATAAAATAAATTCGTATTGACAAAATGAATACATTGTTAACACAGCAATATATGTTTGTAATATTATACGCAACAGCATATAATATTACCTGTATTATTTCTGATCTTCAAATGAAGAAACCTTTCCATTGTCACTTTTTAAATTTTTTAGGGAAGTAGAGCAAGCATTACAAATCGTGACATAATACGGACTACTTGTTAAACGAAGCATTCCTAAACGTTTATTGTGTTCATAACATACAAATAATAATTTCTTTTATGGTGAAGTAATGGTGAGTAATGTTATAAGACAATCTTATTTCGATTATGTTTTGTACGTAACTATATAAAATAAACCAACTATGTAATACATGTTGCAATTTTTTATAGATTAGTAGTATCTTCTCGTAGAATATGTAATGAGTAGAGGCCTAAACCAGGTTTCTTTACAGCCTGATTTAGATTTAAGTGAAAATAATATACCTATCAATATAATGCAGCCAGCACTGATTTTGAATGAACATTTTCTTTGTATGTTCTTCTGACTTAAAATTATTTTTAAGCCTCAAATAATATTTACCCCTTATTATGAATGAAGGCAATAATTTTTGTTTTAGTTCATTTTTTTACTTATAAAGTAATTGTGAGAAATAATTTAAGTAAAATCAAATAATTGAGAATTTAGGATATATCATAATTCATATTTATTTCACAGAAAGTTAAACTTAATTTTAAATAGTTAAGGTATGTACATTATGTACATTTTTACTTTCAGTAAGTATTATGTACATTATTACATTCAGTAAGTATTCTTTACATATCTAAAATATATATTAAAATTTAAAAGTCAAATGTTGTGAGCTTTACCCGTTTTTTAGTAAAACACGTAGAGCTTAGAGTAAGCTGAAAACTGTGGATGTTTTTAAATCACAATTTAATTTGAAAAAATATTGTCAGTTGCGAGAGAACCTGTGAAAATTTTTATTAGTAGGTATTAAGGTAGTCGAATATTTTATGATTATATGGATTTCTTTGAAACAAGATACTTTCACGCATGAGATATTCAACTTCGAGGTAAATTGACTGTTTACGTCAATTTGTCATCACAATCATACTTTCTAGAAACGAAAGCAATATTGAAATATTTTCTTTATTCGCATATTATGTGAAATAATAATAAATAAAATATATATATTTCATACATATTTTATTTTTTATAATTATAATAGCTTCACCCTTCGTAAATAAGTCTAAGAACTTAATTTATGACTAAAATTTTTGCCTGTACGTAAATATAAAATGATGACAATACTATACTTCGATACTATTGAGTTATTAAATTTTCATGGAGCTAGTAGGTAAATAGAGGAACTTTTCAATGACAACTAATTAAATGAAACTAAATTTTTTTGTATGTTTGCATGTTTTTTTAATTGATAAAATAAAAACTGAACCGATTTAGATGATTCAGTATGAAGATAATTTAAGACCCTGGGAAGAACATAGGATAGTTTTTATCCCGGAAATCATCTCTTAAGGCGGTGAAATGGGGGATGAAAGGTGGTTGTATGGGGAATCAATCATTTCTCATGTAAACGATATAAAACTCATCATTCCTATGTATATACATATAGTCCATCTATTCCATACTCACTGTTAAAACATACCTAAAGACGAACCCGGACGAAGCGAGGGTGAGTCGCTAGTTATTATAACATTTTTATAGGATTATTCATGTAGTATTTATAAGAAAACTAGCGACTCACGCTCACTTAGCTTGCGTTCATCCCTAGGTACGTTTTCACGGTAACTATAACACGAATAAACTATATATATATATATATATATATATATATATATATATATATATATATATATACATAGGTATAGAAAAATAAATAACTACTTTAGAAATAAAAAAAATATACATATAATCCTTACTTGAGAAATGATTCCCCATACAAATTTTCATTTCCCTTTCCACCCCCTTAATTGATGATTTCCGGGATAAAAACTATCCTATGTCCTTCCCAGGGTCTCAAAGTATCTCCATACCAAATATCATCTAAATCGGTTCAGCGGATTAAGCGTGAAAAGAGACAGACAGACAGACAGAGTTACTTTCGCGTTTATATATTAGTTTGGATACGGATTATGTAAGTTTCAATACATAAAACTTAAATCATTATTGTTATCAAAATCAGTCACATACATATAGTAATTGTTACGGAACTAAATCGCGTCAGCAAGTACAGATGCTGATGTTCCGCTAGTTCCGTCATTGACGCCTTCCTAGCATTGTGACCGTCGGCGCTTTTTTATCATACCTATTAAATTACATAATTAAAATATTTGTTACATAAATGTTACAATTTTAACCAGAATAAAATAGTTGGATTTTAAGCAACATAAACGTTTAAAACAGATGAAAAGTATTGGACCATTTTACTCTATATAATTTAGTATAGCCATTTTTTACCCGACTGCAACTAAGCCAGAAAGGAGAGTTATGTATTTGAACTGTATGTATATATATATGGCATATGTACATATATATGTCCAACCCTATTTTCCATAGTAAAATATTACGCAGTCGGTTTTTTTTAACTTAATAAGTTTTATTACGTATGTAATCAAGGGCCCATATATGTAAATCATGCTATAAGAATTCTTAGTCATAGGTTAAAAAAATAATAAATTAATTGAAATAAGGCTAGCAAATATGATCATATTATTAATATTTACCATCTACAAAATACAGTAGAACAGCAATGAAAATATTGTCAATTTTTTGAAAAAGAAAAATACAATGTACAATAAAAAACATTTGCCACTTAACAAAAACAATGGCAGTGCCATTAAGGGATGTCATCGTGCGTGCAACAAACAAAAGCAGGCACGAAGAGATAAAATAGCGAAGTACAATTGTATCGTCGCAAATCCTAACGTGCGCGCTACCTGCTCCCTCGCAGTCGTATTTTGACAGCGTCCCAAAATGGATGCAACTCAGTTCCTCCTCATACTCGTTGCAGCCAACTTTGTGACTTCTTCAGAACATTCTGGAGCTTATTCATCACCACAGTATGCGAAGAAGTTTTACCCAAAAAACTATGATTCGACTGCGTTCCTTCCCAACGAAAAACAACCTGTAGTTTTTAACAATCAAGAGATAGACAGATATGACGGTGATTTAAACGATACGTCCAGTTATGCTAGATCCTCGTTTCTTGATGTGGCAGGAAACTTTCTAAGCGGGACTGGAGGTCAAGTTGTGTCAAGTCTGGCTAAGGACTTTATTGCCAGGTCCACAGGGAGTAGCCAGGTTGGTTTTGACTGCATATCGCAGGTTCGTATCGCACTTAGAATTTCAAATTGCACGCATTCCCTTCTAGCTTCCGAGATAAGACAGGCAGCTTTTAATATGACTCATGATGGTATTGTAACGTTTTCATAGAACATGTCATGTTTTAGTTATGTTAACCATATATTTTGTTCTATAATAACTATTAACTATAAATAATAATGTTTCTAACAAAATGTGTTATAGTATAGTTATAGTTAAATATGTAGTTAAATAAAATGTATGTTGCTATTTTTAATAATGGATTAGTTTACAAATAACTTTATCGAACTGGATTACTTGACATCTCAAACTCTATAACGTATAATATAAAATTCAATAAATCATCATTATTATAAATGTTCACAGGTGCTTAGTCTAAATCTGACTAATTTGGTCATTCTGATCGTGCTGAAGGCTCTTATACTAGCAGCCGGGTTCTTTGGAGCTGGTGCATATAAAGGAAACCATTATGGAAGGAGCTTGGATGGTAATATTTTACTTTTATAACAATAAAGCTTCATTAAATTAATGTTTGCACTCCATAATATAACATATGTTTCACAGTTTTACCATATTTAATTTTTAAAACTGTTACGTATCTCTTAAGAATTCAGTTAAAAAATTGAAAACTATTTAAAAAAAAATACAGTCGGATTTATAATAATAATTTTAAGAACCACAGATTTGTTTTTAAAATGTTAGAACTTCTCAAATATAGAATTAATCTTTGGAATTATGGATATCATTAATTGAGATTACTTGCTTAACATAAATGATATATTTAACAGCTATGTTAAGATTCGTCATATCAATGAATGATGATGTCGATTAAGATTTCACAGAGATGAGATATTTTCCCGCAGTAAAAAGTTTCCTATATGTTGACCCGGATATCCAGCTATCATCATACCCATCAAAATCTATCTAGCGGCTTTTTCGTGACGCGTTCCCAGACAGAGAAAAAATCTAAAAAATATAGATTCGGCCTCTGTATCGATATTAACGTCTATTTCAATAAGATTTTTCAAAAAATATTTAATGTACAGATTCGGCTTAGTTACAATTTTATTATAGGTATGTATAGATTTATTGGTATACACTATTCAAGAATCTTTCATCTACTATCGTCATAACGTAAATTGAAAGTCAAAATTCAATATATCAACATTTTTATTCCTCCACAAATATTTAATATCGTAAAATTAAGAATAATTTCAATTTATAAACACTGCTTATGCCTACTGAGCATATAATAAGCTTTAAAACGACAGTTCCCTTTACAGTCTTAATTAGCTACGTACAATAGCATAATGCGAGGAAATATACTAACGGAAGAACTTTATATGAAAGCATCTGCGTTGAAACACCTTTGATAACTAAAATCTATATATAAATATATCTACAGGATATTTTACAGCTTACTAAATTTGAGATAAAGGCTATTTTGGTGTGAGCTTATTTACATTTTTTATGTATAGATGACCAGTAGGGATACTCTAAGTTAATCCAATAGTATTTGATGCGTTTTCTCGTCCGTCGTCCAAAGCATAATCCTATTACGAGAGGATTATCTGCCCGCGCGTGGACACCTAAATGACCAACGACATAAGGCTATCAGAAAGAATACTTTTTAAATATGTATTGAGGATTTATTTGGAAATAGCTCTGGGCTACCTTTGATAAAATAATTCAATGGACATAATAGCATATACGTATATATGTACATATGTTCGAAAACCAAATATGTTATTGCTACTAAGAATAAATTTAATTTTAATATTTGATAAGCTTATTCATGTTAATCATTAATACACGAAAAATGTATTTTCAATTTATCCATTTTCCACACATTGACGGATCAATAGTTCAACAAGTGACATAAGTTTTGTCTACAGTTATATATTTGCACGAATAGTTTTCTTAGAGCATTAATTGATACAAATTCACTAATTCCCTATAATTAATTTTTCAGTATTTAGTATATAAAGCGATTTTCCCCCATTGTTATTATACAACCTATGACGACACGTTTGGCTCAGTTTGTAGTAACCCGACTTGCTGTACCAGCGGTCGCGGGTTCGAATCCCGCTGGGGGCATTCATTTGTGTGATGAGTACGAGTGTTTGTACTCCAGTCATGGGTGTTTATATTTATAATATTATGTATGTGTTTAAATTTATATATGTGTAGTGTATCAACTATCTGGTATCCATAACACAAGCCTCGTAGCTTGTCATGGAACTAAATGGTGCTGTGTTAATTAATGTCCTAATATATTTATTTATTATTATTTATTAATTATCACTTTTTTAATTAACAAGATAACAAGAACGCAACTTACATCACGGAAGATGAGATCATGTTATATTTGAGCTACCTCGCCGGTCAGCAGAGCCAGGACTACGGCTGTCTCTACAGGTTATCGTGTCAGAAGCCTCACCAAGCAGCGCTCTACGCCTCAGGAGCTGAACTTTTGTTGCAAGGGACTAAATTATTTCAAGGGTAAAAAATATTCTTATAAAATTATTCATCTAGTATTATAACCGCATCAATATTGTACATTGTAACCTTTTTTGAAAAAATGTCTATGAAATTTGTAGGATATAATTAAGCTTAATCTATTAGTTTATTTTTGCCTATCTGAAAATTTAGCTGTATAACTACACATTAGCTTTGGGCGGATTTCAATTATTCTCAAAATTTTATACAATTTATAAAATATTATATAAATGTAATTTTGTTTTCTGTTGTTTTAAATTTTCTAAAAGTTATTTAGATTTCGGTTAAAGATAATAAAGATAATTCATATTTATCAAAATCTTATATATTTGTATTTTTAGTCTAGTAATAAGAAACATAACGTAAAGAACCACAACAAATAAGAAAAATGTGTAAAATAACGGATATGTATACTTAAGCTTTTCGTTCCCTTGTAAAGGAAATACACAACGTGAGAAATTTAATGTTGGACGACACATTTGATTTAGTTTGTAATGATCCTCCTTGTTGTGACAGCAGTCGCGGGTTCGAGTCCCGCTAAAGTCATTAATTTGTATGATGAGCACGAAAGGTTATACTCCAGTCATGTCAGTCATATTTATATTTATAATATGTACGAGTATGTATTTAAAGTTATATGTGTGTAGTGTATCAACTATCTGGTATCCATAATACAAGCCTTCGTAGCTTACCATGGAACTAGATAGTGTTGTGTGTCAATGTCCTAATATATTTATTTATTTAATGTAGAGCAAACAACATATACACAGTAAAAATTTATTATATTTATTTATTATCATTCAGGAACAGCGTCGACTTGGGACCGTATGAAGATATATCGAGTGGTATCCGGGACGCTGCCACGTGGGGCGAGCGCGGGCTGCCGTGCCAGACGCGGTACCAATGCACTTAGCACTTGTGGTCACATCTGTGAAAATTGAAAAATACAGTGTAAACTCCATATAAGATTGTCATTTAACGCATTGTCTAAAACGTGTAATCTTGCTTTTTTTAGTTATAATAATTACATATTGGGAGATTGGTAATAATTACCTGTGATAGACCAATTACCCACCACCACTTTACGATATTACGACCCAATTTACGATAGAGAAAAGAAAAATAAAATTGTTTGCCTAAAATTGTAAAATTATAAACAATTCTTTTTGTACTCTTCATTAAGAGAAAATTATGAATATCTTAAAAGATACTTTGTTCTTTAAGTTTCGCTATATTGAGTTTACACTGTATTTGAACTTAATCATAATAATCTCTGTCCCTAATAAATAAATATATTACATATTAAGATTTTTTATGTGTAAAGATGTATTTAGTCATTCTATAAATTATTTTACAGTGTAGTTTATGATTTTTAAGCAAATCTATTATTATTGTAATTGGAAACTTTTTAAACCAATTTTTCAACACCTGCAAAAAGCAACATTGTAACTCAGTATCGAGATAATATAAATAAAGAAATGAATTTCTTTTATATTTTAAATTCAAATTAAAGTACTTTTCAAGAATTCTATATAAAATCTCAAATAAAATGATGAAAGTTAAAAGTGTTTTAGTTTATATTAACATGTCATTTGTCAAATCTAAAGGGGGCCGTAGGTTAAATGCATAAACAAGTAGTTTTTTTTTTTAAATTATTCTCTACTTATACTTTCCCATACTCATCATAATATGCTAACGTTCATAAAAATTCAAAAGTAACTTACTAATAAATATACTACACTAATAATATATATTTTTCTCTTTAATTACAAGATTAATGTACTTTGGAAGATTTTTATAATACCTACTTCTGAGCCATTCGTCTCTACTTTCTAAAGTCAACAGATTCATCATATTTATAATAGTATACGAGTACACTACGTAGTCGTATACGTATAAGGTATCGGACTACTACATATTATAAATGAGCAAGTTTGTTTGTGTGCATATGCGTATTTATTAACGTCACTCATTCACGCTAAACCGGCTGGATTGAATTGGATGAAATCTATACAGATAAATAAAATTGAAGTGCCTGTTTGTAATGTCGAAATAAAAGCTTTTTATTAAATGCATATTAAATTATATATGATACTTATAAGAAAAACACAATTTTTAAAATTTTTGTCTGTCGGTCTGTCTGTTTGTTCCGGTGATGTTATAAGGAGTAATTTAGGCTACTTTTATTTCAGAAAAAGAATTAGGGTTTCGCTCAAAAAATTAAAACGTATCTAGGGACACACCCGAGTGAAGCGAGAGTAAGTCGCTAATTTAGTATGCAAAGGGAATATGACTCTATGGATCTAGAGGTAAAGCAAATTATTGAGCAAAGCGAGGGTAAGTCGCTAGTTATACAATATACATACATACTTGTAGTTATGAAGGCGAATTGCCAGCGACGACTCTTGGTGTCCTCTCTCCCGTACTGTTAAGACGAGCAGCTCGATACTCCGAGTACGATATGTATCCATCTCCATCTGTATCGTCAGAATTTAATGTTCTATCTACTAACGCTGAAAACAAAGGAATATTTTATAGCCAGATATTTTTTTTTTATTTATTAGCAGTAATTACATTGTAGATGAATGTATAAAAGAATATTATATATGTATAAAAAATATTGTACATGTCTCATCAATCCCTACTTCCTTACTAATATTATAAATGTTAATGAGTTTTTTTTTTATTTGTTGATTTTTTTACACAGCAACAAAACAATACATGTATGGACCAGAGAGTGGAATTATATCCCGATATACTAAACGTTACCGATGCTATATTGTATTCTGCTACAAAATGTAATGAAACGTAAGCGAAGATGAGCCACTAGTTATTTATTAGAATAAAAAATTAAAGTAACACACAAATATAGAGATCCATTCGTTCTGCTTCGGGTTCTATAGGATCATCTTCGTCTGGATCTAAAGTTGCATGTTCAATAGTGTGATATACTGCCTGGAAAAAACGAGCTTATACAGTAAAATTATATTAAAAAATCCATTAAAAATATTCACTTACAATATTTTCACAAAATAATGTAATTATTTATAATATATTATGTTTATAAAATATATTTATAATATAAATAATATACCTTTAACATTTCTAATCCGTCTAATTTTGAATTTTTGTCATAATCATGAGCAGAAAAGTAGTGGAATTCAAGTTCTTCTGGTGTCATTTTAGCTAATGCCTCCGGTGTCAGTACTTTGGAGTCTTCTTCTAAATGTCTTGAAGCAGAAATAATATTAAACTATTTATATTCTTATATAAAAATTATTATTTGAACATAATACTTGTAATCTATAGAAGATGGAAAACACGGAAAGTTAATGTTTTACGGACGCCTTGTATGTTATATTATATGGTAATATAGCAACCTAATTACGTCTTCCAAATACCAGATGCTACGACGCAATCCAAGCTCTTATCGTAGGATCCAGAAATATTGAGTTATAAAAATACAAGGTTCCTCTAATACCCTTGGTTTCGCACGTGTTAGAGTATATAGAACTTGTAAAGTTATAGCTCCTAAGAGTATTATGTGTATAAAGACATAATCCATCATTAAAATGTTACGTAATTGTAATTACAGTAACTAATGTTACTGTAATTTCTAACAAAGTAATATAATTAATTATTCTTTGAAAATGTAGTAGATGTATTAAATTTAAAGTTTTTTCAGTTGATGTTAACATAATATTATGTCAAATCTGTGCGAAATATTTAATTGTAAAGTAAAAAATGTTAAATCTATTCAGTTATACTTGGATAAAAAAGCGGACAGAAGTGTTCAATTTTACTATATAGGTATTACCACCCCCATACGCATTTTCCACGTGTTTTCCTACGATTTGTTGGTGTGCTTTAGGTGCTTAAAGATAGCCTATGTTTCCACCAGGTGGTAGTCTATCGGTGTAGAAACTTCATCTAAATCCATCCAGCCGTTTTAAGAGAAACAAACATACACACCTATACAAACTTTAGCAATTACAGCAATAATCCAATTGAAAAGAATGAATATTAATATATTAATTATCATTATTAATCTCACTTTGTGTCATGTAATAATTTAGTGTCACTGGTTAAAGATTCAGCTGATCGAGGTTGGTAGTGATGATGTTTCTGGTCCACGGGTATTTGTCCATGAGGGTGATGTGGGCCCCGTCGCAAGCATGACACCATGCCATGTAGCAAATATATTAAATATGCTGAAAACAAAAAAAACTTTTTGATTTATTTTTATTTTAACTGATTGTATATTATTTTATATTTATCATCATCATACAAACAGTAATGTAGATAGATTATTAGATAGATGAAAAGAACTTTCAAGTATTATTTTCATACTAAACGTATAGTAAATCAACGAAACACGTCAATTAATTTCACAATTGACAAATAAAGAGACAAGGCATTCAGCGCCTATACCTGTGTAATTTGAGGGGCATTGTCGATCATAAAGGGTAGGGGCGATGGACAGATGGGGCTTCCCCCTGGGGCTGTAGTCCACGGGGTAGAATACATCCCGTGGAGACGCAATATTCACACCTCATTTCACAAGTGCCCTGCCTATTACATTTGTCAGCGCCCGGTTTGTAATCGATTGGTCAAGTGAAATATCAAGATTTAAAAATTGATGGAAAATTTTGACCATTCCAATTGTATATTTCTACACAGTTCCATTTATTTATAATTTATAGCAAAATATTGTGATAAAAATTGTAAATGCTACATAATATCTGTAGCAGAATTCAAAGTAAAATTTTTGAGCTTTTATTTACTTATTGAAATGAAATATTTACAATAAAAAAATTTAATAAAATAAGAAACACATCATCATTTTAATCTAAAAACAAAACAGGTGCTTTAAAAGTACCCTTTCAAAAAATCTATTACTGTGTAATTTCAATACATCGAATGAATAATTTATTTTTGTCCCCTTGATGTGAACAGTTGTTCTGTCGAAAGACGAGCCTGGTCTTTAATCGGACCCCACTTTATTATAGAGTGTATAATACATTGTATAGAACAGTGTATAAAATGAAGCCGTAATGGAGGACAAATTATGCGCTGGGTGACAAGTGCGCTCCGTATGTCACGGTGTCCGTCACAAGCGATGCTATGTAATACACACGGATATAGAGAATATATTCGAATTTATATGTGTAGGCTTTCATTATAATATGCTTCAGTAAAATACATATAATATTTATAAAATATGTGTAATAAATCAGTTAGATGAAGTTTTTACGTCAAGCTTACATGTTTAAAAAAAATGTGGAATCTTTGAAATTATTTTAGCGTTTATTTTCTGGTTTTTACTGGCCAGATAATAGTGACCACTGCTTTACATATATATGATTTACATAGGATCTGTAGGAGATCTGGCTATAACTTTATATCAGTTTAACCACTTAAAATAATAACTTGAATATTATACGTAGAATTTGATTAAATGTGTTACTCAAGATTTATCTTCAATTATAAAATCCATGTGTATCATCTAAAAGTCGGCCACCAGCCCACCATATTATCACCGATAACACCCTAATCCTATGCGATCACAATGCACGCCGCACGCGGGTCACGGATTCCTTTATGCATTATAGAGCTTTGGTTACATTTCGCACATTATGAGTGAATTACAACTTGAATTTTATTTAACGACTTAAATCTTAAGTCCTTTTATTAGTTTTATTCATACAATTTTTTGCTTTAAAAATGGTAAATAGTTATTGGTGTTATTTATTAATCATAACATGGGTTAAAATGCAACATAGATATGTTAAAAATTATATTTGTATGAATAAAATATTTATTTATATAATAGTTAGCCTATTTGCTTGAATATTTTTTTTCAGATGTGACAAAATTTTACCTTATTAGCAATAAAGACCGAAAATCAATCAATAATAATGTATGTTATTGTTGTTTTTTTGTTGAGAACTTTTTGGCAAACCAACGCATAATTTACTTTGTATGTTGTTGTAATGCCAATAAAGAAAACTATATTTTAAATGTATTAATTAATATGTATTTACATCAACTTTAGGTCTTGAAAATTGCGAAATAACTTTCATAAATAGGGACCTTACATCTTTTCTTACCATAAAATCGTCATAGAAGCATTTTCAAATTAAAAAAAAGTGATATCCAATTATAGTACATTCAGCAACTCAAACACTGTCAATAATTCTATCAATGAGCAATCAATACACAACTTCATCGTACCAATATTTTTATATTGAATAATTACAATAAAGAAATAAAAAAAAGAATACTCACCTTCGACTTTCATGTTTTTTGCATCACTTAAAGTCAAATGTATTTTGTGTTTTTAATTAAACTGATATTTACACAACATTGATATTAGCTCCATAAAAGCACTTCTGTCAAACGCTTACAAGAAATCAATGTTACGGCGCAAGCGCGAACATGTCATTTTAATTTGAACTTTATCACCATGAAATTAAGTGTAAATTCAAAACACAGCGTAAATTTTTCGCGCATGACATTGAGATGTTTTAAATTTGGTAACTTTTTATGTTGCGGAAATAATAATGTAGATGGCGTTAGATGTTTCTGAAATAACAGAAGATGAAACTTGCTTAGCTTGCATGGTTAAGTCTTATTCTACACTAGCGACTCACCCTCGCTCCGCTCGGGTTCGTCCCTGATTACGTTTTAAGGTTTCGTACAGATTTCTCAGAGATGAGATATTTTCCCGCTGTAAAAAGTATCCTATATGTTGACCCGGATAATCAGCTATTACCATACCAAATTTCATCAAAATCCCTCCAGTGATTTTTCAGTGATGCGGTAACAGACAGACAGATAAAAATTCTAAAAACTATAGATTCGGCCTCTGCATCGATAATAATGTCTATTCGGCTTGGTTACAATTTTATTATATGTATAGATTTATAAATAAAGAAAAGTCTTATAGTAAATTCAAAATTACTGTCTTATATAGAACTCATATTGTAATCAAATTAAAATATATTATATTTAAATAGACTTTTAAAAGCACTCGTGAATCGTCATTTTTTACTTATTTAGAATTTATGTATAACAGTATGTAAGTCCATAAGGAATATACTCTAATTGGTAATAAAGCCCAAACGACTATTAAGTTATTTGTCCATCTGTTAGCAGCTAATCTCCGGAATTGAGATTGGATATATACCACTGTATTGTTCTGGGAAAGTAAAAAGGTTCCCGCGGGACAGAGACTACAAAAATAATGACTTGATCGATTTTTATGGGATTTTCAGTGGTGAATGGAGGAATCAGGTAAAAGGCTATTTTACAATTGATAGCTAGGAAACACTAAAAACTCTTTCACTGGTTTCATAGGCCGACTTAGCACAATGGCACCTATAAAGTATGTCTGACTGACATTGCCTATTTCAACGAGCATAGGGGGAGTCCGGGAGAGTATACCCGCCCTCCACTAAAATGCTCATAATTTTTTCTATAACCACATGCTACTATTTTTTATGAATTGTATCTTGAGCTGCATTATTTAGCTATATTTTCTCTTAAGAACGTTTCATATTACTTTAATAATTACGCAGTTATTAGCGAAATCACCCAAAATGAGATTTGGCTAATTTCTCCCGCCTGGGCGGGAGACTTGACCTAGTAAGTAGGGAGCCATTACCCGGTTTTAAAAATAAGTAAAATAATCATTATATAACTATTATTTTATTAAAAAAATAATACAAAAGACAAGGCAGTTAATATACATAATGATTTGTTAACATGAGGTACTTTGAGTATGTTTGAGGTATGTATATAAGGAATTAACTAGTATCACACATATGTATTTTGAGATATAATTTAGCACTATAAAAATAATAGGTATTTAAAAGCTTTCATCACAATCATTGATGTTGTGATGTTCAAATTGGCATTTTCCTCTAACTTCTTTGAGATTTTTGAAGAAATCAGTTACGTTTTTTTTTTGTTAAAGCTTGTAATCTTGACAAACTGATTGCTTCCAGGGTCCTCAAGCTTAGTTCAGAGTTTCTTTGCATGAATACTCTGAACCAATCTTTTCCTGCGCAGTTATTTGAAGTTCAAGACTGAAACGTTTTTGGAGTTGATTTTTGTATAGTCATTTGTTAGTTTCATAGCCTCCTTTCTGGTCAGGCCATAATTCAATCTGCTGCATGTTAGAAAATAGTTAACTAGCGTTTTTCTTCCTCTATTGTAAATATCACAGATGTTTTAAATTGGTTACCTAGTTCATTGATTTTGGCTAACTTGTTTCTCTGAAATAACAAGTAATAATAATAGTAAAAAAAGGAAATTGCAGGAGAGATTACCCCGGGTAAAGTCTCCTCCAGATGCGTGGCTAATGTCTCCCACCCCACGTCAAACTGGTTGTTATTTAATTTTTACAAAAAACTATAAAACGTAGATAAAAGTTAACTACCATAGGTTTCGCTGGGATAAGTATATTCACGATTTATATAGGTCCTTTGCTTAATTCTATTCACACAAAGCAACAATAAAGAAATATGTAAAATTGAAAAAAATTACTAACCGGACGCGAAAATGTATTATCACTTCTCAATTCCAAACCACATTGCCGAACGAAATATCGTCGCGTGAGTAAGAAAGAGGAATAGTATGAAATCTAAAAAGTGCGATAATGTTGCAATATTGTGTCCCATAAAGATTCTATGAGCAGTGGCTATTGTCTCCTACCTGGTAAACTCTCCCGGACTCCCCCTACTATATGCAATATGCATATATTCATTCACAATAGTCTATACGGTGTCCATTTTTGTCTCTGTGATATAAACGTATGGATATTTAAAAAAATATGCTTTAGTAACCCTCTTCTTGTACTTATTTTCCTATATCCTATGCAAAATCCCATTAGTAATAATCCCAAAATATATTACTCCTCATTATTCTGAGAAAAGATAGATTACATATCAGAATTAATTATACAAAATTGAACGTGACCATGATTGCTGTAAAGCAATCGAAACGTCGGGAACCAAAAATCAAAATAAATCCGCGAAATAATCCGAAAAGATAGTTTTATTTAAATGTCAAATATTCGCGTAAATCTAAGAAAGTATTATACAAAGTTATTAACAAATTACATAAAATAGAAGCTGATATAAACATCTATTATAATAAGGGAAGTCCTTAACAAATTTAAATAAAATTTAATAAGATTATAATGTTGATATTAATTTAATGAACAGCAAAACTTGCAACATAATAACATTTATTTATGGAAACTACTATTTTATGGAATGTCATTAAAAAAACATGATTGTCATTTGATAGCATAGGTACGTAGTGTTAAAGATCCCAGAAAAAGTCTCTACGGAATAGGAATGGAAGCGGATATGACGTTTTTTTTTTAGTTTACAGAGAATTTTGCACGGATTTATGCTAAAAAAATGTAGGTATAAGATAAAGTTTACATGCGTAGGTAGAACACGATTACAAACAACTTGATAAAATAAATTATGCCTCTTGTTAACATCCTTATAATAATACAAACTTATACCTATTATTATTTTAATATGTCATTTTTTTTTATAACACTGATTAAATATGAAAAGTAAAATGTACCCAATATTCTCAAGTTTTCGCAGGAATTTTACTTACAAAATATATTAAATAAATTAAATTTGGGTTATGTTATCCTTACAGTGATAAAATATATATTACTAGCAGAACCCGCGGCTACGCCCGCGTTCAATCTACAAAAAAAAACTCTTTGGCTTTATGTTATACAGCGATTATGTTATACAGTGTATTTGTATAATATACATATATATAATATTGTTTGAACAAAAATACTAAAATCGCGATTAAAAAATGGGGGTGGGGTAGGACGGTGAAAAATACTTTACGACCTATTCTCATCCCTACCCAATATACAAAAAAAAAACATTTAAATCGGTCGAGCCGTTTCGCAGGACTGCGACCACAAACACCGTGATAATAGATATTTATATATTAGACTAGTGACTCACCCTCGTCCCGCTCGGGTTCGTCCCTACTTACGTTTTACCGTTTAGTTTAGATTTCTCAAAGATAAGATATTTTCCCGCAGTAAAAAGTATCTTATAATATATTAACCCGGATAACCAACTATCATCATACCAAATTTTCTTCAAAATCCATCCAGTGGATTTTCCGTGATGCGGTAACAGACAGACAGACAAACATTCTTAAAACTGTAGATTCGGCCTCTGTATCAATAATAATGACTATTTCAATAAGATTTTCCAAATAATATTTAATGTACAGATTCGACTCAGAATTTTATTATATGTATAGATGGCAGTAAATGTTATGAAAACTGCAATAATAAAATAATAAAACGCAATGTACTATGTGATATAGCGAAAACCAACAGATTGGATCGCCTCCATCAATTTTGTTGTATAAATATTCAACTAGAAGATAGTTAGGATGAAAATCTAATGCCTAACCTATTAAATATATCGGCAAAATAACGGACTTAAAATAATACCTAATTCCATGTCATCCATAATTACATTTGTACTAAAATTGTAAAAAATAAAATATGTTTAAAAATACTTTTTGATATTTATCTTTAATTTTGATAATTAAATATGGTAAGTCCGGGAGAGTTGCCTATAGTTTTAAAAAACGATCAATATTAATTATATGTGTAAGATACTACATGAAATAAGCATAGTTTATTTTAATTCAATATTTACTTATGCCATTCAGATTAAATTTGGAACTATTGTGCAATATATTATAGATTAAAAAATGTTTTTTAAAAATAATAGAAAATAGGCATCTCACCCAGATATGTGGGTGAGTTGCCTATAGATGTCAGGGATAGGTATAGGACGAGTAATTAGTGCATAATCATACGTACTTTGCTTAGTGACGCAAAAATCCTTTTTTTTATGCATTTATACATACTGCCTGTAGATGTACAGGTGGTTATGTGGGACTCACCAGCTAGAAAAGCCAGTACTACCCACTAAAATCCAACAAAACCTCCCTCGTCTTAATGGGGCACCCCGATAGCAGGTCTGCCGAAGCAGACTACAACAACCGTGAGGTTGCTCCCACGATCCACTCTGCCGTCAGAGAAGTACCAAGAGCAACCATTGGATTAGGCCATTATCCACCACGCTGGCCAAGTGCGGGTTGGCGGACTTCATAATGTCTTTCGAAAACTTGCTAGGTTCTCTGACATATGCAGGTTTCCTCGCGATGTTTTCCTTCACCGTAAGGCAAGTGATAATCATGTTTGAAATGATTCGCACATGAAAAGATCACAAGTGCGAGACCCGGGATCTCACTTCACTCGCTTTCTCAAGCGAGCGCGCTACCCACTGGCCTACCACTGCCTTAATTAGCGTCCGGATGAACTGCCGAACGCTAATGAGCTCCCCCACCACATCAAGGTGAACGCACGTTGGAGGAGAACCAATTAATAAACTGGGCATCTAACCCCGAAATATTATTGGGTATTTCTCCCGATCATTAGGGAGAGATGCCTATCGACTCTGAACACACCCTAAAGCATTTACAATAGAAAATGGTGGATTGTTAACAAAACAAGATCACAATGTTACATTATGAAACAATTTAATACTATTTAACTAAAGAATTTAGGGAAAAAAATTACTGCCAACTATCTCAAAGATTATATTCTAACGTAAAAGTTAACTACACTTATCTTATTTTACAAATTAACACCAAAATATTAATTATAAGTAATATGTCTTTGTGTAAAAACTTCCACACTGATATTGACTGTCGACTGACGTATTATGGACGCGTTCCGAATCACGCAACATTAATTAATTTAATTTTTAAATTTATTAGGCGTCTCTCCCTTATGGGCATCTCTCCCGGACTTACCCTATATATTTAAAATAAGTGGTACGGTATGTCTTTTGTGTAAATGTGGATTAAATGAGCAATTCATGTATATGTATAAAATTTCAATTTTTTGATTTCATTTGGATCAAGTTGTGTATTTAGATAAGGTTTTGCTTTTTAACTTTATTTATTTAAATGTCTTTTCTAACAAAATGCAATCTTTATAAATTTTCCGAAAGAAAAACACCCAGATACAAACAAATCAAATACTAAACAAATAAAAGCCCCGTTTTCTAGTGGCCTCTACATACATCTTCGCATCATCATCAGATAAATCGAGCCGTTTTTTACATCGTGAATACAAGTCATTTAATACTTTGTTTTGTTTGTACCACACATATTAAATCTTAAGTAACAGAATAAGTTAAATAAATATAAACTGTTTTGAAGTCTTTATGATGTATGTGTAACTCCCAATGAGATAAGATGAGATGTGACCGCATAAAACAAAAGTTGTACTTTAACTAAGCTGTAGAAACCTTTGACCCAGGGAGTCAAAGTGTTAAGCACTTCTTAAAAGACATAACACCTCGTCTTATCGTCTCACAGACAATTCAAAGTTGAATTGTCTGTGTATCGCCTCTACTGGTGACAGGAGAGCTGGCGCATTTTTCGCCCAAAGAATCGGCATTGCCATTCAATGGGGGAATGCGGCTAGCATTCTTGCCACTATTCCACGCGGACATGACTTGTACAGTAATAACTAAGTGTACATTATATATATAATTAGGTATATTTGTAATTTTCTTTCTTGTTTGTTTCAATATAAAATTATAAAACAAAAAAACTAAGCAGTTTTAAATTTAAATTAAATAATACCGTGTAATTAGCTAATCATTTTGCAACAGCTAAATTCAATTATAATTGATTTGCCCGATCGATTTGAATAATCGACTGTAAATAGGAGGAGGTACTCTATACGAGTGAATGTCTTATGTTACGGAACATATCACCAATTGTGAGTTAGTTTTTATAATAATTTTATTATGTGATCCCATTAAAATCAAAAAATACTTTTTCCCATGAATTGTTTAAGTATTTTAAAAAATGGTGTACTTTTTTATATAAATAGCTTAGATAAAATATTTTTACGTAAAATTATATATGTAAATATGTATAGGATGCACACGCAATCTTAAAAATAAACATAAGAATTCTTGAAGCATTTTTTTAAGCACGGGAAGTGTTTTATTGTTTATATTTATGAAAATTAAATATCAATAATGCAAACATATTTTGTTTACTTATTTGATTAATTAAATAAGATGCCTATTTTTTGTTGAAAGATCTATAAGCATACCTACATCCTTATGGGATTGATGAGTTATTCAAATATCTACTGAACTCTATATACTTATATGAATGTAGTTATATGAATATATTTTTATTTAAATGTGTTATAATAATGCTATGATTTTAGTTTCACTAGAAATAGAATATTATTATTACGGTTTAATGTTAAAACTATGTTTTAGAACTGAAAGTACCTACTGCTTAATTTGTTAGTTTTTTTTCTTGTCTATTCTTTTCGACATAACATCTTGCTAAGAATTTATATACTTATTATGTACATACATATATAATTTATATTTAATTATTAGAATAACTTACCTAATAGTTAAGAATAAATTATATACTTACATATACTCGTAATAGAAAAAAAATCAATATCTCTATGTATTAAAAAAACGATAACGCTGTTATTGCTCTTGTTTAATATACCTACATAGATCCAAAAAAAGTATAAAAATTAAACATACCTACTTAGCTAGGTTCGACAAAACTAAACTTGTCAACAACAGAAAATACCTCATTAGCTTCTCTCATCGACAATAACCTCTGAAATTTTGATATACGATTCATTTTCTCTTAACTCGTCGCTGAAATAGATCTTTATTCCTTTAAAGATAGGAACAGAATTTACTGGCACAACAAGGGTTTTCCTTCGTTAAGAAACTACATAAGTATCATTGACTCTGGTTATTCTAAAGTAGTTCATATTTTAATATGGATTAGATATACATTTCTATGATAATATAAGTCAGTAATGACATTTTGGTGTAAAAGTGTTTATGTTTATAGCGATCTGTTGTGGGGAAGTTAAAAAGAGACGGGCGTATGTAAGCGTGTGAGGGATCGCATGATCAATACATCGGGGGCTGCGTGGTCCGTAAGGCTTGCCTAATGGTCGTTTTCTTACATTTGCATCCTAATTGACTACGCTCGGTACATTCCTTTTGTCTTGTGTGTGACGTAATTGCAACGAATTAGCATTGCCTCGGATTTTATAGAAGTTTAGCTCAGTAATTTGCCGGTGATTGGCTTTAGTAGTTTTAGTTTTCAGTATTTTTTAACTGTAACAGTTAGATTTACGTTTACGTCAAAACGTAATTATATAACAAATTGTACATATATTATATGTAATGAAAATAATAATGAAATAAAATTTAGTATGCGTAAATCAAATTCGAACTTTGTATCCTTATTCGTGTTCAATTTAGCTTTTATGATGACTTCATGTTAGACTACTGAATCCTATACATACCTATATTATTATAGGTATTTTAAATAAGTAAGATTATCTTTTTTAAAGCAATCTTCCAAAAGTAAAGGTAATTGTATATAAATAAATTCAATTATCATCGATGTCATAGAGTTTTTAAGGAAACATTTTATAAAATCTCAACTACATCAAGTAGATTCTGTTACATTTTTTAAATGTTATTACAATAAAATATGAACTAGTATTACACATTTATTAACTAAAACGAATTTTATAACGAATGAAAATAGAATAATTACTTGAAAAAGATCCAAACATAACTCCATTTACCTAAAATGAAAGCAAATCTCTTAAAAAACTCTGCATTACATAATCTGCAGTAGAAATGTAGGTAAGAAACAAGGAACAATAAATATTCGTCTTTCTGGCTCCGAGATTTGTGGTGTAGCCGTGAGGTGGGCGGTTGCCAGGCAACGCTCTCCCTCGGATCACTTTTAAACTTTCATGTCGGAAGTTTTAAGGTTTGCTTGTGGCTCACTCTTTTTGTTTTTCTCTTTATAATGGAAAACCTAATGTAATGTACAATCATCGGATGGTTTTTTTCCTTTTGTACAAGATAATTTTATTCAATTGATGCCGATTAATCTTAGTCTTTTGTACTAATCGCTGTATAAACTCCTTATACGTAGCTTTAGTGATATTTTGCAAAATTGAGACCAAAGTTTATACACTTTTTAAATGTCTATTATAATAATTGTAATTATAATAGATATTTAAGAAAATGTAATTGTAATACATTTTTTTAAATATCTATTATAATGTATCAAAAATATGCTACAACTAGTAAGATTTAAAAAACAACATCAATATTTAATTCAATTTTTATAAAACAACTCATCATCATCATCATCATTTCTTACAAAGATTATTTATAAGTACCATTTATATGGTATTATTTATATAATAGTTTATTTTCACGTAATTTTCAGGGAAACGCCGCCCGAATCTCAGCGTTGAAACCACTAAAATGCCTAAAGTGTTATCATGAGTGCACACAATATGTGAAAAAGGTAAAAAGTATTTTCCCGCTCATTTAATCTCGGAAAGTGTCAGATAATTTAGCGTGCCATAAGTGGCAGGTAAACCTGGCCATAAAAAACGACAGAAAATTTACGCTCCTTTATCGATTATGAACTATATCGAAAATTAATATTTAGTGTATACTGAAGTTTAATAAAATATGTATGTAACAAATGTTTATATGCCTAGCAAATAACTTTCTGTTCCAGTATTTTATTATTATTATTATTATTTATGTTCGGGAAAAATGGGATAAATTAAAAAAAAGTGTGTATGTGTGCAATTTACACTTGGTAGAAGTAAAACTTCAGAAAAGTAACTTACGAGAGAATGAGATGAATATAGAGTATCAGGAATAGGATCATTATAAGGTATATTTTTTTAATAATATTTTTACCTAGTTTAAAAGTTATTTTGCATTTTATTTGACATAAATATACATTTGTCCAATAATAACAACGGTTACCATGGCAACATGACAATGTTTCTATCTCATTCTCTCGCCGGCTTAATCCTACATATTTGTGTTTGTCTCTTTTTAGTGTCGCATTTCCGTTTCATCGAGTTTCAAATCACAACGATTCTAAAGAAGTTTCACTTCAAAAATCGATATTAGTTTATTTTAAAAGAAGACTTTTATAAAAGTCTTATGAAAAACGTGAAATATATTTTTTTTGAAAAGAATTGTTTCTAAAGAGTAAAATACATATCTGCCTGTAATTTCCCTATTTTATTATATTATTCAGTTCTCAAATCATTTTAATTATTCAATATGCTACTCAAACATAAATAGCGACCATCAGCAAGTCCTATTTTTCTACAGGAAAAGTTACCTCGCTAAGAGAGTGTATCGTACAAAATTGATGAGGGAACGAAACCGCGTCGCGGCCCGAAGGTGCTTTTAGCCCCTAATTGGCCAGCTTTTAAGACTACCGAGTTCGTTTGACGTCGCATTACTGGCAGATAGAGAGGTTTTATGAGAAAGTTATTATGTTGCAATGGAGGAAAGATAAAAGATCACATTCAAAAACAAAACTAAAGAAAATGGTTCCTTAATAGGTTTTATAATAATTACTGAATGTAAAAAACAATACGACATATATTTTCAAATCACATATTTTTATAAAATATAAACACTTTCAAATAACAATATCTGCTCATTTTAAATAATTGGTATAAATCCATTAAAGTTTTAGGTAGATAGCATATAGGTACACCAAAAAGCACAAAGAATTCACGAAAACGTAACTAAATTTTTATCGCAACCATACTCTAAATTCGATTTGAAAATCGGGACATATATGTTAGGTATTAAATAAAAAACAGTAATAAATAAGGAAAATGCTTTATTTTGCTTAAAAAATAAAAACATATTTTAAAATCTGTCTACAATATACGAAAATAATATAATATATAAAAAAGCTCCGCTTTTTCCCAAATTCATTAATAGTTTTGGGATCGACATAAGTCTATATTTTTATACTATAAAAAAATAAAATTGGAAGAAAAATTTCGCACCAAATCTGACAACAACAAACGTGCCAACAATAAAAAAGTTAACCGTTCCAATTTCAACAGAGGGCGGTAACAGGCGCGTGCACTTAATTAGGCGGCAAATTTGACAGCGGGGCAACTATCAATTTTCTTGTCAAAATATTATCGCAAACAATCGACTTTTACAATATACAAATAGATGTGACGCCCATTTTCAAATAACAAAACAAAACCACAATTAGCATAATAGTTACTTTCTTTTGTTAGAGTAACGTTTTTGTCGAGTGAATGAGTGAATAAGTTCTTTTATCCTGTAACGTTTATAAAAATTATAAGCGATTTTAGTCATCGTAATTAATTGAGTGTCTCAATTGACCTGCCTAATAAATCGTGGGCTTGCATAAATATTTAATGTTGGAAAATGGGTGCAAAAGGGAAGAATTATAAAATTAGCTCTCAAATGTTTCACGGCAGTGAGAAAGGGTATGCTTTTAGATTTACACGCGATGTTATGTCCCCTTGACGTAGAAATTCTACCAAGTTAATTATTTTTTAATAAAAATTACGTTTATAATAACTATATTATGAACATTTAAAATACTTTGAATTAGAATATTTTATCTTTATATAAAATAATTGCCTTAACTGAAGTGGAATTAAATAATATATTTATATGTTAGCCTTTTTTGACATAATATTTACAAATCGAATACTACAACCTTTATATAAATTTTATATAAAATATAGCAAGCGTATTATAAAGAAGCTGTTATATTCGGGTACGGATAAGCGCTACGCCCGTGGCAGCTATTAAAAACTTATTAAACATCATCTCGACCAATTACCCCCTCCACGCACCCTTTCTAGTCAACTGCCGGAATATCATTGGATAAATATTCTAAAGACATTTTAATATTGCTATGGTAGTTAAAGCTTCTTAAGATATACAGATTATAATTACGTCTCATGTATACTTCAAAGCTTATAATATAGTGGTGCCTTTGTTTTGAATTCCTTATTAATTTTTATTTCCAAGTCAACTTAAAAGAAAAATATAATATTTTATTCATAAAAGTAAAATTACGTATCTATATTTTCTTTAAATAAAGCAAGTAATTTACATTGTTGCAAATTCATTTTCATTTATCTATACTACTACTACATATAATAAAATTCTACTACGCTGATTCTGTACATTAAATATTTTTTGGAATATCTTATTGAAATAGACATTATATATATAGAGGCCGAATCTATAGTTTTTAGAATTTTTTTCTGTCTGTCTATTACTGCATCACGGAAAAAATACTAAAGAGAGATTTTGATAAAATTTGGTATGTTGATAGCTGGTTATTCGGGTCAACATATAGGATACTTTTTACTGCGGGAAAATATCTCATCCCTGAGAAATCTATACTAAACATTAAAACGTAAGTAGGGACGAACCCGAGCGAAGCGAGAGTAAGTCGCTAGTAACTTAATATATACTCCTAAAATTATACATGGAGCTATTTTTTTAGTAAATTATTTCGAAAAATAAAGCACTTGTATAATATGAACCCTGGACTCACGTCTTTAAGCAACGATTCAACAGCAGGTGTACCTACTTCATTTCATTCTATGGATCTACATTTAGATTCAGCCTCAATTTGTATAAGCGTTTGGCAAAACGAAATTCTTATATTTATCTTGCTTGTTCGTCCGCCCGAATATCACAGCTGTTTTACTCAATCTATGTCTCCTGTTTAAATTACAAGTGATACGTACATTGATATTATTGTTTAAAATAGGTTTTGTATATTTCCTATACTATGTGGTTATATGCGTTTTTAATTTAGCAATTGACTTTGTATCTTAAATTGATTTCCAACATAGGTACTAACAAAAACAAGTTTCTTTTTGATACGGATATAATAGATATTTTTAAGAATAAAGAAAAGTTTTTACCGTAACGCTAGGTTTGAAATGAAGTTCACACCCCAAGATTTCTTGAATATATTAGGGCTTACCTATATCATGTGTATATAAGAATAAAATAGTATATAATTCATACTATATAGTATATAATAATATTCATGTTTTACGTATGAATCTTTTTTTTTAATTTAAAATAGGTAGCAAGAAATCAAACCATTTTAATGCGAGTCGGTCACCGGCACTCTAGGTCACATATCACTATAGCACACATTCGTATTACCACAGATCATATAATACTATACTAGGTATTACGTATTTACTAATAAAATATGACGTTATATTATATTGTGGTTGAAATTCTTTGCGAGAAGCATAATTATTATTGTTTTACGATTCACTTTAGAGTTTGTTGTAAAATCACATCAAAGTCTGAGATAATTTAACCTAAAAAACTTTTAAGATATAAATATATAAATGTTTTATAAAATCTTACACAGCAAGGTGTCATGAAGTACAGCGTCGCTCGGACGCGGATGCGGGCGCCCACAGGAAACAGTCGCCTCTACGCTTCGGAATATATCCACTGCGGACAAACGTCTCAAATATTGTGTTTTATATAAAATTTATATATTTCAATGTATCTGTTGTTAAATCTACAATACAAAAGAACCAACACCAAAACAAAAAACACGAAAAAAATCTAAAAACATATGTTTAGGTATTTGACATACACATTATATATATATATATATATATATATATATATATATATATATATATATATATATATATATATATATATATGTTTTCAGATTTCTTCATTCGCATTAATGTAAGAAAGTATGAATTAAGTAAATTTGGTTAAAAAAAGAAAAACTAAAGCTAATTAGGGTTCCGTACCTCAAAAGGTAAAAAAGGAACCCTTATAAGATCACTGTCTTGTCCGTCCCAGAACGGGTGGACTTAGCAAGTTGAAATTTATATCAGATACTGAGGTCTATAGTCCTTATTAGGTGTATAAAAATCAAGGTCCTGAATCAACACGATAAAAAGATAAGGGCAAATTTAGTTTTCGCGAAAACTTGTAAGTACCATTTACCTTCAACCAAAATTGACAATTCTAGGTCAGCCGGAAGTACCCTAAAGGTTCTGGGTCGAAAACCTATGTAGTAGTTCCCGTTGACCTGGAATCACGAAATTTGGCAAAAAGCAAGGTCTGGTCTGTCAAGACAATAAGGTAAAAATTCCAAAAAATAAAAAAGTGGAAAATTAAAGTTGAACAGATTTCCTACAAATTCGCACTTATCTAGATTTTTTTTATTTATTTTGTTTTAATTCATATAATAAATGATACTTAAATAAAATATGATCATTATATATTAATTAATAATATTTTTATACATCATAACATTCTTTATGATTAGTAACAACTTTATCCTACACAAAGATTCTGCGCGCCCAGCCACGTGGCCCCAATAACAGATGAAAGACGTGTAATTTGGCTCTTTGCGAGTATATATTACGGAGTATCGGGTAAGTAAGGGAGAGAGAGGCGGAGCCGACACATGTCCAAACAAATGTCGCAAATTATTATTGATTTAATATCCAGCACAAAGTAGAATTAATTTTCATATCTTTAAATCAACACTTGACTAATGCCTAATAATTAGTGATATTATCTTTTTGAAATATTTTTTTAGTATTTATATTTACTTTAACACGTATAAAGTAAGTTTAATTTTACTACTATAAAAGTATAAAATATGTATTTATATTTTTCTGTGCTTGTGTGCACCAACATCACAATTTCAAAAAGGACCCAAACTTAACGTCTTTAAAACAATAAAAAATATTTTAAAGGTAATACTAAGTTTACGAAATACTATCGTAATTTCATGTAAGAAGGATTTATATAATAAGAGGAAATATTTTATTTTATACGTAAAAATTAAAAATAATTTAAGGGATACTTACATTGTTTTAAAATATCTTAATCACTTCATACACAGATCGATATTTTAAAACAAATAGATATGGCCCTGTGGCGCAACGGATAACGCGTCTGACTACGGATCAGAAGATTCCAGGTTCGAATCCTGGCAGGGTCGAAGGATTTTTTTTTTATTTTACTAGAACTATTTCCACTCAATACTTTTTTGTAATTATTTATATAAAAAATCTATACATATAATAAAACTGTAGATGTCGAATGTCTGTACAAGTATGTAAGAAGAGAAATAGAACAAATCCAGAGTTTTTTTTTATTTTTTTGTTTCTCTGTCTGTCTTTTTGTTTGTCTGTTGTACGGGCTAATCTCTGAAACTGTTGGACCGATTTAAATGAAATTTTGCATGGTGGTACCTCATATCCCCGGCCAACATTTAAAATCTTAAGATCGAAAACTTTTCATCCCGGAAAATTAAAGAGTTCCCGTGGGATAGTTAAAAAACTATAGTAACGTATACAGCCCTGACTGGATTTTAATGAAACTTTACAATAATACAGTTCATACATCAGAATAACAAATAGGTAACTTTTTATCCCGGAAAAATGTACAGTTCCCGTGGGATAGATTTGTTCTTATTTGTCTAGAGGCGAACCCGAGCGAAGTGAGGGTGAGCTGCTAGTATTATAATTATTATTATATTATTCATAATTTTCACCGGCTTTCCTTACAATGATCTTACATTTTTAGATCATATGGACTTAGAAACTTAAAATGCCAACATGACGAGAATATTATACAATAATATGCAGCAAGGATAAAACGTAAGTTAAGAAAAAACATTTTCTTTGTAGTAAAAGTATATAAATAGGATCACTTAGCAATTATATAGTTTACAGAATATTTCATCAGATAAAATTAACTAAGATATGTACATACATATTATATATGTATTTGAACAATTTTCTAAGAACTACATTTATATTTTACTCATATAGATGGAACATCTTCATCTTAAGCCTCGAAACTTTGACTCCAAAAAGCGGTGAATCAATTAAAACTACCCGTAAAGTTATAAGACATTTCTCTTACTTGTACGTGGAAAATTTTCCTTGAAATGTAATGTGAATATAAGTTTGGTATGATATATGCTTTATTCAATTATACATTCTTACCTACAGCAGTGTATTTGTATAATTTATGCCTATAAAAGACTTCAATGCTTACCATATAACATTTACTAGACTTAATATTATATATGCTATAACTATCTCTATCATAACGAGGTATAAAAATGAGATGCGCGATGTGAACTTCAACGTTTTTGACCGACTTCAAGAAGGAGGAATTCCTCAATATATTTATAACATGTATTTACATTAGTGTATCAACTATTTCGTATCTATAACACAAGCTTCGTAGCTTACCATGGAACTAGATGGTGCCGTGTGTAATGTCCCAACATATTTATTATTATCATAATTTTTCATTTTTGTGGGTACATAATATGCTTCGCGATTTCTTAGCCAATTTTAGAACGATTTAACACACATACGAAGATAAAGCCCTTTTAAAGAAATCCCCTTTCAATGTGATTCTTTGTAGATATGAGAGTGATTGGTAAAGTCGCAAGCGTAAACTAGTACACTACGTATTGTCACAGATAAAATACGTAGGTGTAACTTCCCACGCCATTTTTTGTAGTCCTGAAAATTCTACGGTTGACACGTGGATGGCGGTCCTCAAAGGCCTTTTTACAAAAAAAAATATTATTTTCAGAAGAAGGTAAGTATTAACTTAATTTTGTGAATAAGTTATTGGTTGGTAAGTAATTAATTAGGAATTTAAAAGTATATTGTCTGCAACAGCGCAAAATCTTTAAAAAAAATTACAGTATGTACATCATTGCAATTTTTTTGTTATTATGATGCACCCACTCGTACTAATATAAATATTTTAGTAGTTTAGTTCAGTTCTCTGGAGAAAGTACCTGGGTGTACACTGCACCTACGTATTATTTAGGATTGCACTTTCTTTAATGGTAAAGATTTGGTCTGTTTTAGTACATAGCTTTTAATTAAAGTTTTTTTTTTAATATTTTATAAAAAAAATCTTTCTTATCGCCGCTTTTTCATACTCTTCTAGACCCCTATCAAGGCAACTCATGAGACTACTTAACTCTTTAGAACAAGCGACAAGTTGTGCACTACTACTATTAGTATTCATAACACTCTCATAGTCTGATGGGACGACAATTCGATACGACCGGTGGTAAATCAGCCCCGGGACCGACATATTAACGTGCTCTTCCAGTGTAACGCAGAATGTAAAGACCACAAACTTTCCACTACTCTATTTTAGCCCGAACCGAGATTCAAACCTAGGACCTCAAGATCTACAGCCATACAATGCTAAACACTCGAAAAAACTTCTTACTGGTCATCCGTTTTAAAAAAAAATAAGAATTAGATACAGCACGGTTGGTTATTAATCTAAAAATTAAAGTTTTAATACCTATTAACGCAATAGGTATTAAAACTTTTAAAGATTAAATTACTTTTACCGATTGAGTCATGATTGTAAAATAATACTTGGAGTCTACGCATACTTTATAAATACCTCTTTTAGTTTTATAACTAACATTAATTTTATAATTTACAGACATATAACATTGTGTTAACTATATATATATAAACTAGAAAAAATAATATGATTTTATGAAGGCCTAAAATAGAATATATTTTAAATCACTTTGTACATACTAATATTATAAATGCGAAATTAACTCTGTCTGTCCGTTACTTTTTCACGCTTAATCCGCTAAACCGATTCAGATTAAATTTAGTATGGAGACAGTTTGAGACCCTGCGAAGGACATAGGATATTTTCATTCCGAAATTCAAGGAGGTGAAAAGGGCGGTAAAAGGGGGAGTGGGAGTTATATATTTATTTTTATATTTTAAAGTACATACTTACCTACTTTTATATACCTATGTATGTACGTAACATATATGTATATACATATACTAACCGTTAATATAAATACCTCTCTTAGGTTTACAACTAACTTAATTATAATTTATAGACATATAACAATGTGTTAATTATATATTATATATAATATTGAATTAAATAATATTATTTTAAGACGATCTAAAAAAATATATCAATTTAAAATCACTTATTGGTACATTGGTACGATCCCCGCACTATTGAAGTTCAAAAGCAAATTTTTATCTTAGATCTAAACCATAGAGGTATATTCAAATAATGACATTTGTGTCATGAACATGATACTCTAAATTATATTCATAACCATACAGCATTAAAAATAAAGGGTTGATAATATGATAAAATAATGAAAGGACTTGTAACTAAATACTTTAGTGTTTGATACTGCCAATATGATTTTAAATTCACAACGATACACATAAGCCTAAGTTTTATTCTATAATAAATATTTAAAATGGAATGGATGCTAATCAGATGGGTGAGACCATAGCTAGTGTCCCATAAGGCAGTATAACTTCCTCATTACTATTTTCTATTTTTATACAACATGGGTATATATTTTCAGGCACCTTACAATTACATATTCCGGAATTTCGGATTCCACTATAGGTTGGATGAATTTGTTAAAGCTTTAAATGCAGCGACATTCACATGTGTGACTTTCGGCTTCCTTCAGTTAATGCTGTAGGAGAATCGAGTAGAGCGGAACGAGTGAAGGAACTTGGATCTAATTACTAGGATACTCATTTCAATGAGATCAGCAACAAATTTGTTACATTCTCTCGAACATCCTCATTTTATTCTGCCCTTTAAAACTAAAAATAGCAAACAACAAAAACAAACTTTAGGTTACAGCTTTATATTTTTTGAGGTCACTTGAAGCATAATTCTTAAAATTTGATTTTCTATAGGAGAAGACACTGAAAAGTATGGATAAAAACATGCACTCGATGCACTTTCTTTTTTGATTTATTAAAAAAAGTGTTGAAATTCATTCTAATTCCATTAAAGCTCTAACTAATAATTGAGAGGAAAATTTACATTTTAATCACCATGATAGATTTTAATGATATTAAAGATATAAAAGGATATTTATGAAAAAATACATAAATGCATCACATTGTATTGTATTTAATTAATAATATTATAATACCTTGGCGACCGAGCTTCGCTCGGCGTAGGCGCTTGTTCAGTAGGTTATTATCCATTTACGAAATACATGGGTTATCAAAATTTAAAAATGGCGTTATACGAGTATGATATTATCATGAGAGCAGATAGAAAAAAAGCCTCTGATTATTAATTAGTCTTAATAAAATTGTTTTTTTTTTAAATACACCTATGCATATACTTAAAAAGCGAAAACGTAATTTTATTAAAATTGTTAGAGCCGTTTCCGAGATAGTGAAATATGTAAGAATTGCCCATTAAATATTATAAAATAAGATTTTAGTTAATAGCAAAAACAATTTTGTGTTTTCTTTGAAATTCTGTGATAACGTAGAACATAATATTAATATTTTTAGTTAATGGGGAATAATTATGCTAAATACTTATAAAATTTATTAAATAATTGCAGTACCCACAGTGACAGAATTTTTGTATAATTTTTATCCTCTATCCCTTATATACTATTTCCAAAACATACGATAATTTGCAAACGTTTCCGGAATGCAGACTATATTATTATTATTATTATTTTCTATCTCTTTAGGGTTCACAGGCTCAAAGGAATCCTGTCTAAAAACCTGAATTCTGACTTGCCCAACATGTAGAGACCCCCTTTGTCCAATATTAAAGTTTTAAATTCATTCCATATCCCGTGTCAACTATTAGTTGAGATTCATCTCTAAAACACCATAGGAAAAAATCCAAAGATAGGAACGCGAAGGAATGAACGCGAACTAGAAAGTATGGAAAATATGGGACATCTTAATAAACAATGTAGTGTGGTCTGGATAGAAACACATTGATTCTCAACACATTGATGTCTGCGTTAAACATTGATGAGTCACCATATCGAATGCCAAAACAGCTTAGTTAGCTAAGGGTGTTGAGATGTTTGCCCTGGCTATTGCCGAATATTAAAAATCTCGAGACCATGACTCGTGACTTGCTTTCGACTCTAGATATCCAATGAAGCCAAGCCAAAGATGTTAGCTCCCCCTCGAAATCTCACTTTCGTGATGTCATCAGCTTGCCACATCCTGCCTAGAGGGTTGTTATTATTATTAATATTAAACGGTAGTAAATTAACTTATTTGATTATTATTATTTTTTTCATTTGAATTAATTAGCTTACAAATAAAAAACTTACTAATAAAAAAATGTGTGACCACTATATTTCAATATACCTAATGTAATATTTAAGGTGCGCCATTCGTTACTGCCTTGATATTACAATCCTAAAAAAATATTAAAATACATGGGACTGAAATGTAATTGTAATGTAATTCATTAGCAGCGTAACATAGAAGCCGTTACTAAAAGCGAATTAATAAGATAGAATCTTATACAGTAAGTAAACTTAAGCGAAATCAGTGATGTATAAGTACAATACCCATTTGTAATAAAATTGAATCAACATTTGGAGTGAAGCGTATAAGAGAAATCCTTAATGCTCTCGAATACAATACCTATCAATCTCGAGCCTTTAGTCCTCCTACTCGTAGCTTACCTTTTACTTCGATTAATGATTGAAAAAGTCATCTTAGGCTCTACCTCACATACATTCTCAATAATAATATGTCGTAGATACACATAGTTTGTCAATAGGTAATATTTTGTAAAGATATGGATGTGAGAAGGAGATATGGAGAGCTTTTCAACAATTATAATGCTTAAAATTTTGTACCAAGTTGATACCTATACTTTGTCTAAAAATAGCTTATTATAAGACCTGATTTTTAGAGAAATTTCCGATGTTGAATTACATTACCAAGGAAATGGAGATCTATCGCATTTTTTACTGCGCCAATCTAACTATAAAATATACATAAAAATAAAAATATTCGCAAGTTAATCAAAGAGAAAACAAAAAAATTATGTTATAAGTATATTCTAATTTTGAAAATTTAAAAGATGTTTTTTATAAATCAGCTTCTACTATCGGTAGTTATAGCTATATATAGTTTTACTCTATACCACTTTAAGTATTCTATCGCTATGGAGTTATATTTTCAAAAATGTTTTGTAAGCTACGTTTACGCCTACACTAATCAGGTTAGTAATGGCTCGTATGCCATCGTCGTTGCTTGGCAAAAGAAGAAAGTTTAAAAAATATAACCGTCGGCACGTTAAAAATACCTAATATTTAAGAAATATCATATGGTCTGTCTGCCCATTTCAAATTAAATAATGATATTTATTAATCAACATTCTATGTAAGATTATCGACAAGGCATTAATAATAGTTTAAATAAATCAAAACACCATTTTTTTTTTTTAAACCAAAACGTCACTAATATTTAAACGGGACATAATAATCTAAGCTACATTTAATATGATCACGCCACAAAAGGGGAACACGAAAAAACTTTAAAAGTCACATCTCTATTTCAGCACATTTTACCTCAAGAAGTTCATACGTGATTTTGTATTTTGTAGAACAAAACGTGGTACAATGCATAAACTTTCAACGCAAGATCGACGAGAAGCCATGGAGACAATAAAACAAAGAGAAGCATATCTGGCCTGAAGCGGTGCGACGAACCCCGTGCGGGGCGCGTCCGCCAATCACGAGAACGCAACGAGGCCCGGCCCCGCCCGCCGCCGCCCCCGAAGCCTTCAGTACACTGTGCGCTGGGGATGAATGAGACGCAGCATCCCTATAAAGATTTTACATCGATTACGGTAGGGAGCGAGCCGTTTCGCTCTAGCCCGAGGGCGGCGACGTGAGGTCCTCTCGCGCAGTCGCGAACAATTAACGCGCGGGGCGGCGTGTCGGCACACCACGTCACTATAATGTGGTTAGTCAGTGAGCGTCGGGGCCGAGCCGACGGCGACGGCACGGAGCACGAGGTTCGAAGCGCGGGAGAACTGCGCTGCTCGATCAGCCAGCGCGCCGGCCACAGCACGGTGGAGTTCAAGAGTGCGGCGTGCGCGGGGGCCGTGGAGCCGCCCGCGCCGCCCCTGGCCACGCTGCCGGACCCTCAGCAGTTCAACATCTTCCCGGCCTTCTTCAGCCGTCAACTCAACTTCAGCGCCGGTGCCGGCGGGGGTCAAGGCTCGAAGATCATGGAGGAGTTGCGGCCCAACTTAGTTGGCGGGTTGCTCGGCGTGCCTGGCTTACTGGACGAGCACCAGGCTGATGCCAAGTTCCTGCAATCAGGTGCGGAAAGCAAATACACACCGGACAAAGGTCGCAAGTGTAGCAATGCGTCGTCCTCGTCAGCGGAGGAGTTCGGCGGATTGTACGGCGGAGATCACGCAGCGACACCACCTGCGCCACCACTTAGTCGCTCTTTGCAAGATCACTCAGGTATGTTCTTAACTTTTTATTATATAAGTAATAACGTATTAATATCAATATTTTTCATTCTAATGGAAGAATTATTAAGGGTTAAGAAATTAATATTAGCTAATAGTGAAGTACTTGGAGGTGATAATTAATAATTACCGTATAAACTTTTTAAATAAGCAATTGATAACAAATACTTATAATTGATATAACAATATATTGACAAAAATTGTTAAGAAAACTATTTTTTTTCCGGTAAGCAGCGTGGATGACATGTGAGTCAAAATTAACAATAACACAATTTGATAGATGTGGCTTAATCCCTATATATTTTAATGTTTTCGAAGATTACAAGCATTATACAAAAAAGAATATCTAAGATTGTTATTTATATGGTTGGCCATTGCATTGTAAGAATTTCCTATTGACTATTTTTAATTCGAATATCTTATGATACCTGAACATAACACAGATTAGTTACTCGTACCTACCTACTTGTTACAGCAAGATCCTAATCTACGAATATATCGACAGCAAAGTATCAATATAATATAATAACTAACATTTTAGTGGTTTCCGTTCTATTAATTTAGCTTAAAATAGGATAATGCAAGATGTCAACAAAAATATTATGGAGTATTTTTATCAATTTGATGAAATAATCAACTCTAGCAATTCTTAATCCATTTTCATAGACGTTTTCAATTGTGTTAGTATAATATTATACCTACACTATGTGTGTTTACTAGATTTTTATATCTGACGTGTTTTGTTTGTCTTTAACACTATACATATCAGAATTATTAATGATTAAATATGAATACAATTAAAATATGTCATTATTTTTATTATTAACAATATTTCATTATTTTAAACTTTTTTTTTATTTTTGTTTTTATTATTCATTATAAATATCTTTCACGTGACCTTAATAAAAGTGAGTTGACTTATCTTTGCGCAGGTTACTCGTAGTGGCATGCACTCATACATACCAACATACCCATTCATATATGTACATATTTATGCACCTGTAAAAAAACTTATCTACCTATATAAATAAAAATTAATGGTTAAATGTGTTGCTAAGCGCAAAACTCGAGACTCGAAACTCCAATTCGAATATTTTTTTTTAAATATTCGTTGAAGTCCAAGAAAGGTTCTTATGAAGAATTATAAAAAAATTGGGAAAATTCATGGAAAAACGTAAAAATCACATTTTTCTTTTTCCTCGCTTCTACTTTATAACTATGAACGCAACCTTAAAACCCTTCTCTTTATTTTTTTTTCTTGTCTTTGGTGGCTTAGAGTTGCGTTAACAGACGCAATACATTCTGCCAGTGTCACGTATTGTGAGGAAGACATGAATGAGAAAGTGTCTTCCTTTCTCATTCTACGATATACAGTTTGACTTTGACAGTTTTTTCAGATATTCTTGGTTGTTTTTAAATCTTCGCTTCTCAATCGACAATCAAGATCCTCAATTTACCTTTAATTGAGAGGCTTATTTTGTGTGAGTTTCCACTTATACTCATGCCGCCGTCGAAGAGCTCGAAATGTATAAGTATAGTATATAGTCTATCTATTCCATACTAACCGTTAAAACCGAACGAAGCGACGGTGAGTCGAGTTATCAATAAATCTCATACACTACGATGCGCTATTTGTCCATAGATGATATACTACGTCGGAATGTCATTGGCGTGTACTCAACATACCAAAGTTTCACTATGTAATTTATGTAATTTCGTAGTAGGTACAATACCTGTAGACCTGTGTACCTATAAACAGAAATAAATTACCAGACTTAATTGACTTCTTTATCACCAAGAGCATTCCAACAAATCAAATGATTGTAGAAACATGTGTTGACCTATCCTTAGATCACACACCTGTTATATTAAATGTAGACTATAAAGTCATCTTGACAGAGTATCCCCAAAGCTTATACAACCAAAATACACATTGGGACACATATAAAGATAACATCAATAACAGAGTGAACATAGCTAATTCTCACAAAACCACAGAAGATGTAGTATCAGCAATCGAAAAGTTTAATATTCTTATCCACCAAGCAGCATATAACTCTACAACTATGGATAAAAAAATGCTCCGAGATCTCATAATTATCCAAAATACATTAAACAAAAAGTAGAGAAAAGAAGGAGACTGAGAAAAATTTGGCATAATACTGTATACCCTACCGATAAAACAGAGTTTAATAAAAAAACCTCTGAAAACCTCAAAACTCTGATAAGTAATTACACAAATAACAACCTTCAAAAGAAATTAACTAAGCTATCCCCATCTAAAAGAACAGACCACTCACTATGGAAAGTTACGAAACAAATTAAAAAACCAACTCGTTATAAATCACCAATTAAGATTAACCTCGGTCTTTGGGCTAGGTCTGACAAGGATAAGGCTGCTGTATTTGCTCAACATCTTCAGAAAGTTTTTAAATCTTTTCCTAGTTCTCAGCTAGGTCACGATAAAGAAATACATAATTACCTGGGCTCATCCCTACAACTCGACTTACCCCTCAAACCCACAAACCTAAAAGAAGTACAATCTATACTAATTAGCCTAGAATAAAATAAAACACCAGGATATGATTAGATTGACGCTGCCTTACTTAAACATTTACCATGGAAATGTGTAGACCTACTCGTTATAACTCTGAACACATGTCTTCGACTCTCAGTCTTTCCTAGTCAATAGAAAATTGCACAGATGAAAATGATACCAAAACCTGGCAAACCACCACAAGAAGCTGCTTCATATCGCCCTATTAGCTTTCTACTAGTACCTTTAAAAGTTTTTGAAAAAATTATCTTCACTAGACTAAAACCCTACCTTGATTGTGTACTTCTGGCATGACGGGTTACTCTGCAAAATAAAAAAAAATCCTCACGCCTTTTTCAAACTGCTTAACTCATACCTTAGCAAAAGGTGTTTTGAAGTTAAGGTTAACTCAGAGACCTCCAACATGTGGGAATCTCTTTCAGGAGTACCACAAGGGAGTGTTCTTGGTCCGGTCCTTTACTTACTATATACGGCCGATCTGCCAACCCATGATGCCACCTCAACTGAAACTTACGCTGATGATACAGCGCTGATTTCTATCCACCATGATCTCAACTCAGCATCAGCAAACTTACAAGCACATTTGAGTGAAGTTGAAGAGTGGTTTGATAAATGGCGTATGAAAATAAACCAAAATAAATCGACACATGTAACATTCACTCTTAGAAAACAACTTTGTCCTTCAGTTAAAATATATAATGCTGAAGTCCCACAGTCAGAAGATGTTAAATACCTCGGAATGCGCCTTGACAAACGACTCACCTGGCGTAAACATTTGGACCAATCGCAAACAACTCGACACTATAATGAAAAATTATTACTGGTTAACTGGAAGACGCTCACAGTTATCTCCAACCAACAAAATACTAATCTATACAACAATTATAAAACCAATTTGGACATACGGTATCCAATCATGGGGAACTGCTAGTAACAACAACGTTGAAATACTAGAAAGATTTCAAAGCAAGACACTGCGAACCACGCTCTATATACCATACTTAGTAAAAAACAAATATATACACATAGATCTAGCGTTACAACTCCAGGGCGCCGAAAGAGCGCAATTTTTTCATCTGAAAAGACATAGTGTATTGAGCCTAGTTGACCGCTTTTAGCCACACTGCGAGGGAAACATCAACGAATGCTTTTTTGCTCTAACTAGTTATAACAAAAATTAAAAATTCTAACACAGGATTGGCTTATTGTTTAGAAACAGATTGCCATGTAACAGAATTCAAAAGAGAAAAAAAAGTAAACACAATCATACACTTAAAATAAAATAGAGGTAAATCTTAATTAATTTATACCTTTTAGTTTTAACATTCTATAAGTTGTTTTGTAAGTCTCATGTAGTCTTGTTTCCGCGTCATAAGCCAAAGGTCGTTGAAATCGGTGAAATTGTAAAAATATTGTTTCCGTTTCTTAAGATGACGCTTGAATTTATTACAAAAGGAGAAGAGCATATTTTTTTTTATAAATGTAGTCTTAAGAAATATTCAAACAATCAATAGTTATAGAGGTAGAGCGAGAAGAGCGTTGAGAATTTTGTCTAGAAATATGAGGATAATTGTCACTATATTATGATATTTTAAACTAATTTTATAAACACACAATTTACACTAATCTTGTATCAATAATAACGTTTTAAAAATAATTTTGTACATTTATCGAAACGTTTAAATACATATGTTTTTTTTTTTAATTAATTAAATAAATTAATATTCAAACTCGTTGTCATATTGAAAAAAAATAATTTCTATTTAAATACTTAATAGTTAATACATAATTACCTCGTAACTGCCTCAGTGCTATAGTGGCTAGCAAGTGCGGCTGCACATCGAGAGGTCCTAGGTTCGAGTCCCGGGTCGGGCCAAGTTTAATTATTGAGTCTTTCTGTTTAGTTAGTCTCAGAAACAGCCCGGAGTTGGGAAGTTGGCGGTGTTTCACCCCCGTGCCTTGGAGAGCACGTAAAGCCGTCGGTCCTGCGCCTTAACTCTCACCGGTCGTGCCGAGTAGTCGTCCCACCGGAGTATGAGAGTGACAGGAATAGAGAGTGCACTTGTATTTGCGCGTACACTTGTGCACTACGATAGACAGGCATAAAATTCTAAAAACTATAGATTCAGCCTCTGTATCGATAATAATGACTGTTTCAAAAAGATTTCCAGAAAATACTTTATGAATAGATTCGACACAGTTAGAATTTTATTATATGCATAGACATGACACATGACGAGTTTTTTTTTTTATTATTTTAAACAATTTTATGCTCCACTCATATCATAATAATAATATAGAAGTTTAAATAAAAAGACTGTTAATTCCAATAACGTTGACCGCACGTACCAACTTTATTTTATAGGCTACAAAGTAGAGAAATATAATTATATGGAAAAATACGTAAGTATAAATGACTAACAATGTGATAAGTGATAACTTACATCAGTAATTCAAATATTTCAACTCACTGACAATGAGAGCTGGCAATATACTTTTTTTCTTTTTTCCATTTTATTTTCTTTTAAATGACGTTGGATTAACTTAAGAACATACATATAGGATTTAAAAATTGATTACAATATGCTTAAAAAAACGTTATTGCGGTTAAGTATTTTAAGGCAACCATACAGTAACGATTACGTCTACTTTTATTATCATTCATCAATTATTTAAATTAGGTTTTATCAATTGAATAGAATTAAACAAATACCTGCAGATTGAAACGGCGGGTACTTAAGCATATAAAATAATTAACATTTTTAATGCGTTATGAATCTAATGAAATCCTGAAATGAGAATCTTGCTCATGGTTCGCTTAAGACCTTATAACTGTGCACCTCTCAGTTACTAATCACGGTAGGTATGCGAATATTTAGCGGGAACCACTAATAAACAAGTTATAATTAGTAATAAATTATTATGCGACCTATTTGCCGTAATTAAATTTTCCTAGTGGTTGTTTTCAGAATTGACGACAATAACTTAAAGATTTGCTTACTTAGTTTTATACTTATATAAACAATATTTCCATACTAAATAGTGACTCTTTTGGTCAAAATAATTCTTGCGACATGACGGCAGGTAATCTAATCTGATTAACGCTACGTATAAAAGGAATTATTTGTTGCTTGAATATAAAATAGATCAAGTGCGAGTGTGACTCGCGCAAGCGGTTCCGTACTGATATTTCAATAATATAACTTACATACGGTTTTATCTTGCGTAATTTTTTTGCGTTTATAGCAAAATATATTATAGTGGTGCATAAAAAACATAGTCCACCATCTTTAGGAGTCCGCCAAATTGGATTTACAATGACGTCACTTGGTTCATTGTATTTCGCTCATCAAGCCTTTTCATTTAATACCCATATCTTAAGGATCACTATGGCAATGATAAATCACCATTTTGTAAAGTCTACTATACTGAATTAAAAATAGCGGAATTTAGGTAATCGTATATTACCACGAGAACCAAACGTGTCTGCCAAATTTGATTGCAGACAAACACCATCAATTCTTTGCTGAGTTAAAAACATACCAAAAAACCGGTCAACCAAACAACATGTTTCGTAATTTGTATGTATTCTTGAGTGTAGTTTGTATTTTTTATCTTTTTTTATTTATTACCCGACTGCGCGACGCAAAGGAGGATAATATGTTTATCAGCCTATGTACATATGTATGTACAACGTATGTGGGTTTGTACCTTTGTGGCACTATTTAGACAAAACGCGTGGGCTGATTTTGATAAATGATACGTCGTTTCATTCGTCAAAACGGCGCTAATGTTATAAAAAACATAAAAATTTGGAAAAATCAAAATGGCCAATTTTGGACGCATAATATGAAAAATAAAATATAAAAATCGACGAACTATATCAAGTGGGGTATCGTTGAATAGGTATATAAAAAATATTTTTAGGTTTCTTTTATCATTTTTTTATTTTAAATAAACAGTTTAGGATATATAATGATTTAATGTTGGTTAACAACCATTCTCGCTAACATTCCTATTTAAAAATACTTAAAAAGCTGTAAATAAATAAATATATTATAAAAATAAAAAACCTAACTGCATAAAAGCTAACAAAAAAGATGAACACAAGTTCACGAAAAATATAGTATTATGCAGTCGGAGACATTTTATTTTTATAATATATTTATTTTTACGCTTATAATTTATTACTTTCTAAACTTTTATATTTTTATGAGTGCTTTAAAGTTTTTTGTCAAAATTGGTTTTTTTTTCACAACTCTGTGTGCGTAGTTGATGTTTGGATAAAAAGTAGACAACGTGTTGTTAATTTAGGAGCAAACCCATTCAAAAAATCGATTTAGAATTTCTCTTAAATTCATTGAGTCGTTGAAAAAGTAACAAACTTACTGACTGACAAATTCCGAATTTTTAATATTAATGTATTTTATTTGGTGAATTATTTGATGATTTAATAAGAAAACATTTATATATGTACGTTCCAGGCCAAGCCAAGAAAGAGTTGATACTAAAATATCGTACAACTTAAACCATTTAGTCTTTAAAAAAGATTTAATTATCCCAAATAAAATCTTCCAGCTCAAAAATATAAATCAAAATTTTAAAGATTCTTAGATTAGGTCATAACATAATCTACATATATACTAATATAGTCAGTCATTTTTGTATTGAACATTCCGCTTCCAAAAAAATTAAAAAACAAAGTTTAATGAAAGAAAAACTGAAACCGACCCGATGTTATTTAGTTGACTGTATCTGTTCAAAAATTATAGAAAGAGACTTTCTATTTTTTTTTATTTCTCTACAACGAAAAGAGGAGTACTCAATGAAAGTTAATAAAACTAAGAACATTTATTCAGCATTTATTCAGATATTTTTTGTACTCGCTTTAGTAAAAATGAAAATTCTAATCTGAAAAGAACTGTTGTAAGACATTTAAGACAATTGTACCTACTCGTATTATATGTTATATGGATCTATTCAAATTTCGTTATTTAGCTTTAAAAATTGTGCTATTTTGTAGGTTTTAAATTAAGTAAACTTTAGGAACTATTTTTAGGGCTTTTTGCGATTTTATCTCCATTTTCAAATGATCTCTGCTTTTATCTATTAAACAATGTGAATCACACGTCCATAATTTAAAATAATACTTTGAGACAAGATTGTTAATTTACCTTTGTTCATCCTTCCACACAACTTTACGCGAAAAAATCCATACATAAAAAATAAATGGGCAAAATGATAAAAATTGTCATCCACATAACAAAGGTTAGCAAGAGACCAAGTTGAAAAATGGATATTAAACAAAAAATCAATATTTTCAGTTGAAACAGTATATTCAATATGGATGATTTCAGTCATTACATAACACGACTACACAATATTGAATTCTTTCATTGTTCTCTATTTATCTAATATATAAATATCTCGTGTCACGATGTTTGTGGTCGCACTGCTCCGAAACGGCTCGACCGATTTTAATGATTTCTTTTGTATATTTGGTAGTTATGAGAATAGATCGTAAAGTATTTTTCACCCTTCTAGCCCCACCATTTTTTTATATGAACAATATATATAAATACATAGTCGCTGTATAACATTAAGCCAAAGAGTTTTTTTTTTGTAGACTGAACGCGGGCGTAGCCGCGGGTTCTGCTAGTAGTTTCATATTATTTAAAGACTTAACATGCATTACAATATGATTTTAGGTTTCTTGCTTATTACTGGTTCAAATGATTCTTAGATTTACGCGAATATCTATTTGACATTTTAAAATGTACCTAACTATCTTTTCGGATCTAGTCGCTGTTTTATTTTACATTGTGGTTCCCGACGTTTCGAATGCTTTACAGAAAAATTGGTCAAGGCTATATAATTATATTATATGGTTTACGGTCCAATTAAAATATGACAAAGCTTGAATATGAACAATATAAATTTAATATTTTAATAAAAATAAGACTACTAAGATGGTACGGACTGGTTCACAAGGCAAGATGTAGGTAGACACAGCCAGTATGTAGAATTTCGGACACGTATTGCGACACTATCCAGAATATGTACGTATTACAATTTCAATTAGAGTAATATTGCAAACAATCGGCCCGAGGCTGACGTCATGAATACGAAATGTCACTAACGACCGCCTCCGCCCCGAGCGAAGGCTGAATTTTCAAGCGGGTATATGGTTATATGCGTATTCATGGCGCGTTTATAGCGCGGTGGACAAAGTGATATTCCCTAAATACTGGAACCGCTTTTTAATGGCTTCAGATATTCTTTTTGTTAGATATTTTAAATGATAAAATAAAATTATGTCTATAATATTCCCCGAGCTATGATTTAGTATTCCTTTTAAAGTCTTCAGTTTCATAAAAAAGATTAATATGCTTTCAAAATCTTTACTAAAGCCTTTTACTTTTTTTATCCCATAATATACCTATTACATATTGAACCTTTTGTTTTTATACTTTTTTTCAGTAAGATATATTATTTAAACTTAAAATTATTTTTAATGTTCTATCAATACTATTAGGTATACATGGACTATCAAAAGACAAAGATTTTTATTTAATTAATAACTATTAAGCGGGAGCCTCTATTAACCAGCGAAAGTCCAGTTGAAATCCGTTAAGTTGTTCTTGTAACCCGTTTTCCAAATCAAAATTCGACTTTACTGTTCCGGCGGTGAACAGATACAAAAAGACAAATAAACAGATATTCTTAATGATGTTTCATACATAATTAATCATGCACAATATTGCAAAATATATCGTGTTTTGATGCACAGACAGAAATAACAATTTTATTTATAGTATAGTTGTAAAATTCTTTTTATAGCCAATGCGACACCCTTTTTCCATCATGGACTGATAAGCTTATTCTCCGTTCTTGAAATAAAAACTTTCGTGGTTGAGATTATCATTAATTTTGTTTTAATTTTTTAAAATAAATTGTTTCCTGTATGCAAAGGACACACAAACATAAAGTTTAACATAATTAATATATTTTATACGTCCTCGTACAATATATAAAAGCCTAGTATATATAAAAGGTATACCCTTATAATATATTATCTTCACAAGCGCAGCGTGTCACGTACTGAAGCTAACAATGGCCGCGCGGGACGTGAACGCAATGTCTTACGATCCGCGCATACAGGCTTTAATACAATAAATACTGAAATATAATTATGACATACGTTTACAGTATACATTTAAAAAATATAGTATACTACCCATAAGCATATTTAAGCCTACCTCACCCCTTTTAATAACGAGTATTTTTTTTTAATTCTAACTTTAAAACTCGATTATTGTCTTAAGTAAACTTGGTAAAAATAAAATAATTAAAGCAATTAATACCTACTCCCAAGATTGTAGGTCGAGCATTGGACTGTCACACGATTTTTAGGGTTTCACTTTGCATTTACCTAATTTCGTAAACAATTGTTCAGTTAAATAATAAATCGAAATAATGAATTACGTGTCATCATTTCGAAAATTGATTTATAGTGTTTGAAAAATATTTATTAACATCAACAATTACCACTGAAAATGTATTACTGTAGTACTTTCTACGTTCTATTTAATGTCTGTACATAAATATTTATTTTATTTGTTCTAAAATAGGTACTTTAGTTGATAGAGCAAAGTCACGTCTACAGCTCTACTAATGCTTAACAATAGCTTGCGACGTGAGCTTTCTACTTCAGCAGCATAACAGTGTTACAGTATTTATAGCTAGATATTATCTAACTTACAACAATCGTTTTACTAAACACATACGTATATTACAGGAAAATCGAGATAATAAAGTTAATTAAAGCTGCAATAATAACTATAAACGTTTCCTTTTCTACGTTTTCTTGTGAACGATATTTAAACGAAATTCGATAAGAAAATAATGTTAGAGGTTATAGGATATATGTGTTGTAATATTTGGATCTCGTTTTAATAAAAGCTTGTCATGATGCTCTTCAATGTAATATAAAAATCATCATCATTTTATAAAACAGTCTTCTCTGAACATGAGAATTACTTAAATAGTCAACATTTTAGGTAACAAGATATCTTCAGATAGAACTTTACAGCATATTAAGAACTTAATGCATCAAACTGCGCTGAAAATCAACATATCACTTCACACACATCATCATATCACATTATAGGCATAAGCACACTAAGTTACATATAATGAAAGTATCAAAAAAAATAGACGAATTTTAAATTACTTGATATGCATATCTAATTTATTTGAACAATCCACAAAGACAATTACAGAGAGAGTTCATGATTGTCTATTAAATTCCTAGATAGATTTATAATTAAACGTTTGGACGGAAACGTGAATATTAATAGCCATGTGTTTGTTTACCTCATAATTATAATACATATATACGTCTAATAACTGTTAGAATATATTCATAACATGTTATCTTAAATATTTTGGCAAAATTAAACTAACGTATGATAAATAGATTTTGAAAACGGTCTTACATAAAAACTTTTAGACAGCTGTACTTAAAGTTGCCAACTATTACGAGTAAATGTTTATGAATGGTTAACGCGTGTTACTGTCGATACATTTCAAAAATATTATAAGCAAAGCTAACAAATACTTAGAGGCAAACGGATAAATGTACAATAAGGATGTCCACATGAAATGACATGCGTTAATGCGGTAAATTTTGATCCGGTACGCGTGGCCATCGCGTGCGTGTGACAAGGAAAAGAACCACACCCGGGTTTTCACCTGTGCTTTACAAAAACGCTAAATAATCTTCAAATACAAATATGTTTCTATTTGAAATAATAATTATTAATAATATAATATAGCGTAATAATGAATGTATCTATTATATTTTATTGTTAGTAAACACGAGATATTTAAAAATATATTGCTTTTACTTTCTTAGATTTACGCGAATATTTGACATTTAAATAAAACTATCTTTTCGGATTTTTTCTGAAAAAAAACTGAAAAGATAGTTTTATTTAAACATATTGCATTGGTATTTTCTGTGATAATCTTCAGATTACTAATAATAATTAATCGAAAAATCAGCTCTTATAAAAATATTTTTAATTGTTTTGTACAAAAAGTTATACATTAAATAGGCACGTTTGATAACTAACCAATATGCGCATAAGCTCTCGAGTTAAGAGGCTCCTTGTGATAATGGAGTGCGCACGCGCCGTCACCCTAAATCCGATAAACCCATTGTCGCTCTCGCGACCCCAGCTGGCACTCGAAAAAAGTTACAAATGTCTAACGGGTTAAATAGAAATATGAAGATTAACGGTTGCCAATACTTAGGAAATATATCAATTACTGAAAAACAATTAAAGATATTTTCTTTATAATCATAGTTTGTTGCTATAAAGGAATATGTATAATTTATACGCAAGAAAACATCTAAAAAACTTGTAGTTTAAATGTCCAAAAAATAATATATTTTTTACTTTAAAATAAGAAGATAACAAGTTGATTTTTACGTTAAGTATGTCGATAACGCCTTAAAGCCAATAAAAAAATCGCTTATAAATATTCAATTTGTATACGTTAAATTTTTAATTTACTATTAATTATGAATACCTATAGATTCTATCACATTACATCCTTGTTAATAAGCTACTATATTATAGTAAGCAAATAAAACTATCCCTGCATCTAAGCCGTAAGGACTTGTATGATCAATCAAAGATCTCAATCAGAGGGATTTGCGGCATTTGCACCGATTATAAATCTATTAAGGGCTGTGACAACATATGGACGCTGAAGGGCGAAGCGCCCGGAGCCCCGTGGCGCCTCGTAGGGTGCCAAATAAGTAATGCATTTTTATTTTTAATATAAAATTGCGATTTGTTCAAAAGCATATTCAGAATGACAGAATATAAACCAAAAATAAAATGCTTTTGATGTTTATTTATTAAATTGGGAATATTATTTATTAAAAAAATATGTTTTACAAAGAATAATTAACAATACTAAAATTTTAATACTTCTTACTTTTCTTCTTAATTTTTAATCACATTTAGGTTTTTAAATTAAATATGTTAAAGCCATTTTCAGCATCAAAGATAAGTATAATTTTTTTTACCCTTAACACTGAAAATGGCTGAGTTTTTAAATACTATAGACTATTATCAAATTATTTATTAATTATTCTTATTATTCGCCCTTACATATTTAAAATCACTTTCTGGACAACTTTGTTAAAAAATAGGTTTATTTTGGTATTATATAAGAAATTACATTAATTACTATAAAATGAATATTATTATTATCATTGTACGTTACAAAACGTACAAAAAAAAAAAACAAAAAATATATTGAAAAAAAAAACATAATTGCATTGTGTTTATAGATCCTCTACATTCCTCATCTCACCTCCTAGGCTCAGCGTCACTCCACACTATACACTAGTGCAGTCATCCGACACCTTTCGGTCGCCACAGATGGCGCTTTTATGTCAATCGTCATAATTAGGGGATTAGGGCCCCCTAATAACATGTTACATTGAATCTCTGTTACGCCCCCGAACAAATGTCCTTCTTTATTCGACAAATAAATATTGTGCGTTGACTTGTCGCAAGTCACTCTTGATTGTGTCACAAATCTTTTGTATCAATTGATAGGATATTTGTAAAACTAGATTCAACGCGACGATCTATTTCAATTGCAAAATATTTTAAATTATAACATGCTATATCAGTCAGGAAGAAATCACGTTACCTTAATTCTATTATGAAAAATGTCACGCGAAGCGTAACCGATATATACGCCATCAGAGCCTCTAAAACATAGAAGCGAGAAAAAAAACAACCTTTTAAACGTTAAAAGGCTCCGTTTACCGCGGACGCAAACACTTAGCTCCATGTTAATTAATAAGTAGCTTGGACGCCGTCAAAGGGAATGCATGAATACTTGCCAAACCGACCTCCAACGGTGCTTTTAAAATCTCCCCCTCTTAATTCGAAAGCTCAGGGAAACCAAAGGTAAACTGATTATGTCGCCAATATGAGATTTTTCACAGAAACGAGCATAAAGACTTGAATATGTGAGAGTTTACGTACTCTTAGTTGAAGTAGATATTATAGTAATGGAATTACAAAACGCTCGGAGTATGTACGTTTTTCTTTGGGAATAGATATTTAACGAAGTAAAGAGTACACAAATACCTTTTATGGAATTTGTAAGGAAAGGGCGAAATGAATAGATATCTTTATTATATTCTATTCTCTAGAATACCTAAAATATTTTATTCTTAGAAATAGTTATACGTTGGTAATTTTCCTATTTAATTATCGTGTAAATTCTTCATCTTTAAGCTTTCTATATACGAGCACGTTCATAGCACATTATTAAGTACTCAAAAACACTCAATTTGATCCTCTTTTAAATGTGCTCATGTTGTTATAATAATACTTATCTTATCTAGCAAAATGATTATAGAAATGAGATTGAGAAAAATCTATTAAAATTAACATATTTACAGGGTTCACTTCTGCCCTAACAAGTAGATATAGCCTTTTAGCAAACACGGACAGAACCTTTTAAAAAATGCTTAATCATATTTTTAACCATATACCACTTACGCAATATCAGAAACTAAACTTTAGAATAGGATTTTCAAGCACCATTTCTCGAAGACTATCACGAAACAATCTGTTCAGTGGGACTGCACGGAGTCGGAATCATTAGCTGTAACACTGTTAAAGCAACGCAATTACAATTACGCCGAGCTGAACTTGACCTACGACAAGGATCGATCCGTCCCGCTATGCAAATAAGAAGTCACTTCTTTGAGCCGGACCCCCGCTAAATGGGGTCGAATGATAGGACCTTATGCAAAAATGACACTTAGACGTAGTTTTGGTTAAATTTACCGTATATCGTAGTAAAAATGTCAATAGTTTACCATACAAAATTAAAAATACTACCTTATTACAAAATAACTTTTGTTTACAACAATTTTATTTTGGTAAATACGTCATTGTTATTCATCAGATATAGTTGTAATTAGGCAATTTCAAAGAAAATATTAGATTAATCGACATAAAATATTGTCTCCGTGTCAATTGAGATGTTCGTATTAGGCAAAACTGGTTTGGCTTGAAAGAAAAATTTTCTTTTAGTCAAAGGCTTTAGTACATTTTTACCTTTGGTCTTAACCACATTTTTCACTTCACCTTTGTTTTTAATTTTTATATTATTTTTAGATACTTTTTTTGGAACATGATTTGGAGCATGTCTTGTCTCAACATTAGAACTATTCAGATTCGATGGTAAGACGTCACCAGAGTCAGTATCAGAATTACTCAAATTATTTTTTTTCATTTCTTCAATATTGTTAATTGTTGGATTCTGAGAAGTACTAGTTTTCTTAACTTCTACAGGCATTTTAGTTGGTGCAGAATTAATTTTAGGCGTGCCAATTGTAGGTTCTTTAATAATATTATTAGAATTCTTGCCAACATTAGTTTGTTGTTGAGGAATATTTTGATTAATAGTTGAAGTCCCTGAGTCGTGAGATTCCATTCGAAGTTCTTCTTCATTGTTAGGTGGTTCTTTGTTATAACCATATTCTTGAGAACCAGAATATTCATTTTGATGAGAATCTTGCGGCTGCTGATCAAAATTCCCACTTCTATCAGGAGAATAATTTTGTTGCTGAAAGTTGCCATAATCATTGGTTCTATCATAAGTTGAATCTCTACTTGTACCCATATTATAATCTGGATAGTCGTTTCGTGTATCTTGGTTATTATTATTATTAAAATTCCCCAATGGCAAGTTTGATCCTTGCTCGGGTGCTTGGTTATTACCACCAAGTAAAAGATTCAATAGCAATCCAGCGTAAATAGATGAAAATAAGTTAGCTGTAAAAAATAAATTAAATTATTTCATATAACTATATTATTACAAAATATTTTAATGTGGCATTAGACAATTGTTTTATTACTAACATACTTTAATACTTTCGTGGCAAAGACATTTTTTTTTAAAGTTGACTTATTTTTCAAACTACATACTTGTATCTTAAATTTTATCCTTCTAAATTGTTATCTAAAAACTTACACCGACATAAAAGTAGTCATTATTCTGCACTTTATGTTGGATTTTTATTTACTCATCATGAGTAAGTATATCCTACTCGTTAAAAAGAGAATCGTTAAGGTCGATTCACTATTAACGAAGACATAAAGTACAATAAAAATAACATGCACCCAAATTTATTTTGAGACCATAATTACTTTTGGAAGTTTTGGTAAATAGAAAAAATAAGGTGTTAAGTTTAAATTACACGTAATCTTGCCATACACTATATACACATATGAGTTTTGATAGACTTACGGCGGATCCTAATAACTTATCTATCTGTGGTTTTCATTACTAGAAATAGGAATTTGACCATTTATTTGGAGAATATTATTAGATCAATCTATCGTTGGTAAAAAAAATGTCAGATAGAACCGCCATAAGTAGATTTTGAGTTTTAGTCAGACATAAAGGTGATTTTATAGTTAGGATTTGCATATTCCATTTCAAAGAAATTAATAAATGTTAACAAAAAATCTGTATCTTTCACTAAAAAAGTATGAAACATACTATTCTACTGTATTTAAATTGTCTGTAACACCAGGTTCTATTTGACAATTATCTAAAAAATATATAATCGTGGTACGTACCTGAAATGAAATAAATAGCCAATATTCTAATAACAAAACTCATGATGAACAGAACCGTTACTTTAGTAAAATATTTGACGACTAAGGTTTCTAATTGAGAAAATAATAATCACATAATAGTTGATATCATGGAACTAAATCACTTAAGTAATTAAAACTACTTGTATGCTGTAGCAAAAGAATTGTAAAATTTAAAATCAAAATTCACACTGTATGAATAAGACGCAAAGAGCTATATGGGTAAAACGGCTTGTGTTGTTAGTTACGTATATATTGATAATCAATATTAATTTTATTATAACTCAGGTAAAAATATTTTAAAGTTTAATTTCAAAGCTTATTTTTGATTTAAAAAATTATATTTATTTTTATTAATAGCAGAGGGAGCGTTCAAAAAATTGAAGCCAGAGCCTGGTGGGACAAGCACGTCAGGAGGCACGTCAGCACTGTCCCCTTCACTGGGTCCTCAACATGCGGGTCACACGCCCACTACAGCTTCCTGTCCCACACCCGCGAGACGACGTCATAGAACCACGTTTACTCAGGTAACATAAATCATCAATATACACATAAAGATATAGATTTACCTTTTGATTTCTAATTTCTATTACACTGTTACTATCTGTACTAAAAATAACCTTATTATTACTATTTTATATAGTCACATCACTTTTATTGTTAAATCCTTGAGGACGATTAATTGACCTAAGACTTAAAAAAAATGTCATAATTTTTCACTTATCGCTAGTGGTTAAGCGATGCTAATGCACTTCAATGCACAAATAATGAGTACTATTACAAACTTAGTTTGTCCATAAAAACTTTTATTTATTTGTCGCTTAATTTTAAACAGATTGATAATCAAAATCATTTTAAAAAGCATCCCTTACTCATAACGTAACTAGGTAGGTAATAATTTATTAGACATAATTTATAAATTCACTATTATATATTTTATATAAATATTCATTATATAATTATAATAAGTAGTTTTTCTTATTATTTCAATAGGAACAGCTCGCGGAGTTAGAGGCAGCGTTTGCAAAATCTCACTATCCAGACATTTACTGCAGAGAGGAGCTCGCGAGGACAACGAAGCTCAATGAAGCGAGGATACAGGTAGAGATTACATTACAAACGAAAATTATAATTTAAGAGAAAATATTATTAAATGTTACTCATTATGTCTAGTAACATAATGAATTAATATAACAAAGAAAATAATATAGTGATAAGTTTAACATTCATGTATATTAGTTAAGACACTCAACCCGTCGCTTTTATTCCTTTTCTTGAGTAGAATTGTCGAAATATCAATGATGCGCGAATACTCGAATAATTTAATTTGGAGCGTAGGCCGGAGGCGGATTGAATTAAAGCGCCATCTGTCGTCCTCGGCCGTATGAATACGAAATGCTTACAGTTACTCGCGAGAGATCCTTATCTCAGTTTTAAAATTGCTCAATCCCTCGAGACACACTATTGATTTGTCCCAGGAGCACCTAATTCGGTACTTTAAATATTTTTTCCGAACAAGACTTTTAAATTTGAGTTTAAATACTTTGCTATGTATTGTAAGTTCAATAAAAGTTTTAAAAAATAGGTATTATAAAAATTTCGACATCGTCATTTATAAAAGATGAATATTTATTATCTATTTAAGCGCGAAACCTAAAACTATCCTTTTTACAATCACAAAGTTTTACTTAAAAATATGAAAGATTCAACAAAATTACATTACATAAAGATTTTTGCATTCTGCCGTTAAAAGCTCGTGAAACATACGCACACAGAATATTTCAGAGTGCCAGTACACACTCGTAGGTTACTAGCGGCGGTGTCTATACTAGGTATGTACCTACACTCGTGCACGCGCTTCGTAGGAGGCTATTAACGTTCGGGCGGCGCTACATAAGAATGTAAACGTTAAAGACGACAGCGACGTCGAGTTCCCTCCTAGAGGAAATTTCGATATAAAAATACAACATCGTCGGGCGAGCGGGGGTGGGTGACGGGAGGGTGGCCCCTGAGGCATTGCAATCCCATCAAATGGATCCGTAACGAAGTTAGCCGCTCATCCTCCCCGCGCGCCTCTCGACATTGTCTCTGCCCTCAAATGAATTCTACAATTGGAAATAAGAAAATGTTTTGTTGGATCCGTGCTTTTTCAGCTAGACCATTTTCTTCGGATAACATGCCACTCGGGTATATACATAGGTTTTTTTATTCGAAATGGCTTCGGGACATTTAATGAATTTGATCTCGATATTAAAGCGTACTTATAAATTATTTATAAAATTGTTAAAGTTCTACAAAATCTTTTATATTCTTTCGAGACAGATTTATTCAGAATATGCTTTTTGAAGAAACATTAGAAAATTTAAGCTTACATTTATATTTTTATTTCTAAATTAGATACTTAATATTATCTTTTACAGTTCTTTTATTATATGCGTATGTATATTACATACTAATGAAGACATTAAAAGTATTTTTAAATGTTACACAAGAAAATACTACCTGTATTTAAAATATTAAAAAAATACATATTTAAAATATTAAAAAAAAATTTTTCCTCACTTATATCAGAAATATCTATTACTTAATCACATACATATTTTGTGATTATTGATTACAAAATATCTACTGAGTATAATAAACTCTTAAAATTGATTAACAAAATAGTTTTTGCTAAAAATACAATCACACTCGTTTACTAAAAAAAAACTTTCACATTTTTAATTGTAGTGTGATTTATTTATAAAACTTTTTAGACGATCGTCTTTCCATTTTTCATAAAATATTTATTTTAAAAACATAGCATTTTATTGCCTAAATTATATAAAAAATACTTAAAAATAAATTAGATATATGTATTTACATAATAAACATATGTATTTAATAACATTACTAAAAGAGATACCTCCCGTATGGATAAGTTTTAATAATAAAATAAATGCTCATTTCAACTTGAAGATATCCAATAAGCGATTGTAACAGATCGCTCTTAAAAAGCTCGGAAATTGCTTCGTTTTTCATCACAACGCGCGCGGCGAGGGACGGATGTCGAATTGCTTTGCGAAAAAACTAATATCCCCCATGTTCCTCTACCCTGTTCTATATATTGCTTATTTATAATATATAGCTCGTATTACATTAGGTTTAGGGTCCAAATTACTAGTTGTAAATTGTGGCTTGGTATGTATCGGTTTATTTATGGGGAGTGCGTCCGGAGGGCGTCTCCCTTGCCCTCTCCCTCGCGCTGTAATCAGCTGTAATCACCATATCAAAGTACGCACGCCTCATTCCCGTTGACAACACAGATTATGGGTTGACACGATGCGATGTTTGCTACTTTGTTTTAGAACATAACATGTTAGTCAGTCACCTATTATTCACATATGCAAATATGTGTGTACCGTAGAATACCTAACTTCAATTCTAGTTTATATTTAACTCTGTTTGCTAATTAACTTGTTAATGTTGTTATTATTAATAATTGTTGTAAATTTATTTGCTATATGGATTTCTAAAATATATATACGAGTATATTATATACATATTATCATTTCGATTGCTTGGTATTAACTTTAATATTATTTCCAGAACGCCTCCTTTTAGGTACAAAAACTTTAATTCAAAGTATATAAGGTTCAAAAAAACGTTTTTTTCCTTAACGTCAAAATAAAACAAGCGATTCCTAGTTATTGGACAAAACAATAAATTTCCTTGCTTCGTGTAGATCAAATCTTTCTGTAATTTCTTTACTAGATAATAATTAAATAAAATATATACTGTATTGTATTGTACTACTCATTAATATATTGTATTGTCAACCCTCAAGGTACTTACTATCAAAGTAGGTACCTTTAATCTTTTAATTTTCTTATAAATCACGAATTTATTATACAACAATATATATGATTTTGATATACCTATCTATACATTATCGTTTTGCTGACAATGAGACTATACAGTAAACATCTTATCTAATATATTTTGTAACACAGGTGTGGTTTCAAAACCGCCGGGCGAAATATCGTAAGCAAGAGAAGCAGTTACAGAAAGCGCTTGCACCAGCAGTGCTGCCGGGCTGCAACGGCATGATGAGGAACATCCAGGGCTACAGAGGCTACCAACCATACCCTCACCCCAATACTATTAATAGATATCCACAGGTAAATATTTTTAGAGTTAGGTATATAACGCCATATTGTCTAAAAATGAGATATAAGGGGTCGTTCATTAATCACGTGATGTTTTTTAGGAACTTTTTAACTCCCCCCTCCCCTTTCGGCTATACGTGGTAAGGTTTGAGGTTAACCCCCCCCCCCCTTCCTCCAAAATTACGTGTAATTTTTTATTTTTTTTATTACAAAGTATTTAAAAAAAAATTAAGTATAAGGTTGCAATACCTGAAGCAAATACTATCTCTCTCGCACATACTAGCTCTATACCACTGCGGAGAAGGCAGGTCTGGAATAAAGCTTTCAGCACTGTCATCGGGCTCCATATTATTACATACTTCTGTGAGAACTTCTCCAGTCTTCTGAATTCAACGAAAGAACGACGATTGGTGAAGTTCAACGATAAAATAAATACACGTGATATCTCACTACGCTCACCTTCCCCCTTTGTAATGTTTCGTGATTTTTCCGAACTTACTCCCCAAACAACCCCTCCCCCCACAACCTTTTGGGCCTCCCGTGATTAAAGGACGATCCTTAACTGGTAGAAGGAGCTTAAGATCGACACAATAATTGACAAGATCAATTCGCAAAACCAAAAACTTCGCATTTATCATACAATATTGAGTTTAGTTTTTATAAAGGAATACAACAATATGCATTATATACCTATGTACAATCGTCTACATTTATTTATTTTTTTCTAAACACTTTAGGCATTCAATATATGAAACAATGCTATTTCTGATTTTAAATCTATCATACTGACACTATAACGAATAGTATTGTTGGCAACAAGTGAATGCGACATCAATGTCAATGTTACAATCAAAACTCTTAATAGGTTGAAACTATTTTTGACTGTAAAAGGACCTTTTAATCAAAACTAGTTCAGAAAATTTTTGTGAAAAAAAAACTTGTCTGTTGCCGTCAAATATAGTATATTAATTCTTTTATTATAACTGAAATGCACTTAATTCAATACCAAAATATAAAATATTTTCAAGCTAATGATAGTACATTACTAAAATATGTATAAGTAAAATAATAAAATAAAGCACTAACTGCACGTTACTTCCCTCAAAATACTAACAGCACCTTATAGACTTTACCAACCTTAAAAAACTGTAATAATAATGAATACTTCCATACATTATATAATATTACAAACGCGAGAGTAACTCTGTCTGTATGTCTGTCTGTTACGTTTTCCAACATAAGAAATTTTGATAAATTTTGGTATAGATATAGATGGGACCTTGGGAGGACATAGCCTACTTTTGACTTGCTTGAAGGTAATTTGAAATATTGTATAATAAAAGAAAAAACAATTTGCTACTATTACTTCCCACTATTATATTAGAATTTTAAAATTATAGGGTTTATTAAAATCTAATTCTCTGAAACACGAGCAATAAGACAAATAAATTAAATTTTCACTATGCGAATTCAAGGGCCATCGGATATCGGCATGATAACGAGTGCATTGTCCGAGCGCAATCTACAACATTGGTATTTGCATTATTTTCGGCGACCGCGCAATGACGCAATCTCATTACGGCGTAATCAGAGCGACTGATTAGCGCCGCATGCTAACGAGCGATGAACGCTCATATTAAAATGTTCTTTGTGAAATTGGAAATTGTTTCAAATGTATGATCAGTTCTAGAACGAAAACCAAACGAAACGATTGAATTATTTTTCTACAGTATATAACATTATTTGTTTCTTATGTCATTGCCTTAATAAAATAAATGTTTTAAAATACTTTTCATCTGGTAAGCAAATAGGTAAAAAATAAAATTTTCTACAATTTAACAAAATATGTGATTTATTATTTGTATTATACAGTTACAATAGATTATTACGTAACTTCGAGCCACGTAGTAAATAGTATTATTTAAAAAGATGTTAGATGGCCTTAAAGTGTGATATATTTTTCGTTCATCATTATTAAGAGGAATGTGCAAACTGCATACATTTGAATAAAACTATCTTTTCGGATTTTTTCGCGGATTTATTTTGATTTTTGGTTCCCGACGTTTCGATTGCTTTACAGCAATCATGGTCACGGGAGATATATATATAATATACTGTATAATACCTTTGAGACATCTAACACCTCAGTCTCTCCCGTGACCATGATTGCTGTAAAGCAATCGAAACGTCGGGAACCAAAAATCAAAATAAATCCGCGAAAAAATCCGAAAAGATAGTTTTATTTAAATGTCAAATATTCGCGTAAATCTAAGAAAGTATTATGCATACATTTGTTTACATTTTTTCTTAACTGTATTTTAAAATCACAAAAACAACATATTATATGTATATTTGTGTCCTCTGTAACGATATAAGAAAATACAATTTACTTTTAATAAATTGTCTCAAAAACAAACTAAAAGTTCTACTTATTAATTATTAGTAAACTTCGTACTTTACGTGATAATTTTTAATTTGGAAATCTTGTAGAATCTAGATAGACCAAAATTAACAACTCCCAAAAATAGAATTCATTTATGCGTTAGTCGTTGGGACACCTAACTTTATGCAAGTTTGTACCAGATTTAATTGTTCTCCATCAGATTTCTCTTTAATAAACGTTCATAGATATAAATATCAACAATGAATAAACAGTTTAAAATCATATGGAATTATTACAGATTCGATTACAATATAACTGAATTTAGATCAAGTTATTCATAAGAATATAAATTCCACTATTGGAGATACTTGTTAGGACTTAAGGTTGATTTAAAACCGCTGTTTATCGAATAATAAAACGATAAACTTATGCAAGATATATAAGGTATTATGATACTTAAAAATTATTTCCCAACGTGGTAATGGAGTGGTTTTAAAATTTTCATCAACCGTCGCATTACCATTAAAACATTAAAGTAAAGTGTTGATCGTGATAAATTAAAACCGCGGCGCGTTCAGACAAATTTTACCAAATAAGTATTTATATAATTTCTACAACTTTAAGTTTAAATAGTGAGTACTAATTGTAAGTCAATAGCCTTTTATTTAAAATAAATTGCTGTTATATTTTATATATTCAGGGAACGATGGGACTGACATTTTCGCCTTATGCTTAAAAAGTCTCTAAATAAAAACAGATAAAAAAAAGTATTTATATAATACATAAAACAAGTAAAAATTTGATATTATAATATTATCTAAATATAAATACAAAGGCACTGTACAAGTCCTTGAGTACTTTTTTTAATCGCCTTCAAATGTATTTTAGAGTTCCCAAATTTAAGTCAGTATAAGTGAGAAGTAAATGTTATCTTTCAATATTCATAAGTACATACATATATAATAACTAGCATTTCCCGCGGCTCCGCCCGCGTTCAGATGATCAAAAACCAAATTCCTAGGTTTTACACATTAGTATACTCTTACATTATACATTACTTTCATTGCGCACAGCATGATTGGTAAATAATGGCAGAGATTGACAATGCCACAAAGGTTCCTCCGTTAAATTGAACTTTTTGTTTTAGCAATAACATTTATGTATGTATGTATACTTCTGTTTTGTTTGTTTTTTTAGTTTTTCACGATAAACTCTCAAACTACGGAATTAATTTTAATCATTTTTTACTAATAGACAGCTATAGATTAATTTAATATATAGCTGATTATTTAAATTACATAATGATAACTTTTCTTAATTAGCGCTAGTTAGTAATATTTTCCAAAACGATTTTCAAAAGAAAGTGTAATAAGTAAATAATTCTAAGCGAATACATTTTTTTATTTCATATGGCTCTGCTAATATGATTAAAGTCGTAAGCATTTTATTGTGTCCTTTAAGCCTTTACCTTCCAAGAACAGGTGTCAAGAAAAAGTGAAAAAGTTGAGATATAACAGTTCCTAAAATACTTTTTCATAGTTTTTGAGATATGAAATATTTTTAGTTACCCGCTTTGGCAGTTTAACAGCCATAAACTTGTTTTCCATAAAATGTTATAAAATAATATAAATTGAACTTATTTTTACGGTGCAAAAAATTAGTAGGTATTGTGGAAACGTAAATATTATTCGTATTTATTTTAGTGTTAACCATACAAAACACGTAAGTAAGAAAAACAACATAGCATTTTGCTATACGAAACCTAAAATGCGCGAGTTGGATTTACATTTGCCCAATTTTTACATTAAAGGATTAAAAAACATTAACATTATTTACTAAACAATAAAAATTTACAAATATTCTCATTTGAAAATTGTTTCGGCCAACAAAATATTACTAATATGTTACTAATTTATAAAGCCAAAAAGTTTGTTTTATTAAAAATTTAAGCACGGGCAGGGCCGCGGGTAGTTTAGTACCTAGTAATTATAGTAAAGTCATAGAAAGGTTATATCTGTACATTTTTTTTTTTTGATAAAACTACGTACTTTAAAAACACATGGCGACATCTATTGTCAAATAGTTAAATAACACATAAATAAATTTTCATTAAAATAACTATTTTAATGAATAAAATAGCGCTGTTAATATTTCTTTTAAGATAAGTTTTTTTTAATAGTTTTAACATAATATATAAGTAAGTTACCTTGCTAAAATATTAATGGCATCATCGTGCTTTTACTTTAACCAGTTTTTGTATTTTTTCTCAGGAATGAGATATTTTCCTGCGGTAAAAAGAATCCTATGTGTTGACCCGGATAACCTGCTATTACCATACCAAATTTCATAAAAATCCCTCTAGTGGTTTTTCTGTGATGCGGTCACATACAGACAGACAGAAAAAATTCTAAAAACAATAGATTCGGGCTCTATATCGCTAATAATGAATATTTCAATAAGATTTTCCGAAAAAATATTGAATTTAGGGGTTCGGCTTAGTTACAATTTTATTGTATGTATAGTTACTAATTTATGAAGTGAAAAAGTTTGCTTTACTGATAATTTAAACACGGGCGGAGCCGCGGGTGATTTAGTAGTAATTCTAATAAAATCGAAAAAAGTTCATATCTGTACATTAATTTTTTTGGGATTAAAACTATGTATTTTAAAAACACATGGCGACATCTATTGTCGAATATCTAAATAACACATAAATAAATATTAATTAAAATAACTATTTTAATGGATAAAATAGCGCTTTTGATAATTTGATTTTCAAGATAAGCTATTTTTATAGTTTTTACCATATTTTGTAAGTTACCTTGCTAAACTGTTTACAAATAGTATCGTCGTGGTTTTGTTCCTACCAGTTTTTGTATTTTTTTTCAGAAATGAGATATTTTCTCGCGGTAAAAAGTATCCTATATGTTGACCCGGATAACCAGCTATCATCATATCAAATTTCATCAAAATCCCTCCAGTGGTTTTTCTGTGATGCGGTAACAGACAGACAGACAGACAGACAGACAGACAGACAGACAGACAGACAGACAGACAGACAAAAATTCTAAAAACTATAGATTCGGCCTCTGCATCTATAATAATGTCTATTTCAATAAGATTTTCCAAAAAATATTAAATGTACAGATTCGGCTTAGTTAGAATTTTATAATATGTATAGATGTGAATGTGATTAGAAAAAAGTCGATAAAGTAATATAATATGTATCTGTCAAGGACCTCCGTCCGAATATATACCATCTCCAACATAGGCTTCAACTTAAACCACATTTCATTTTTCGTGTGGTTAGTTATATTAGAGTAAGTAGAAATTTTAAAAATATCTCTACAATTATCTTATTGTATAATACCTTGGTACGCTCGATCTTAGATTATGGTTCAGTAGTTTGAAATTCACAATATAAGTTCAGTATCGAGGCAATTGATAAAGTCCAGCGTAAGTTTATCAAGCATTTGACTTTTAGAAATCGTTTCCTCCAGCAAAGGTGTCCTATTATTCAGTCTCTATTGAATCGTCGCAGAATTAAAGATGAATTATTTTTATTTAAATTACTTAAAAACCTTTTCGACTCTCCACATCTTTTGGGTAATATTTATTTTAGATGTCCAAGCTTCCACACACATAAAAGAAATCGATTCCATGCACCTTTCACCAGAACAAAATTTGCTTATAATCTGTTCTTACTTAGGTCCTGTCGGTATTATAATACTTTAACCACATAGACATAATGATCAGTTCTGTTATAAATTTTAAGAAATTAATTAATAACATAATTAATAATTTTCACAATATTTTCATGTAAGTACTTTAATTTGTGTTTATAATATATGTATATGTGTATATGTATTTTATGTGTCAACTTTTTGCTTAATTTAGCCTAGTGTTTTCTACTCTAATATGTGTTTCTTATTTGTGGAAACTTAATTGGTAAATGTATGTATTTTTTATTGTAAGTTGTATGTTCTGTAATATTTTTTATTTCCCTAAAATAAATAAAATAAAATAAAATTTATTATACATACATGAGCCAAAAATTACTGCTATTACTAACTAAAAATAAAAAATACTACTAAAATTTACTGTTTATGCAGGTTATGATAAAAAAAAATACGATTTGCTAACAATAATACATTTTTTCAGCACCATGGCAGCTATGAAGAGCTGCAAAAGGATATATTTTCTTTGTCGCAAATGGGCGGCGGCTCGTACCCGATGCCGCAAGGTTTCTCTATGGGCCACAGCGCCAACATGACTGCCGTCGGCATGCGACAAGATACTATGGGTGAGCTTAAATTATTTTTTTCTTAAATCTAGCTTGGTATTGCTTTAAAGCAAAATATTTATCTACATATTCTAATTATTCATCGACATATTATATACCTAGTTATTTATATTTATAACTCTTAGATTGATATCTTTGACAATACTAGCTAAGCTATTTTATATTTTATATTATAAACGTAACATACCAAATTCAACTTATCAAGCTACTAAAAAGACAAAACATCTAAACACTACTAAATCTCTTGTTTATATTATTTACATTTTTTTTAAATATATTATAATGTTTTTAAAAGTGATTGTATTATAGGCGGTAATGTCAGGTAATTCTCTTTCGTAAGCTTTACTTCATAAGAGAACTAACGACTCGCCCTCGGTTCGCTCGGTTTCGTCCCTAGTTACGTTTTAATGTTTAGTATAGATTTCTCAGAGATGAGATATTTTCCCGCAGTAAAAAGTCCTACCAGCCAGCTAAACTAAGCCAGCTATCATCACACCAAATTTCATGAAAATCTGTCCATTGGTTTTCTCGTGATGTGGTCACAGACAGACAGGCAAATGGACATACAGACAAACATGTATCGGCCTCCGTATCAATAATAATAACTATTTCAATAAGATTTTCCAAAAATTTATTATTATTTTTTTATCAAATTACCAATATAAACTTATTGATTTTCTAACTTGTAATTATATCATTGATATTTTAGATGCAATTAGCTAATCTTATTCCAAAAAAAAAAAGAAATGTTATTGGTATATAACTAACAAAGCAACTTTTTTGAATAATAATAAGTACCTATTTCAAGTTTGACAAAAGCTCTTGCGTTCGGTATAAAACATTATTATTTCGTGATTCCTAGCAGCTAACGTGATGAATAATACTAAATTAAGTCGAGTAGCAACTAAGATGTAAGTTTGAAGTGTAAAACAAGAAGCGGTAGACGCGCGCGGCAGCTTTCATCAACTTTCTATTAGAACCGTCAAGGCAATTATAAAGTTGCGGGGCCCGGATGATCGCAGCCTCGTTTTTATACAAATATCCCTTATAATAATGAGAAAACTTGCTCTCTGCTGGCCACGACTAAGTTCTTCCAGATGATCTCGGGACGGAAAAAAACTTAATTAGAATTTGTTAAAGTCGTGGGAATTCTTTCTTTTGTTCTCTGCAAAGTGTTTTGTCATAGCTTCATCAAAGCGGACTAACGGCCATTAAACTCGGTTGAAAATATTACTTTTCATAATTTATCTTTTATTATTGCAAAATTTATTACTGAATTTTTTACCATAGAGCTTCAGGAAATGCTATAATACTTAGTAACAGTGTAAGCTCAACTGAGACACCCGTGAGCCAAAGTTAAAACGATAGCTACCTACATGAAATAATTACCTGAAAATTAGTTTAAGATATTTCCGTAAATAAACGATGTACTTACATATATCAGTCGTAGTTGAAGACGCTATACGTACTCACATCACTAATTCAATGATCCTTGAGTTTGCGGCCGGAGATTATAAATCTCAGCTCAACTCAAGACGTACTAACTTGTACAGAATATATTTAAGATACGTTTCGTATGCATCAAGTTTTAATGGAAATACATATTTTTATTATTCAATTTAGTTCTACTTTCAATTTAATTCAAAATAACTGTAATTTTACCGACAAATAGTACTCGTATATTTTAATTTCTAATAAATTCAAAACCGTAAAAATTATAAAAAATAAACGAATACGTTCTCATAAAGTATAACGCGGCAAAGCGTGAAAGTTAAAGTGCCGCGAGCCGGATTTCTGCGTAGAAAAAACGTCCAAGTAATGGAGGCGAGGCATCGTACCGAAGATATTCTAATAAGAAAATTTCCACTACATTTACTTTGGCGGGCGTCCTCGCGGCGTCTTCGCAAATATCTTATTTCCTGCGGCGAGATTGCATCTTGAGAAAACGCGAGGGTCGCTCGTACCTCTCACGACCCTCCGGCTCGAGTACATTTATGTCTATCACTATGCGGTAAAGCTGGTAAGGGTAACGGCTACGCTAGCCTCCCTTTATATTGACTATAAGGATTAGACATGTAATTTTCGTACATAGAAAACTTTAACAAAATATAACACTTAAAAGCTTGAAGAAGTTTTATTAACAAAGAATTTATTACCTTTTTATTATAAATTAGGGAGTATTAAACGGTAATAATTAAGAGGATTTGAGTATGCTGCTACATATTTTTCATATTAATTATATATTTTATAATTTTTCAACCCCTCCGCAAATTTTAAATATCTTTTTTGTTAAACAATCATTTAATATATTTTCTCCCGATGAGGAATAAATTCGGGTGTAATATTTTCTTTAATGTATTTTCTATAGCATCATAGGGTTAATTATTTTTGACAATCTAATAATAACATAGCTTCCTATTCTTGAAAGAATTGTTAGAATCGGATCAATAGTTTCAGAGATAGCCCCCTACATCCAAAATTACAAACATTAGCTCTTTATAATATTAGTGTAGATTAGGGGATCTTAAATGAATTAAATTTAAAATATTATACTAAAGATATATAGATATCTTATAAAGTATAAAAGTTCAAAGTTTTGCATTGAATAATAAGGCTATATAATTTAATCTCAAACGTATCTCGATACAGCTTGACTTGAGCTTTTTCGATTAGCATTAGCGATCCATTTGTTGTCAATTCTGTTGTGAATGTATCTGCTAAGCCAAAAGAGGAATGTTATTGAAAATGAAAAACATTTGAAAACTTAAGAGTAATATTTTTAATTTGGTTATTTTATTATTATTTTATGATTGTTATGAATAATTTTTATTCTCATTTGCAAGTAATAACTATGTTTGTAATGTTTGAACAAGGTATGAGCGCGGAGGACGAATGGTACAACAAATCGCTCTCCGCGCTACGAATGAACAGCGGGCACCACGCGAACCTAGCGGCAGCCCCCATGCTGCAGTACCAGACCTAATCGTTGCTACACGGCGCCGACTACTCACCGGCGTCGCACGACTACGCGCCGCCGTAGTCGTTTGTATGGGTAAGGCTTACCGCATACATGGCGGTTTTTTATTGACCGTTTTGCGTGACAATGCAAATACTTTTTATTATTCACTATTGGCCAGGTATGCTTGGTAAATTTATAGAAAGATAACTATGATCATCAGCTAATTGGACTTATTGCTTTAACTTTTAATAACAGGAAATCAATATAAAACTCTTAGTTTCGAGGCTTAAAAAATACTCCTTGAGACCATTAAAATGGATAAAAAAAACTTATTTTAAGGAAACAACAGCGGAACACTTCCTACTCAAAATATTCAAAATAATACTCTGAAATTGAATAAGAGCATACTCATATAATAACCACTATACAAAAAATAGTCACAGCTCAGTTACATGTTAGTTTTATACATTTCAAGCCAGTAGAAGCTTTCACCCAGATTACTAGCATTAAATCTTTTTAAATATATGGACGATTTCAAAGAACTCGTACAACCCTAATTGAACATGATTTATTTAATTAGCGTCGTACGAGGTCTTTGGTATCGTATCTTATGTTTGAGTTATATTACTATTTTTTTTTTATTAATATAAGTCTGATATTTTGTTATTTAATAGAGTTTAATTACTAGAATTAAAGAATATTGAAGAAATGTACAAAATAATAATCTGTATGTGTTTTCGTCACAGTCATAATCGTTTATAGTGGAAAACGCTAAAGTTTAAGAACAAGTTTAAGAACTCCGTAAAAAAGATTGCCAAATGAGTAAAAGCAACAATTGAAAGTAATTCAATTGTACGACTGTATTATTCTGATTTGTTATCAATGAACTCAGTACGTCCAAAACGTACTTAAAACTATGTATGTATAGGTACAAAATAAATTTTTAATTTCATTAGAAACAATTGTTTCCCTCTAAACGTATATTGTGTATTCTAGTCATATTGTACAGCCATTTTGAATTGATTAAATGATAAGTATAGGTATAATATTTTCATGATTGTTGTATTGATTATGTGAGTTAATATTAAGCTATTTTTGATAGCTCCTCTAAATAATGGATGCAAATGTAAAAACGCTTCCTTATATTAAATTTTATTTAAAATATCGTTTTATCAAAAGTCAAAACTTCTTGTCCTAAATTTTCGAAGTACGTAAATTAGGCAAAAAAATGTATAGATAAAAAAATTATCGAAGGAGCTTTCAAAAATATATGAACTAAGTTTTTAATAATTGCAATACAGCCCGTGTAAATATTAAACCGTTTGCATGATATTTTAAGGTGTTAAGAGCTCAACGATATTGTAACATTAAAATTATTATTTAGCCCAATTGTAATAATAAGAGGCCAATTTCATATTATAATATAACTTACAAACTGGCAATTTTAATATAAGCAAACTTAAAATATTGAATAAAATTTGACAAATTTGTTTTCGGGTACATGATTATTAAACTTTTTATTTGCGCATATTTTTGTAATTTTAGGTTATTTTAAGTCTTAATTTATTATTATATAACATTAATTTCGAAATCGGTAATTTTTAAAAACTTCGGAATTTTAGTATTACTCAGTTTTAGTCAAAAAAAATGAAAAGCGTGGAACAATTAAAAAAGTGTGCGTTTAAATCGCCAGTTTGTAAGACGCCTTAATACGCCCGCGCCATTTGTCGATGCTAGTCAGTTACTTGAAATGGTAGTTTTATATAAATAATAACATTGTATTTATCATTTCAACTTTGTACAGTAAACAAAAACCATAGTTAAATTCGTCGTCATTTGAAGGCCACCTGTGCATTTTTATGTAAATATTATTTGTAAGGGAACTTGTCTTATAATAAAAATGTGTAAAATTAAATAAATTGTCTAAAATGTACTTTTGTGTTATTTTAAATCAGAAAAAGCTTTAACTATTGGAAAATTTTATGATCGCCATAGTAGGTACCTACCTGTACTATGTACTTTCATCTAGACCTACAACGTAACCACACTGAATATGAAGTTTAGGTTACAAATTAAACGCAAAATTAACGAATTATGAACTTTCAGTTTCATTTTGGAAAAAAACATCACCTTTGTAAATCTTGTATTATTCATAGAAGGTCTTGTTCCGGTATCGTATATTGGGGATTGGTTATCACATTCTTATTAAGAAACCTTGTTAGGTTAGCGTATACGATATTTTCCCCACCGACAGCCTTCCAGAAAGTAGATGCTTCATGGCGCAACTCTTCATTTTGGCCACACTCCTAAAATATAAAAAAAAATAGTTATTATATTTATCGTAGTCCAAGATTGCCCACCGTAGTGAATTAAGTTCCCTTAGACGATTAAAATTAGTGTACACCATCCAGATATTTAAACATATTTTCCAAAATAGTGTCTCTATAAACAGAAAAAAAAAGAAACGAAGGAACACGCCACAAGACGTTTTATTTATTTCGTACGTAAAATAATAAAAAATAAATTAAGTACATGCCTTCTGTTTATACATATTATAATATACGTACGAGTGCTTAGCTTTTTCATACCAAGTAATATATAAAAAATATATCTCCCTGAATATTTTCTAATTTATTACATGTACTAGGAAAATATCTTATTACAGAATAATTGAATAAACCATCGTACTTTACAACCACTTTCATGCGAAATAAAGGCTTCAGATAAGGGTTCTTGGAAAGATCCCTCAATTTTGCTTTTAGCGTAAAATTCATTATATTTCGTTTTAATTACATCGTACACCTGAAAAGGAAATCAAATACATTTTAAATTACTTTTAAATAACTTCGAATCCTAAAACTAAATAATGGAAAGAATGGTTTTCTTATAGAAGAAGGTAATACGATTGTTATGAAAATATTTTATTTTTATGAACATGACTTTTATATGAACCCGTACCGTATTTCCGGCCTGTTCATAAATATCACACAATAGAGTACCAAATGGCTCCTGATATAGAGCCGCTATCCAGGGCTGCGTGAAATATTCGTATAAATCACTTATGAAATTAACCTGAAATTAATAACAATTATTATTTATTTACTGTAGACTAATTATAACCTTGGTTCGCGCGATTTATCTAACAAATTCTATTTCTTCTCAAATTTTTTTTTTCGAATTTTTATAATTCCATAACTCTTAGAGAAACAATCACTACTAACATTATAAAGGCGAAAGTTTGTGAGGATTTTTACCCCGGAAAAATGTAAGGTTCCGTTGGATAGATTTGTTTTTTTTTTTTTCTAGAGGCGAAACCGAGCGAAGCAAGGGTGAGCCGCTAGTAAATAATATAAAATGAATACAATAAGTAGCAAATAATACTAACATTAAACCTCGTAAGAAGATTATTAAAATACGCTTCATGCTTCCCATACAATTGTGTTAACGTTTCGCTTGAGAATGTTTTCTTAGACAAACAGGTGATAGACTCGATACAATGTAATGCATTTATTTGTAGTCTGAAGTAATTTTGCCGCCTATCCGTTATAAGTGTATGGCCCTGTATAAAGGATTTCAATAAAAAATCAATAATATTATATATGTATATTGTACATATAAAAATTCGAATACAATATAAAAGAATATTGAGAACGTTTGTATGAACCCTAAGGAAATAGTAATCAAGTCATATTATAAAAGCTGTACTCGTGTGTCCGTACATCATTTTATTCCATGATATGTAAGTTCAAATTCAGAATGGAAATTGTGTTTATTCATACAAATACCTATTTTATTAGAAACAAGAATAAGTTGAAATAAAGCTATTTGCAATTGCTACACCTACGTCAAAGGTTAACACTATATAAAAAACTTGTTTATGATAAGGATTTGATGCAAAAGAAATCCTTTTAATTTCGTCATACCCGACTGTTCGTTTACATATGTTGCGGCTATTTTCTGTTGTATGCCTTTTAATTTAGCAGTTGCAAAAATGATTTAGTATTTACATAGTGAAGGTAAAATATAATAATATAATAATAAATATTTATTTTCTCATCACAAAAGCCATTATAACAAGGTTGTAATATCATAAATAAACTTAACAAATAACAGTAATAGAAGCCTTTGTGAGAGACTGGTGTCTGTACTAGGTAAGAAAGAACCTGTATTACAGATAAGCATTGAAATGGATTCAACCTAAACTACCATACCATAAAATGAAAAGCAGTTGACCTCAAGAGGTTTTATATGATAAGGAACTCATCAATGTTAAAAATTAGGCCAAAATCGAACACTTTCGTCGGTGTTTGTTTATATTAAGGTTTATTAGTTTTGCACTTCAATAGTGTTTACTGTTCAATAGTGTAGTGCGATACAAGTACAGAAAATAGTTTGAAAGTATAATATTTTGAAAAAAAGGTAAATAATGATTTTTTGGTTCAAACATATACATATATATTGTTTTTCATTAATATTTTGCAATTTTATTGGGTTGATTAATTGGGTTACTGGCGGCATTTTCGAAAGTTATTTATAGCTAGGTAGTAGGTATAATAAAGGTCTATATTTAAACTTTCGTTATAAAGTTAAATTATTGTGCTTTTCAAAGCTTTTTATTATAATTATTCATAATTTTCAAAAACTGTATCCAGACTATATTTAAATATGCATTTTCCATTTCAAGACACATACATTGTTTAGCATCATGATAATATATATATATTATATAATTTTATTTAGATTATTTAGTTGGTATGTAGTATTTTTATGTGCTTCATAAAAGGAGATTTCTTTTCTGTGTATGTTACGAAATTATCATGATTATGTTTTAAATAATAGGTACCGCAATTCATATGAAATCATCCATATTTTCTAAGGAGGAAGGTGGATGACTAATTACTGTCAAAATAATTTGGAGCCAGTATAGTTTTATCACATAAAAAGTAGTTGTATTTTATAAAGTCTAAGCTTTCATGATTACTGACAATTTCTGTATGTTGTAAAACGCCGTGGTTACGGGTGGCCATAACAGAAACTCAGAAACTCACAGAAACTCATAAAAACATGGTAAAATCCAGTTTAGATCATAGTTATCAAAATAGTTATTTTCTAAGAATAAAATATTTTTACCCGACTACGGCAAAGTCCTAACCTAACCTACCTATTTCATATTAAATTTTTTTCAATTCATATTTTCATAATAAAATTTGAAATTAATACCATTTCTTTTTTAATATTATAAGAATTTCGCTTACCTGATTCGGTAATATTAATTGTACAGCCATCGGCACTTCCTTGCCGGGGCGGCGTAGGTTCATGTAGTAGAGCGGGCCCGGCAGCGTGGCCGAGCGTACCAATGGAGAGGAGAACTTCATTACTGGCTGCCATCTGCTGTAGTATGTTGATTTGGATATTTATTTACTCTATTTAGTACTTTGAATAAAATATTTGTAAAATAAATGTTATTCACAGGTTTTTATATAAAAAATATTGGATTAAGTTTCGAAGAGCCTAATCATAAATACCTACATGTATTGGTGGGAATTGTAGGGGAGATTTTGAGTTTGATTGGTTATGACTTTTGTGCAAATCAAAGATAAAAAAGTGCAATATAAATATATTTATAACTAGCAACACACCCTCGCTTTGCTCGAGTTCGTCCCTAGGTACGTTTTAGTTTTTTGAGCGAAACTCTAATTCTTTTTCTAAAATAAAAGTTGCGTAAGTTACTCCTTATAATATCAGCTATCTGCCAGTGAAAGTCCCGTTAAGATTGGTCCAGTCGTTTCGGAGATCAGCTGGAACAGACAGACAGATAGACCAGACAAAAATTTTAAAAATTGTGTTTTTCAAACAAGTATAAGTACCGTATATGATTCCATATGCATTTAATATAAAGCTGTTATTTTGACATAACAAACAGACACTTCAATTTTATTTATCTATATAGATTAAACAAATAAATAGTAGATTTCATGATTAACAATTGTGTATGAAATCTATTATTATAATATTTGTTAGAATATACCTACAAGCGTATATGCTAATTTTGAATATTCACATTTACGAACTAAAAAGACTATTTGGCACATTCAACTACATAGTTTAATGGGAAAATAATAAGTAATATTTAAATCATAGTCAATGCTGATATATTATGCAAATAAATGATGTATGTAATATCATTTTATAACATCTAAATCTTATTTACCCTTTAGCCATGCTAATAGAAAGGCGTCCTGTACTTGAAATACTCGCATGAGAACTTTTGCATCTGTAATACATTTAAGGTTTTATAAAATCTTCAAGTTATAGATTTGTATAATATACAGTTATTTAAATGTATAATAAATATTAAAAATAGCAACTTTATTTATGTAGTGTAAAATCTTGTAATATAATTTATGGTTTAGTTATTTAAATTTAAATATTTAGTTTTTTAATGTTTTTTTTGATAACGTAGATAGGTGTTAGTTGTGTTTAAAGGCTTATAACGTGAAAGCTCTAAGCGAGAATCAAACTTGCATATTTCTGCTTTTAGTTCTCGAAAGGCACGTAAAGCCTACGTAACCACATTCGGTAGTGTGGACTATGCCTAATACCCCTCGCATTGAGAGCATCCTTTCCTAGTAGTGAGCCGTTAAAGAGGAGGAATTATTATGAGGTCGCTCCGCGAAACCTGTGAAGCTCCCAGGAAACTTCTGCGCATCGGAGCGGAGCTGGGCTGGTTAGATTAGCCAGCCATTCAGGACGAATAACGGACCAACTTTGAGTCTAATTGCGGAAAATTGAGTCCACCCTACATTACATTACATTTATTATTATTACAAATAGACCCCGATCTAAAAATTTAATTTTTAATTACGCAAGCAAGCTGGAACTATATCGTGGCATGATATCGGAAACAATATTTATGGGAGCCTCTTCATTGACGAACGGATCCATCTTACGCAATAGAAGGTTAGCTAGCTGCAAAAGTAAATGATGTATTATATTTTATATATTTTTTTACATATAATTACATCATTAAATAAAAATATTTATAAAACGCTACAAAGAAAATACTATATTAGTACACATTACGGTATATTTTATTTTTCTAAATATATTGTTCTACGGAACAGGATAAAACATAGTTAGTCATCGATTAATCCGGCGTGTAAATTGGTACCATAATAACTAAGTACCTGGGCGACCGAGCTTCGCTCGGAGTTCTTTTTTGTTATATCCTATTTTTAGTTAAAAAAAAACTAAAAACTTGAATATATACAAAAAAAAACAAAATCTTTGTATCTGACTGAACTGAACTGACTGAAAAAAAACACTTAACATATAAAGACTTTCGCATAATACGCATAAACATCTTACCTCCTTAAAATGCTTCCCAAGGTACCTAATCTGCTACTCCAGATCATAGCGTATTTGGTCACTAAATTTCATCTAAGCTATTCTGCAGTCAGAGTGAAAAACAGATACACAGGTATACACACAAACGCGACCGCCCTTATACATATATGTACATATATTCCTATAAACTTCTCTGTCTAAATTTGAAAAAACATTTCATTACACTATACTTCCTACTAACCGCTTCGCCTACATCTTCAGAATAATAATACTTGTGTAAATGTTGCGGCGCGTACAGCCGGCGAGAGTACTTCGCGCACGGCCCCGCGCCGTACACGCAGGGGTCGTTGGTCTCGAACAGTGGACCCACTACCAAACCACCGTCGTACACCAACCCACTTTCGTTTATGGCTGTGAACCCCCATTTATTATGATAGTCTATAGTTATAAATGTAAGCAAAATTTTATATTTAGTACAAAGGTACATATTATACTAAACATAAAATTTTGCTTTTGCTAAAATCTATAAATATTTTGAAAAAATCAATCAAGTACAAGTCGAACTCGCACACGACGGGTTCCGTACCATCTCCCGTGTACTTTTTTTAATATGACTTTTACTCTATGTATGTAGTATATTAACTTCGATGTCGATTACGAACGTTAAAGAAATCTTTCTTGTATTTTTTTTATTCTTTTTTTATTATTTCTTATTACAGCTGCAATAGAAATACATACTAAGTAAGTGAAAATTCCAACTCTCTACTTATTACAGTTCATGATACAGCCCGCTAACAGACGGACAACGGAGGCTTAGTAATAGGGTTCTATTGGCACCCTTCAGGTACGGAACCCTAAAAAATGATATGAGAAAATCAAACAAACCAATGTTCTTCTTGCTTATGTTACATTTTCTTCTACATATTCAATAATATATGGAACTTATAAAATACATAAGGAACTCGAAATTGATACATTTTTATCTACTAGATATTAAATATTATTATAAACTTCATTATTCTATTTTCGGCAGAAACATTACAAGTATCTAACACTTTCTCATTTCTCCTATCAAATATTTAAAAGATAATCTTATAAATTTTTTTAGTTAACCTTTAAAAGCATTTAAATCAATCGCTTTAATCCCGTAATAAAATAAGGCAAAGCATGGTAAATGTAGAGCGTGTAATGGCGACATCAACCGGAGGAACTCTACGCGAGATCCCTGCAGTGACCAACCATGGAAATAACATTGTTTGTACGTTTTAATACCTAATTTCTCCATACTTGCTTGAACCCTTTCATCTACCTGAATAGAAAGATATAAAATGTTAGCTATTGATAGAATAGAAATAGATATATAGCCTTTAGCTAAACATTAGATAAAATATATAACATAAAACATTAAAAAAATACAACAAGAATAGATTATAAATTGTAAATTAGCCAAAGCTGTAGAGTAGTAATATTATTATTTAATACTATAGTTTCACCCTATGTTTTCTTGAATACTAACTGTTGTTAAATTAACATAATTAAAAATAATTATGTTACGTTATCTTACTATTTAATAAATCAAATATAATTAAATAAACTATGTAATAAATTACTATTTACTATTTAATTGTCGACACGTTTGGGTCAGTTTGTAGTCGTACTTGCTGTGCCAGCGGTCGCGGGTTCGAGTCCCGCTGGAGCATTCATTTGTGTGATGAGCACGAATGTTTGTACTCCAGTCATAGGCGTTTATATTTATAATATGTATGTATTTCAGCTTGTATATGTGTAGTGTATCAACTATCTGGTATCCATAACACAAGCCTCGTAGCTTACCATGGAACTAGATGGTAATGTCCCAACATATTTATTTATTATTATTATTTATTATTCATGACATTTTGAAAAACCTGGTTTTACGGCCCTTTTGATTTGTAAAAAGATTAAAAGTATGCTAATTAATATATTTTATTATGATTTAAGTTGTTTACCGTCTCGTTGTTAAAACAATTAACTCTCATAGCAGTACTATCCTCTGGAGGAAAAGGTTCTACGAAAGCAATGTTTTCCGCACTTATCCCAAGCTCCAGCAAAGCCGCTATACAACTATACACTTCAATAAAATCGCCGTATACAACCACTTTATTTTCCGAACTTAGGCATCGGTCAGTCTGTTCTGAAAATATCTAGATATGAACAAGTGTTACAATGGAGGCAGAATACATTCAGTATAATCTATAAGTACATATAATAAAATTCTAACTGAGTCGAATCTGTACATTCCATATTTTTTGGAAAATCTTATTGAAATAATCATTATTATCGATACAGAGGCCGAATCTATAGTTTTTAGATATTTTGTTCGTCTGTCCTTCTGTCTGAGAACGCGTCACGAAAAAACCACTGGAGAAATTTTGATAAAATTTGGGATGATGATAACTGGTTACATAGGATACTTTTTACTGCGGGAAAATATATTCTCATCTCTGAGAAATCTATACTAACCGTTAAAACGTACCTAGAGACGAACGGCGAACCTGAGCGGAGCAAAGGTGAACCACTAGTTACTAAATAATAACGATAAATGTTGATAATAAGAATATATGACTGTGTGCTGGCTATCCGTAACTAATTACGGATCTAATAGTGCATGTATGATTAGTCTTAGGTTTCTTACACAAACTCATAGTCCAAAAATAATTTTAAACATATAACTTTAATAAAACTGTAAAGAAACACCTACACTCATAGGCATAAGTTTTAGTTAAATAAAACCAAAATAATATGCTTTGTCATTCTTATTTATCTATTCGAATTCGCTCATACTGTTATAACGATTGGATGGATTTTAATGAATCTTTTTACTATACAGAGGGCCTAGCCATGTTGCCAATCTACAATCGTTAACGATTTAGAAAACTAAGCAAATGTATGGGCATTACGTATTTTAAACGTTATGTCACGTGGTCAAAACAATCGAATTGAAAATTCGTAGCCAAGTTTACAAGACACATAGTTCATTCTAAGAATAGAAACGAATTAAGCGTTTCTACAATGTGGATCGCAAGATCTTATACAAAATGCTAGCCAAGTTGCACGTTTGACAAGCGCTTGAGAATTCGAATCTAAGTTCTTGAACGCTATCTAAACGAACGGCGAGACCCTTTAGAAAACGCTAAAAAAATGGCGTCTTTAGAATCAGCTGCTCTAAACAGAAAGAAGTGTTTTGTTAATTCGCGTTGATTTTGGAAAATCTTTTATTTTTAAACTTTAAGATTCCTTTACTGCGATTTAATTACTAAGAATTTAAAGATACGGCAAGTTTAATTATTATTCTACTGGTCAACTGTGTTAATAACATATAAATTGTGTAGTTTATATTTCAATATCTCTAATTTATATAAAAATAAAATATATAGTAAAAAATATATCGTTGAAACTAAAGGTTGAATAAACATTATGGATATTAGAACTTTACTTTGATTTAAAACCGAAATTAATATTGTTTTGTTTTCTGTACAAAGAAATTATAACTTTATATACAAAATGGTTTAGTTAAGTATTAATTATTTTGTTTTTAATTTATATTTCATTATCCTTAATTCTTAGAACATAAATATATAGTGGAATGGAAAAATATACATATAGTTGAAGCCAAAGGTTATATAAATATAACATATGGATAGTATAAGTTTAATTTTGGTTCAAATATTTATTTTTGTTTTCTGTAAATGAAATTGTAAACTTTATTTAAAAATAATACTTATAATCTGCTATATAAGTACAAACCTTATGTATTTGTAACAAGACTTAATAGACCTAGATATTATTATTAATTTGATTAGACCTCCCAAGTTCTTTTTTCACAAAAAATATTATATTTTAGAATTTATTTATTTTTTAAATGTAAAGAAGGATTTTTTTTTTAATATTTTAATTAGACTAACAAAAACAAAAGATAAATTATTTCTAATTTAATTGCCTAACTCAAGACCATAATACCATAATAAATTGTTTAATCAATTAAAAAAATATAAATCTTATCAGTTGTATTGATATTCCATATCCATCCTTTCCATATATAATTTCCTTTTTGTTTGTCATGTTATGTTATCATGTTATAATGTACATTCGCATCGTTTCTTACAAATATAAATGCGAATGTAAAAAGTATAATATTTAAAATGTACTTAATAAGTAATTTTAAAAATGAAACAAACATCTTCATTATAGTAAATGCCTTTATTATTACATAAATTTATTGTAAAGAAGACGAGTTTTTTAGTATACATAACTGCCTGCTTAGCTGATCTTAGCCAATACTTAATTTTTATAAATCTATTTTAAATTCTTTTCCTTAAAATTATATTTTTCTTCTATTCAATTTTTATTTAAATTTACATTTCCTACCACCTTAAATTTACATTTCCATACATTTATAATTATAATATAACAAACTAAAATAAAATAGATATTGTGTAATCGCATATATATGTACTTAAAAATGTATTAATACAAATAAGATAAATGTAGAATAAAAGTCAATATTTAAAAAAAAAATACCTATATCCTTTTTATAATGGGATTGCTAACGATTGAAATAAAAGATGCTAAAAAACTAGATAATTTGACACATTCACAGGTGAGGCCACTATCGCTAGATACATCAAGAATATTTGCCGAAGCCAGTGATGATGGTCTAAACTGAGGTAAAATTTCTGTCAAACTATCTAGAATCCCAGTTAAACGGTCAAACATATTCGGTTTTCTTCCATTTCAATCCTTCGCGATTCTAATCGAAGGCGTTCCATCTCCCTCCGATGGTTATTTCTTTCGCGGTCTTTATGCAATTGCAGCCGGCGATTCTCGACGGCCACGAACTCACTCGCGGTTCGTTCGAATGGTCTGTACTGGCCGTGTGCGTGCTCGAAGCAGCCTCTGCCGCCGCGGCGTAGACGTGGTAGGTGACGCCACGGGCGAAGGGGTCGTCGGACACCGTCGTCGTTGTGGTTCGCCTCGTATAGTTGCATTGTGAGACATCGGCGTGGATACAGAGACGAGCGGTGGTGTTGACACTCGAGTTGGAGGAAGACGTGACAGTACAGAGGGAGGTGGCAGTGCAGCTGATGGGACAGGAGATGCTGAGGAAACAAAACTTATAGTTACAAATATATATTCGATTAGTATCTAAGTATATATTCGATTGACTGAACATATTGTTATATACAGTGATATTTACTATTATTCTGTTTGTTGATATATGAACAAAGATTTTATCAACATATTTATTTGAAGTTATGTGAAAAAGGTAAATATTTTCATATAATTATTTTTGTTTCTTTATACTATATAGTAAATATTTATTGTACCTTAACATTAGTCTTAGCTTGAAGCATCATAGATGTCAATAAATAACCCTAATACAAAGTATAATTTTATTGAGAGCTTTTCTTGAGAATTAAAATAATGGATCTCACTTTTTTCCATTTTTCCAATGATTTATTGACTCCTCCACCAATTGAGTTGACTTTTCTAACTCTGGCTTTAGATGGTCTGCCCTTATCCTGCCTTGAGGCCCTTGCTGGGGCCTTGCTATATCACCATCACAGATATACATCTATATCTGTGATCACCATGGATATAAGTTAAAATTATATTAGAGAAACAAAAGGTCAATTGATTAAGCAAACAGGTGAATACAATTGTTTCGTTTTTTCCTATGCAAGTAGAAAACCCACTACATATAGTTTATTTATTTATTTATTTTCAAAGGCTCATTAACTAAAATATAGTGACATGAGTTAACACAATAATACTTCTCTATTTTCTATATAAATTTAATTTAAAAGTAGGCACAGTTTTTCATAGAAATATTTTATTTAAATTTTATTTAGTTATGGAATAAATAAAAAATAGATCTTCAGTAAAATATAAATTGGTTGTGGCCATTCAAGTTCTACAACAAATGAACCTTATCTTAATATTTAAATACAATTTCTCTTTAAATAAACTTAGACTGTTAGAGAAAATGTCTATATTAATAGGTACATAACTACAATATACAGTTATACAATTTAAAGCCTCGTAAGAGGAGCCTCGTATTTTTCTTATTCCTGAGTATGACAAAGACTCAAACAACAAAGGGAAATTTTTGAGTAATAAGAATAACTAATAATATACGTACCTTTTCATGAATTCTAGTAAAGCCGAATATTGTGCCAGGCTAGCTCAGGATCTGAACTCCATCCTCAGTATAATAATTTTCATAAATTTCGCACTGTGATATCAACAATGAATAAATGTTATATGCTCAGTACCCCAGCTCTCAAGCTAACTAACACATTTTAAAGTAAAGCCCTCCGTTGCGCACTTCCATCTCTGAAACACTTTACGAAGTCAAATAAAAATGTCAATGGACCCTTTTAAAACAAAACTATTTTTCTTATAGTGACAACTTACATTACAAGCCACATCATTTTGTCAATAAAATATAAATTAATTACGCTGAAGGAATACTATACTTGCTTAAGCGACGTTCTTAAATCACTTAACAACCACTTCATAGGTGCTGAACAAAAACACCAACTCTGCATCGACCTCACTTAAGCTGCCTTCTTGACGTTAATAACTTACGTTAAAATAACAACAATATTTAACACTGAAGTATTTCAATTATAATTCACTCAATTTTTATCAAGAAACAAAACATATTTTGATTTTTCAAACAAGACCGTGACTTGGACGTGTATAGGAACGCTCACAATAGGCTATTTTTCGATCCACATTGTAGAATGAACGATTGACGCCGTAGACACGAGTTTTGTTGACATGGCTAGCACCAAATCGTTTTCTAATATAGCTATCGACAAGACGCTACCAATGATAGAAAGAGATTAGATAGGAAACGTTTGTAACATGGCTAAGCCCTCAGGTTAATTGAACAAACAAACGCTTATTTTCGTTATGTGCTTTGAATGTACGTACAGTTGTCACAAACAAATTTTCAACTAATTTTATATTTAGACTAGCGAATCACCCTCGATTCGCTTCGGGTTCGTCCCTAGACAAAAACAAATCTATCCCACGGGAACCGTACATTTTCCAGGATGATATATATAACCTATAGCCTTCCTCAGTTAACGGGCTATCTAATGCAAAAATAATTTTTCAAATCGGATTAGTAGTTCCTAAGATTAGCGCGCTCAACCAAACGAACAAACTCTTCAGAGCTTTATAATATTAGTATAGATGTATAACATACTTGCATCAGATATCATTCGCATTAGCTTTCTAAGACAGACGTTAGCCTCGTATAGACTGTTTATAAGCATCACGTTATCTGGTAAATCCGGTGGCAAAGGAACGCTATCAGGTCGATATGTCGGATTATCCATGAGAACTCTGTCGCAAGGCTTACCCTTCCTGGAAATAAAATAAATATAATATCATCTTGATAGCCTAAAACCATGTATTAATAAGTTTATTAATCATAAATAAGTGTATTATCTTAAAATATTAAAACTTTATTTGTTTTCAACTAAGGTATTACTTATTATGAAGCTAGTATGAAATACGAATCTCACTCTATTTCTTTAGCCAATTCTATAGCATCTTTCAAATAATCAGGATGTTGGAACTGCTGACCGCACGTCAATATGAGTTCATCGTAAAACTTAATTCCACAACCATTCAGGTGAATACATTTTTTCTTCCTATGTTATTGTAAAAATAAATATATTTAATACAACATATGTGTAAGAAAAGGTTTCATATCAGGATTTTTTTCAAATCGTTTCATATATTTGTTAGGTAAGAAAAATAACTGTAATAATGGAGTTTTAATTGCAATATAGCGACTTAGCTCTATGTTCGCTTTCTGCTAGTTTAAAATCGTATTTGTAAGTAAAATACAAAAAAAAACATAAAAAAGAGACGGTACAGGACAGTATTTAGTTACATCAACCAATCAATCCAAATTAATTAAAAAAACTGAACAACAAAATCGAACGCTCATATTATAACATACAATATATTTTTCCACTGTCGGACGAATTCGATTTTACTTTGGTAGAGTTACGAATATGTTATTCAGTAAATCCATTAAAAACCAATATTTTATGTTTTCTCTATTTTTTTTCATAGAAATATATATAAACAAATTGTGGTGGACTCCAGTAGAAATATTTTACGACGCATCTGGCGGCTACGAAAATAAAAAGCATCCGTGATCCAGTTTAATTGAAAATTCTTTTTACGACATTAAAAAAAGAGAGATCTTATAATTTTTGTTTTAAAACCAGTCTAAAAGAAATAGGTTATTAGAAATAATAAGATAATAGGCATCCAAATCCGTTCAGCAATTTTAGTGTGAACAAGTAACAAATATACACACACATACAAGTTTTCGCAAATACAAATTATTATTAGTAGTTTTAAAGTTACCCGTAAAAATATGCAAAACTATATTTTTGGACATTTCCGAATTTAATTCGATTTTTGATTCCTAATTTGATTTTTATTTATGGTCACAGGAAAGATGAAAAGATTTATTCAAAATATCAAATATTCGCTGAAATCAAAGAAAGTATTAAACTAACCTATCAATCTTAACCATAACAGCGGACATGATATCGACGTAGTAATAGAAGGGGACGCTCTTCAGATATCGGTCGTTGTAGCGGCCGTCGCGCGGCACGCACGTGTCGGCCGCGCGCATGCTGTCCGCCACCGTGGGCAGCCCGTGCTGGGAGACCAGCGTTAGGTTCGTGAACGTCAGGTACTCTGACGTGGGACTGGAATTATATTTTTAACACTTCCTTGTAACTAACAATATAATCAAAGTCTATTGTAACCTGCACTTTTGTCGTATCCAAATTAAAACTGTAATGTAGTTGTAGCATTGTAGGATGTCAATATTATAGATAATTTGGTACCTACTTAATAGCTTATCTTTTGGAGCCAGATGGCAAATAGTGGAACTCTTCAATGGCTATTAGTAAATCCTTCGAGTTTGGGTTCATGTGATCGCTTTAACGAATCCCATATATTTCAATTAGACAAAAATGTGTTTATTTTTTAGTTTCTTAAAACTATAATTATATATATATTGGTTTATTAGATGTTAAATAAAAATTATATAGTAAAACCTAACCTTTACCCATTAATCTATATATGCATAATTTTTTTTTTATTTAATATAAAACAAGTTAAAAAATTATAATCTCGCTGAGTTTCTTTTAGCATTTCTTCTAAAGACGTTTTTGATAAACAATAAGTATATTTTTAAAACACTAATATTGAATTAAAATATAGGCTTAAAAAGGCGGAAATTTTAAAAACCTAATGTAATAAAAAATATAATTATAATGACATAATAAAATAATGATATAGGTGTCACTAAAAGGATTTTTGAAATTCTATCCCTAAAAGAGGCGACAAAAATTATAACTTTTAAATCATGTCTTATTAAAATTGTCAGTTGTATGTAATAACAAAAAACAAAAATCGAACTACAATATGAAAACATTACTACTACTTACCCTAAAAGTAACGTTTCCAAAAACGCAAGTCCAGTTCGACTCGCGCCGACAACAATAATACTGTTATTCACATGGACCTTTGGCAAGCTGGTCAACGGCCGTTCTATAGTCCATAACGCAAATGGTGTAGCTCTATATCATTAATATTAGTATAGTATCATTATACGTCTCTAACAAAGTGGACTAAAAAGTGACGAATTCCGGAAAAAAAAGTATAAAACGAAAAATTTTAAACACCAACATTTTGGAATGCATATACAAAGTTAAAGGTAACGGATAGATTTTTAGATTAAAATTTTTACTAGTTTTTATCATTTTAAAAGTTTTATATTCCTAAAGTATTTTCAACGATTGTCTATTGTATTCATAACTCGTTTTGTCGACTCTTCTAATATACAGATACTTACTTAAATAAAATTAAAGTTTTACATTCAATAGCGTAGAAACATTATAAAAAGAAATAATGACTGCTAGTATTGTTTTAATTGAAAACTTACATGTCTTTTACAATTTTATCCAGATTTTTATTACCAATAAAATAAGGCATTGACCGACGTGGACGCACTGGCATCATATGACTTGCCAACGACATGAGGTTTCGACCGGGGCACTACAAATTTACTCTAAATAATATGAAAAAGGCAGTTTAAAAACCGATTAAATTATATTTTGAAAATAAACAACATAGTAGTTATGACAACGTGTAATAATGTAATGTAATGTTCTCCTGACCGATTCCGGCCACGGCGGCCATTCTCATTGAGACTAGCCAACTGCGCAGGAGATATTATAGTGCACAAGTGTACGCGCAGACACAAGAGCACTCTCTATTCCTGTCACTCTCATACTCCGGTGGGACGACTACTCGACACGACCGGTGAGAGTTAAGGCGCAGGACCGACGGCTTTACGTGCTCTCCGAGGCACGGGGGTGAAACACCGCCAACTTCCCAACTCCGGGCTGTTACTGAGGCTTACTATACAGAAAGACTCAATAACTAAACTTGGCCCGACCCGGGACTCGAACCCAGGACCTCAGGATGTGCAGCCGTACATGCTAGCCACTACACCACCGAGGCAGTTATGTTATGACAACGTGAATGTAAAGCATTAAAGCATTAAAAAATTAGACTCGCTAAAATATCTATACAGATAAATAAAATTGGAGTGTCTGTTTGTAATATTAAAATAACCGCTTTTTACTAAATGCATATGGATGTATACACGGTACATATACCAAAACAACATTTTTACATTTTTTGTCTGTCTGTCTGTCTGTCGGTCTGTCTGTCTGTCTGTTTGTTCCGGCTAATCTCCGAAACGGGTGGACCGATTTTGACGGGACTTTCACTGACAGATAGCTGACGTTATAGGGAGTAACTTAAGCTACTTTTATTTTAGAAAAAGAATCAGGGTTCCGCGAAAAAAAATTAAAACCCTTGAAATTATGAACAAAGTTCGCGTACGGCGTACGCACTATTAATATTTATAATTTTAATGAACATCTTAGGAGTAGCAAGCTACTATTTATGTATAAACAAAGCTAACCGTGAAAATGTACCTAGGGACGAACGCCTGCGAAGCGAGCGTGAGTCGCTAGTATAATATATAATTTTTCATCTATGATGTAATATATAGATGAAAATTAAGATCTGAATAAGCCAAGGAGAGCCGAGAACTGTCCTCTACACTTAGTGACCCAAAAAATACAAGATAGATACAAAAGACCCTTGGACTTGGGACATACTATAATGATTATGATTCACCTTTATCATTTTTAATTATTTATATGGTCTAGACTCTAGGATGGTAATCCTATGGTGGTCTGGTAAATTAAGTTTGTAGCCGCAATCCTACAATATTTAATATCTACTACTACCGTTAATATTATGTATCTACTGTAGTACTAGCGAAGAAAACGTATAGAACCATAAGTTATCTTGTTCGTTTGATAAATGTTATGTATGAAATAAATAAACGAAATACTTATTTACCGCATCACCTTTGGCGAAAAGGCGACAAACCCAAAACAGTGTAGTGTACTTTGTATGACGCATTATATCTCGCATATACCATCGTCCATGAGGTTCCATAATTGGTGACATGACACACGCTAAAATCTGATGTGAAATACAACCGTTATGTTCGCTTTTCTTTAGTTTAAATGCTTAATTAAAGTACGAGTATACTTTTTAATGAATAAAGCATAAATGAGTTATAGTTTGTAGACTTAGCTTTATTTTCTGTTATCGGGATAATACTATATCAACATATAATACATAGACTATTTTAAAGTGATTTAATTCGTGAGTCCAAATTTTTGTTTTCAAGATGAAATAGCAAATGATTAGTGTCTTGGTAGGGCAATAATCTTTTGTAAGCCAAACATTTCTAGCATGTGATGACAGAACTCTATTATTAAAATAAAACCTTACAGATGCGTCTGTTCCAGATCTTATAGGCTCAGCCTCCAATTCATATTGGGTTCTAATTGATGTAGCATCTTCTAAAGGTCTAAAATTAAAAAAAAGTAACATTTATAAATCTCCAAAAAAAATTATCAAAATATTAGCTTGGATCTGGTATGTGAATTAAACCACAACCACATAACAATATCTTTCCTTTATAAATGTAAGATGATTAAAAAGATTTTTCACATAGGTACTGTAAACTTTGCCACTAGCTTACTCGACAAATCCCAGACGTGTCTTAATTTACATTTTATATGTAATTTTTGAGATAATATAAACATTTTATAAAAATGCACTTTTAGTTTCTCCCAAACTTCCAAATTTTCCGGGCAATTCTCTAATTTTTTTCACAAAAACACTCATTCAAACTATGGAGAATATTTAAAATAATTGATCAAACCAGTTCTGTTCTCATGACGTGATATGCTCTTGCCAAAGATCACCATTTTATTTTTATTTTTGCTTATTTCCAAATTTGCTCATATCGAAATCAATTAAAACCTCTTTACCCAAGAATAGCTACTCCAATGGGTTGGTTCTGACTGAGCAGAACAAATGAGGAGAGCGTAAGCGACTGTAGACTATTTTCCAACAGCCCTAACAAGTTATGTTTTCTTGGCGCGTGTTCCAGTACGTTGCTTAAATGCGGTATATCATAAGTTTCGGCTTTACGAACTCTGACATCTCTAAAATTTAAAAGTATTTAGGAAAAATCTTGTAAATTAAATAAAAACAAACTCCTATTTTAGGTAACATACGGTACAAGTTATTATTATGATTATTTCAAATTCTCTAGACTTACCCTCTGATAGAGTTAACGTGCGCTACATATAGCGTTTCGTTTATAAATCGCATTCGAAAACTAAAAGGAGTGACGAGCTGAAATAAAACTTAATTATTAAAATAGTCTACTTCTTTGGACATTTTGATAATTTTATATAAAAAAAAATATAATATATATTTAAAACGTTATAGAAATAAGGGTTAGAATACCGTAAAATGTTCTAGTAGTGGAAAACACGTGTGACTGGAAGGAAGGCACATAACACAATAGTCTTTGTCGGGGAAAAGCTCATAAGCTGCTTCGAGCATATCGAAACCATACCTAATTAAAATGACTAACGTTTATTTACAATTGAATATAACAAAATAATAGTAATGTTATTCTAGCAGTTTAGATTTTAAACAATTAAGTTTAAAAAAAAGAAAAAGTAGAGGGTAGATATGTATGTATATAACTATTCCTGGTTATAAACGTATAAAAGTCAAAAGTTAAAATAATAGTTAATCTATTATGTATAATTCATGTAACTTTTATTATTAATATAATTATTTAATATTAAGAGACAGGTAGAGATTAAAAGAATTAAAATCTTTTAATTAGCAAAATTAAGATTGTAGTATTTCGCTTTTGCCCGCGACCCTTGCGTATGCTCCTACTAAAAAATATAATTTTCCTCAATATATAATAATGAGTAAATAAATATTTTTAAACAATTACTATTTGACATACCTTTCATCATAATCAGGGTGCATAGCGAACATTTCCAAAAGGAAGGCATTAGGCCGGCCCAAGTACCGCGTGGGTTCGGGCTGCTTGAGCGATGCACCCGCAATGTTAACGTTCGCGTTGGCTACATATTTATTGAAAAAAATATTGAATGACTTCGAAAAGGCAGTGGTAAGTGTGTGTTTTTTAACATTTCGCGATATCGTCGCTAATATATATATATATATATATATATATATATATATATATATGTATATATATTACAAGAAAAATGCTCATCTCTCGCATCATAATAATCTTTCTAGCTAAAATCTAAGTATTCATCATCAATTTGCATTAAGTTAAATAAAAATTAATTATCAATTAGGTATAACTTTTTTTCTAAATCTCTTGACTTGATCAGACCGAAAAAATTTAAAAACAAAACTAAAATAATTTTATAATGACACAACAAATTACTACAAAAATATTTATAATTCACTTACAAAGTTCATTCGGCATATCCTTAATGATGTACTTATTTTTAAATATTGACTCTTTCCGATGATGAACAAACTCTCCAGAAAATCTGCAACAGTTTAAAAGGTTAAAATCGACATTTATGTAGTCTGGTACTCTATAGTAGTCCAATTAAATAAAATTAAATTAAAAGTAGGTAATATAAAATATTCCGATTATACTTTATTTACTGGATAATAAAAAATAATATAGAACAAGACACGAAATTCTTTAAAAATATTAATATTTCAATGTTAGAACTGAATTTAAATTATTTAGAATAAAATCTATCTACATTTGTATCATCCTAGCCCTCATTACGTTTTATTGCATTATGAATATTATGAATATTATATGAAATATGTACCTACAGAGATAGATAGCCTATATATTTTAAATTACCTTTGTTTCTTCAAGAAATCTTCACTAGTAAACAAGCGAGGTAATCTCAATAAATCCGTATCAATATTTACGATATCATATTCTAACTCATCTTCTTCGTCCTCTAATAGATTAAGAATGTCCAACTGAGAATAAGTCAGTTGGTGCGTGCGACTCTTAGTTTCCGATTCTTTGGGAATTTCTTTAAAATCATCATCGTCGAATACCCACGTGACCTGGTCGAGTTAAATATAAACAAACTGTTTATGCTAATTACTTTCAAAGCAATCACTCCTTAATTTCTATTGAATGCACTGGTAAAAACTTAATAATAATAATAAAATTTAAGATAAATTAATTCATTATATTGTCTTCTTAGTAATGTTTAGATTATACGATACACACTAGAATAGTATGAATAGTGTAATGTTACCAAAGTCAACATTCATACTAAAGTAATAAATAATCAATACACACTCTTTAACTTCAGTCTTCAACCACAACAGAAGTTGAATTGACATTTGTATATACGATATAAACACAACATTACAGTATATTCAAAATGTATAGTAATTTTACCCTTGATTTGACATCTTTCATCGGTATAATTTCCGCATTCGAATCTCGCCGTGATTCTAAATTGCCCACCGTCGTAAACACGCTATTAAGCAAATTAAAAATTTTAATGATTGTTTAATTGCTATAAAATAAACTAGTCCATTACATTTTTAGCAAAGCAAAATTACGAAAACATAACCTCCATTACATATTAGGTACTCATTTAAGACAAGATAAACAAATAAATTAGTAAAGTGTTAAAACAATACTTAATTGATAAATTCGCAATAAATGAGAGATAATATAAAATACGAAACTCTGACTAAAGAAATAAGAATTATATAGACGGAGCGTGCCAAAATGTCAAAATGAAAAAATTGTAGCGTCATTTGCTGTATATACTATTATTCTCGGTTTTTTTATACAGATCGTTTACTTACTTAAAGGATGAAGGATCGTTTACTTAAAGGATAAGGGAAATTTGATACATAAGGAATAAAAATGAATGATTTTTTTTAAGTATTACCCAGCTCTCTTCCCCTTGAAAAAAAGTAAAATAATATTAGCTTATGTATATATTTTTTTTTTATTTACTATAATAAAATCCGTTAACTATTTTTATTAATTAACACTTATTTACTTATCACTCAGTATACAAATTGTCATTCGTATACTAATTTAAAACATTATTGTTTGCCTTTATATTTAGTTCTATGATACTCTATCTATATTACTCCTTCATCTGAGATACGAAATATAAGTTCAGTATAATATCGGTACCTTGATCCAGAATCAAACTCTCTAGGTTTAGAGCTAGGTGGCGTAGCAATATGTCTTAAACCAGAGAAAGGCGAAAGCTCAAAGCTCTCTTCGAGTTCTTCATAATTAATTTGTGTATTGAGACACATAACACCCACCGCTAATTCTTTATGCTAAAATTAAGAAAAAAAACAAAGTACACTTTTTCACCTATCTATTATATTAATACAACTAGGGACTCTCCCTCGCTCCGCTCGGCTTCGTCCATAGTTACGTTTTAACATTTAGTATAGATTTTTCAGAAATGAGATATTTTCCCACAGTAAAAAGTATCCTATATGTTAACACTTGACACGGATAACCAGCTATCATACCAAATTTCATTCAAATCTGTTCAGTGGTTTTCTCGTGATGCGGTCACAGACAGATAGACTAAGAGACAAAAATTCTAAAAACTATAGAGTCGACCTCTGTATCTAAATAACGACTATTTCAATAAGATTTCCCAAAAAATTATTTAATGTACAACGACGACTCAAAATTTTATTATATGTGTAGATTTATATACGTTGAAAGATTATTAATTCTATATATATTTCAAAAGTACTAGATTCGATTATCGAGAAAAAAAAATTTCTACTTAAAATTTAAAATTTTGAGAAGTATGTTACTGTTATTTAAAAAAAATAACTAAGAATATTTGTTTGGTCATACTTAAGATTTCTGCTATATCAAAGAGACCAAACCTCGCACACAAGTAGAACTCTTTCGGATTCAGGATGACGGGATATTAATTCGCTGACATAGAAGTCGCCGTATAACTCACGAAGGCGAGCCGAATGGCGCTCAATTATTGGCACTATATCGTCATTATCTTCTTCGCTATGATAAGAAATAAAATCTATCAAAATAAGTTATATTATATTTGTCCTCCTGGACGATTTCGGAGACAGCGGTCTGTCTCACTGTCTACTGAAACTAGGCAGGGGAGTAGGTATATTATAGAGCAAAAGGACATTGATGTAGCGTATAAATAGTAAAGTAAATAAGTAAAATTTGCCACTCCCTTTTTTGGGCAATAACATCAAGTCTCCAAAATTTACAGAAATCCTAATATTTTTATTAATAAAAATTTTGTAATTATCCGTTTTTGCATTTTGGGTTGGGGACTCTACAAAAACGCGAAATGGTCTAATTTAATTGCAATATTATTAAAAACTTTCACTCTTTCATTAGGTACCCTGAGGCTGTGAAATAAGGATAAGGCCGATGCTTTACGTTAAAGAAGGCTTTACTTATTGTTCTCCCTATATCCTAACTCCGGGCTATTACCTACTATTAATTAGGTACTTGACAAGCGAAACCAATAACTATACTCGACCCAATCCGAGACTTGAACCCAGACTTTTTAGATCTACAGCCTAGCACTCTTAGTGAAGTGGGAAAACCCAGACCGGCTAAAGGATTGTAACACATAACATTATGAATTCGAAAGTAAAGTAATATAAATGGATTTTATTGAAATTCAGAAATCAAATTCAAAACCAATCTTTTAGGATCATAATTATACATACTATACATTTTGCTACCATTTTTAAAATTTAATTATCACAAAACAACAACCAAAAAGGTAATATTATAAACCATTACAAATTCTAAGATTAATTAATAAACTACTTTAGATGTTATAAAAATCTAACACAGCTCTTCGTATTCTCAATCTCGGGCTGACATCCTTCCGGTCGGCGACCCACAGCGAGGGCAGCTGGTCGCCAGGCACCCCGCGCTCCAACACCTGTATACGCTTAAAAGAAGCCTCGGCGCGAGATTGGCCTGGTACTAACACTATAAAAAGTTAATACCATTTCATTGTCACGAACGAATAATTTCATCATTAATATTCGTAAATAGCAAACTAAAAAATATTTTTTCTTTAATTCTACCAAGTCACAAGAAATAAAGTCAACGAGATAGTAATATTTATCTATTAATAACTAGCGTTTTCCCACAATTCCACCCTCATAATTTTATTTATCGGATTACTATCATAAATGCAAGTTTGTATGTGTATGGGTTTCCATCCCGCTTAAACATAATAACGAAAATTAATTTGTTACTTAATTTAGTAGGTACATATGTAAAGACTATAACCTAGTACCTGAGCGAAGAGGGTAAGTCGCTGGTTTATAATAATTGTTCCGCTTCTGTTCGTTTTAACGGCAAGATCAATTTCAAAAATATGTATTTCTTTATGTAACTAAAACTCCAGTTTAAGTCTAAGGTCATTATAATTATCAGAGGAAAACCAACTTAAAATTTGTACTTACATTGATTATCAATTAATGATTTCATCATTCCAATAAACTGAACATATGGATCGTGCATGAAAACCGACTTCAACATACTGTCGACAACTTCGCGTGCATAAGCGATGTTCCAACAAAACAAACGTATAAAAAGAGTATTCCGTGCATTTAACTCTATGGCTCTAAAACAATTTGACCAACATTTTGTTTAATTATTATATTAATATATGGTCAAATATAAACGAAATTAATCATACATAAAATTTCCAATAACACCACATATTAAAAAAAATATTAAAATACTTGAATTTAGTCCAGACAAAATCTTCCCAAGCCGCAGGATTAACAGACGGTACCAAAGGAAAATCTTTCAACGCTAGAAATCCAACTATAGTTTCGTTAATGTCTAGCTGGCAAATTGAAAGTATACATGTTTCACTAAAAAAAGAAGAGAAAGACTGCATAATATAAAAGATTTCAAATAAAATTATCTTTTTGGATATTTGCGCGGAAAAATCCGAAAATATTTAAAATGTCAAATATTCGCATAAATCTCAGCAAGTATTATAAAAAAGGTATACTAAGAATTACCTACCTATTATTCTTTTTTGTAACAAGATTTTTTGTTTTGTTCTGGTCGAATTTGAACATTCTGCACATAGTTTGTTTGTATTGAACATACCGATTTTTATCCAGGTAATCTATAAAATTCTGACCGAGTCTGTACATTTTTGGAAAATCTTATTGAAATAGTCATTATTATCGATACCGAAGCCGAATCTATAGTTATTAGAATTTTTGTCTGTCTGTCTGGGAACGCATCATGAGAAAACCACAATACAGATTTTAATGAAATTTGGTATGATGATAGCTGATTATCCGGCTTAACATATAGAACACTTTTTGCTGCGGGAAAATATTTCATCTTTAAAAAATCTATACTAACCGTTATAACGTACCTAGGCACGAACCCGAGCGAAGCGAGGGTGAGTCGCTAGTATACTACTACCACAGTCTATACAGTCATTCAACGAAGCCGTCTAGACAGGGCAATCGTGCGGGGTGTGAGAGGTGAGACGCGGGTAGGCGAGCCCGAGCTGCATACATTTCTGCCGCCCGAATTAGTTAGCAGTTCGGGACACGACTTTAAGGGCTATCGCGCGTTTATTTTAATTTGTAAGCAATTAAAATGGTTCATACTACCTGTGCTATATTATATATTTTTTGCTAAAATTATTTATTAGGATGAGGATTTTTTACATAATTAAGTTTAATAACAGAAATTTCAAATCCAGTAAATCTAGAAACCGAAAATATTTGTCCGTTGCCCATTTATGATAGGTGATTTGGAAATCTATTAATTACATTATATCATATAAAACTAACTTTGCTAAAAAATTGAAAATATAATATAAATTTATATATAACTAAATTCAATTTGACTTATGTAATATAATTTCTTAGATTTAATTTATTTTTATTATAACTTAATTTATTTCATTCTAATTATCTAGTTATTCATTAAATTAATTATAATGTCACGTAGAAATATTCAATCAATCAAATCAAATAATTGTTAAACCAATTGTATATTTTATTTTTTATTAAAGAAATAAAAGGCTTTTTATTATTATTATATAAAATTTTGTAAAACTCTATTTGAATTTGCCTCCGCGAAATGCCTTTTTGTATTCTTTGCTATGAAGAACTTCGATCAATAACTAAATAATAATATTATATTTTAATTAAATTACAAAAAAAAACTGTAACAACCCTGCGTAATGTGAAGTACGCTACGCGGTGTCGGCTTTTCTTCAAACATCAAAGGCGATAGCCCACTGTTATTTTTTAGTACACTGTGCTACTACTATGATAAATTATTATACTATGACACAATACTACAATAAGAAAGTATGCATTTCTATTAGGAACCTATTACCTATAAAGATATCTAATAATAAAAATATATTTTCCTTACATAAGATATGTGACATCATACTGCACATTTATCCGAAAATTCATGGCCATGGATTCCGTTACTAAACTCATTATTGCCGGGGCGTCATCTTTCTCTGCCAGTCTTAAGCGCCCTAATGGTACAGTTCGTAACACTCTTGACACCATCGTGGCTTGACTACGACCAAATATATATTAATTTCTATATATAGTGTCACAGAAAATATCTAATGGAATCAAAGAAAGTGAAAACGTGTCAATATTTTGAGAGCAGAATAAACAACAGCACTATATTTTTTATGACAATGTCATTATATACAAAGTCTGAATAAAGTTCTTATACTCACAATCAAAAACTGGTAAAATCAATAAAATGGTAAAATCAAAAACCAATTCGTACAGACTTATGTTTATTTAATATCCTTAAATTCAAACATTACGAATGTTAGAAATACATAGAACATAATAAATTGATAAAAGCATCCAGCTCGTGGCGTCTGAACTTTGAGTTTACACTTAATGATAAAAAAACACTTGATAACTAAACCGATCGATACGCTTAATATACAGAACACAATATAATAATAAAAATAATTTATTTTTTAACAAATTTCCTACTAGCTCTAATAAGCATCAATAAATAAGATGACTTCATTGTAATGGATTTCTTTGGAGTGATTAGATTATTTGCTGTTGAAATAGATAGATATTAACTTATTCTCTACCGTCGGGTCGCCGTAGTTAGGTTGTGCTCGCGGAAACACGAAAGAAATTCCATATTTACATTAAGATATAGAAACCCAATACCCAAAACTAAAAATTATTTATAGATACTAAAATAGACATCAGCTAACTAACATTACGAAAATGTCGAAAAATAAATTAAAAGATGTAAAATAATTATTGCTAAATCAATTGTCCTTATTAAGATACCATAATTTATTTAGAAAAAAATGTCAGTGTCAGATATTTAACAAGTTGTTTCGAAAAGAAATGTAACTGTGATTATATAAAAATTATATTTCGCCGATCAATTACAATTATAGAGGACGAGTGAACAAATCATAATCAATAAAGAGGACGATAAAACTTACGCGTAATATACAAATAAACGTTTTAAAAATATTGCTTAACTCAACGTTAGGCGGAATATTCCGAATGTAAATAAATAATAATTTCGCATTATAACGTTTTCCGAAATTATTTTATTTAGAACATTGCGATAAACTGCAGAATTGATTTTCAGTTCAAACTGCGTTATATACAAAATTACTAACGAACCATAATAACAAACTATCGGATACGGTAACCACATCTTCGGCTTGACCTAAACAAATCATCTTATCCGTGATGCACGCGCAATAAAACTAATATAAATCACTGTAGTATTGAATTATACGCATTGAGTAACAGCAACAAATATAAATCACTATTTATTTTAGCCTTTATCATGTTACTTTTCTTTAAAGTCTCACAAATATCCTATCTATCATGCAAATATCACTCGTTATCCAAACGCATATAATCCAATATGCAGTAACAATTACACTTACACGCAATCGTATTAAAATCAATTACGATAAAATAAAGGTAACTTAAAAGCTACGATAATTTGATTCATTAATACTACGAAAGTGTAACTCCCTAATTCACTTATGTATCAAGATGTCTTTTAGGTGTACAAAAATATCATATTTAATATTATTTATCTACATTATAAATCTGTATCTACGATTAAAAATAACCATATAGAGTCGAGAGAAAACATTATGCAAGTGGGAAGTTTTTTGAATGTATTCTCTGCTTCTATTATTTTATCATAGAAAATAAGAAATAGTAACTATTCAGTTTCTTATTTTCAGTTCATTGTATTCTTAAAATGAAGTCGTTGCTGGAAAATTATATTTAAAAGCAAAACTTGTAATACGATTTAGGTATACGTACGATATTAAATCTATGAATTTGAAAATTATTATATTATTTATGAAGAAAAGAACTAGTTGTCTTAAAATTATTTTTCAACTAAAATCTTGCTCAAGAAGTAAAAAATACCCAAGATATTCCACATTATAAGTTAAAACATATTGTGTAATTTTTATTTTCTAAAAATATGTGACGAATTTGCTTGATGCAACAATTATCATATGTATTAAGTTAAAATATTAAATTTATCATTAAATTATTTTAGTTACACTTTTAAGAAAACATTTTACCTAATTGAGTATCGTCGAATAAAATCTGCCTAAATGTAACTGAACTATAAAAACTAGAAGCAAAGAGGATATAATAAAAAAAAACGTATCACCGACGTATAAGTTGCTAACTCCAAAAGGGTTGAAATAATAAAAAAAACTTTTCATGTGAATATTTAAAAGTAGTAACAAATTATAAAAAAAAAATCATTTTAGAGTTAGTGACTTATCACTCACGATACGCTACAAGTAACAGTCTACTTATAAAGTTAAGTTTATATTCAAATTTTTCAGAATATTCCTAATATTACACTATGTATATTATAGTACTTTAAGCATGCGAGTACATAGTAAAGTGTGTTTAAGGCAAGTGGACTATGAACATAGTGGCCAGGTCATAGCTTTTATTTTTCAAACACCATTATGTCTATAGTGTTAATGATATTCGTAAATGAAGACTAATTTCATACTATTTTATATACTATAATAAGCATGGAAGAATTGATAACTAATCTTCCATCCTATATAGTATACGAATTCCATTAAAACTCGCAATAATGGTTAATTTACTCTATATTCCCAGTCAAGAAAATTCAACCTGGCAACACTAGGACGAAAATAAACCTTATTTGTTGTGTCTATCACTAATAAACTTAAGAATGTATAAAATTCACATCTAAACATTATTTCAGTTTTATCAATATCTCGATTTTATTCACTCATACTTGGTCACACTGAAAATCAATTGTAATACAACATAAGTTATACTTTTTCTTTTATCGAGACTTAGTCGTGTCTTACATCAACTATTGTGTAAGAGAACACAATATTGCCTATAACAGCTTACGAAAGCGATATTAATCATTTTACAGATAGTGAAGACTCATGTACGTATCGCATATTGCAATTAATATAATATTTACAATACAATTGTACGATATGTACATTTCTTCTACGTAGCTATTATCCTTATGAATGTTTGAGAATAATTATTTTTAAACGTTTTATATGAATAAATGTTTAGTACATATTTGTACAAAAGGAGAAAGTTATCTAAGTATAAAATGATGGAGTTATCATTAAATGTCATGGTTTCATAAAGTTCGCTATTATGAAAATATATTACTTAAAATTATTAAAGAAACTAAAACGTCGTTATACGTTAACTTATTATGATCGCGTATATATCGAAGCTTTTATCTTATCTAGACCTTATTTATATGTATTTACAAATTATAATTCCATTCCTAAAGCGTATACCTTACACTTATTTCACGATTCCCAATATATTCTTTCGCCGATCCTTGATATTCTTATAAAGAAATTAATTATTTGAGACATCAAATAAGATCAGTTTACTACCAGGTTTTTACATAACGCTACCCCACTTATGGCAAAACTTTTTTTTATATTAAAAAGAAAATCACTTTCCCAATTTCCTTGTGCTCTATAATTTTCTTTTTTTTTTTCAATTAAATCATTGAAATAAAATTTTCTATAATACCCATTCTGTAGTAGTATGTCTTATATTAACTAGTGGACGAAATCGAAATGTACTTTAAATTAAATATTTAACCTCTATTATTGCGTCGAATCTAAATTATTTTTTACTGTAAATATTCCATAACAACATGGTCGGTCATTTTTTAAAAAGCCATTGTAGGAAATACTGAGAACGTTAATCTCGTTAGCATTAGAACTAGTTTCACAGTTAAAATCATTTTTTTTATATGCCAACCCTGTTGAAAAACTCCAATATGATCCCATGAAAAGCGACAAAAGCCTTATAGAAACCAATAAATATTTATTGGTTTCTATGTGGCTTTTGATGGGATCCTATTGGAGTTTTTCAACAGGGAGTGGCACTGTGATTGTGACATGGCGTAGACAGAAACATACATTTCAATGACTAAGGTATAACTGTGTCTATTCTTATTCGATCATTCTTTTTACATGTCCTCCCCAAACATTTTTTCCGGAGCGTAAAAAAGAGAATAATAATCTTTTAGGTAACGTAGACAATTAGGATGAAAAAAAATGGAGACACGTGATGTATCCTCGGAAATTACATCCTAAAGACTAGGGTAGATAATTAAAGTTTAAATACACGTGAAAGGGATCTCTCTCATCGAGAAAAATTAAGGCGACACCACACGCACTGCGACACGAGAGTGTATTCTCGTCAGTTTCACACTAATCTACTAAGTATTTCTTTACGTAAAAAAAAAACTCTTTTATTAGCCTTATTGTACTCAACCCCACGGTTAGCCACCAGATCTTACCGTTACATGGCCAGTATTTAACTAAAGTAAATCTAGAAATTGATTCAATAATATAGAGGGAAACATGTTATTATGGAATATCCTTATTATTTTTATGCAAGACGATGAAATAATCTCTTGTATTGTGAACATTAAAATCATAATTGTATGAGCTTAATTGATAATACATAGAAAAAAATAATATCATAATCAATTTTTTTACATCAACAAAATACTGCAATATATATTTATGATAATTTCATGATTACACACTTTTAACTCAATTTAATGTACGAGCCGCATAATGGTATGATGCTGCTTGCAAAGAGATGGCAATAATTTACCAACCAAGCACACCTTCATTGAATATGTTTCATATAGTTTTATGACATCATTGCAAACAAATCCTATATTCAAATGTAACAAAAGCCTATTATAAGCACTTTATTTGAATTGTTATTATATATATCTATTTGACTTTAAGAATGTAACTTGCGAGTATAAAATGAATGGGCAACTATGTGTTAAGGCAGAACATTTTAAATAAATAGAAATTTCTGTTTTTATTTAAGCCCCAATGTATAGATATATATACATTCATATATTTTGAAATGTGGTGCTAATGCGATCGACGCAGTCATCAATTCACAATGGTATATTTGTTACAATATGTGAGGCCAAGTTCAGATGATCGCGTTGCTTCACAGTGAAATGTTACATAAGACGGTTTATGACTATTAATTATATTATTAGTATTCTACCAAATATAGTGATATGTCACTAATCATTAGGTTTCTAATATATATCGGAACTTGCGATGTGTATGTAAACTCCAGGCAGTCATGTGAACTTAGCCTAAAGGTTGTATATAGTGTTTGTATGATTATTGTTCGTAGCGCGCGAGTCGCTGGGCGGGGCGGAATATGCGGGGCGATGTGTATGAGAAACTTCCAGACAATCGTGTAAACTTAGCCTATAGGTTGCATGTAGTGTATATGTTTGAGTGTATGATTGTTTATTAGCGTGCGAGTCGCTGGGGCGGGCGGGGCGGGCGGTGTGGTCGGCATCACTTGGCCTTGTGCTTGGGCGGCGTGGTGGGCGGCCCGCCCTGCTCCGCCGACGCGCCTATTGCTACTCCCTCGCTGTCTACTTCTGTCTATAAATATTGAGATATCAATGATTAAGGATTAAATAATCTATACAGATAAATAAAATTGAAGTGTCTGTTTGTAATGTCAAAATTACAGCTTTACACTAAATGCATATGGATATACGGTACTTATAAGAAAAACACAATTTTTAAAATTTTTGTCTGTCTGTCTATTTGTCCCGGCTATTCTCCGAAACGACTGGACCAATTTTAACGGGACTTTCACTGGCAGATAGCTGATATTATAAGGAGTAACTTAAGCTACTTTTGTTATAGAAAAAGAATTAGGATTTCGCTCAAAAAAATTAAAACTTAGCTAGGGACGAACCCGAGCGAAGCGAGGGTGAATCGCTAGTAAACACTTAAATGAAATTATGACACACTGCACAAATAAGCAGGATTCGAATCCGCTAATCCCTATATTCCCAAAAACAGTATATTATACTGGTGCAGATGTCGAAGATTGTATCAAAGGAAGTAGGTATGTATAGGAGCCGTTTAGATGTTTAGCGTCACTGGAAACATTTGGCGACTGTTCTAGATGTTATAGGAGATGATTTTTTTTATTATTTGTCTAGTGTATTAACAGAAGGGTATTTTGGATTTTTGGTTTAATGTTAACCTCTTCAAAATAAAGAACTACATGGGACAGTGGAGGGTTATATCACGTTCTGCTCGGACACCAGAACATTGTCGACTAACTACATGCATCACAGAAACCACTGTTGTCTTATTTTTTTGTCTTAATATATATATTTTTTTTTTTGGTCATAATATATTAAAAAATAAAAACCCTTTAGTACTGTACTACTGTTCTTTTAATTTACTTACTTTCTCTTCTTTTGTGTTGGTTTGTGGAGAATTTGTCCCATTATTGGCATTACTGCTATCTACATCATTCTCTGTAGACTCTGTGCTTGTAGTACCTAAAATAAATTATGAGTTGATTTTTGAATTCAATTTCAAAATTCTAAAAACAGAAACATCATATAAAATACAAACAGGAATTAGTTTTTAAACCTACATCATTTCTAAAACTAAAAATTTTTACAATTCGTAGAAAACGTAACCAAAAAAACAATGTAATTCACCATTAATTTATAACACCATTTAATTAGCACCTATTTTTATTATGTATGTATAAGGTATATAATAAAGTTTTCCGCCCGTTATCCACCTGCGTAGTACACTTATGTATTACTATATCTTATTATAACTTATGTATAACTGTCTCGGTGGTCTAGTATCTAGCTTGTACAGTCACAGATCCGGAGGTTCTGTGTTCGAGTCCCGGGTCGGGCCAAGTTATTGAGTAATTCTGTCAAGAAATTCCCAATAAGAGCCCGTGGATGGGAAACTGGCGGTGTTTTACCCCCGTGCCTCGGAGAGCACGCATCGCGTCGGTCCTGCGTCTTAACTCTCACTGGTCATGTCGTGCAGTCGTCCCACCGGAGTATGACAGTAACAGGAATAAAAATTGCAATTTGTGACAGATGGCTAGTCTCAATGAGTTTTGCCGCCGTAGCCGAAATCTGTCATTATTATTATTACTATACCTTTATAAATTATAACCTAAGTGTTACTTTGATGTATAAGCTATATTACTGTAAAGTTTCATCAAAATCCATTTAGTATTGTTTGTATAGAAGAGTAACAAACATACATCCATACATCCTTATAAACTTTCCTTTTATAATATAGCAGGATAGACTAATAATTACCAGCTTGTATATGATTTGCGTTGCCACGGTCTGCTTCGTGTTCTCGCAACACCGCGTCCAGGTTGTACCGGCGGCGATACGATATGAAGAATGTACGGATGTGGGCTTCTGTCTTCGTGCCTAGTGTCTCTGCGATCGCTTGGAAGTCTTTACCTATTTGCATTGATAACATTAGTATTGTGAATGGAAATATATTTGAATGAATGATTTATTCATTTTACTTTATTTTATACTAGCGACTCACCCTCGCTTCGCTTCGGGTTCGTCCCTAGACAAAAACAAATCTATCCCACGGGGACCGTACGTTTTCCCGGGATGATATATAGCCTAAAGCCTTCCTCAGTTAACAGGCTATCTTATGCAAAAATAATTTTCAAATCGAATTAGTAGTTCCTGAGATTAGCGCGTTCAACCAAACAAACAAACAATCAAACACTCTTCAGCTTTATAATATTAATATATATATATTATGGCATAAATTGGTTCAGAATATAATATTGTACTAGTTTCGCGTTATTTTGCTTAATTTTTATAGAATAATATTCCTTACATGAATGTCAAGATTGAGAATTCCAATTAAATTAAAACTTATAAAATTTATGAATTTTACCATATTTCCTGACAGCAGTGACAGCCATAAGTAATTCATCGTTAGTCCACCGTGAGTTTATCTTTGCTGGGGGTTCCCCGGGTCGGAGCTCCTCCACTCCTGTGTCCCCTACTTTGCGTTTCATCGCACTTAATTGTTGTTTGTTCTGTTGTACCTAAATAATAAATATTTATAAAACAATGTTCATGAGCGTAAAATATCAGCAATTTCTTCTATTAATAAAAATTAAAGGCCAGGCAGGACGGGGTGTGCGTATCTGGATCATCCAAATTAACAATTATCAAGATTCGCAGGACTCTCGCTGCATTAACGTAAAGTTATCATAAAAGCTAGTCAACAAAATTAATATAAAAGAAAAGTATGGGATATGTGTGCAGAATATATTTTGTTAAATCGCCTAATGCATTTTTGAAACAGCACTACATCTCTTATGCAATCGGTTTTAATATCACATTCTCCACATTACATCACACAAATTAGTAACATCCAGGTTAAATAAACATCATTCGTCAAGCTACAGAGAGATAGTACACGGGCGACAAATTTGCAGTCACTTGATCGACTGTATGTTCGTACAGTCGCCGCGAATTACCACCTTTAAATTTCCACACAACAATATTGACAAATTTCAAACGTAACATTATATTATCATAGCTAACGTAAATATAAGTCGATTAAATAATAACATAAGCCGTCAAAACTACTGCAATTTTGCAATCCGTGGCACCTAGGCATCGGTGACGAGTAAGGGTGAGAATGTGAACTACATAGCATCGGGTTGCCGATCTTACTTGTCTCTTGAGCGAGATAACCTCCCTGTCCATGGCCTTGAGTAGGGCTTCGCCCTGATTGACGGAGCCGGGCTGGGCGGGTTCGCCGGGCTGCGGGCCGGTTGCCATGGCAACTAGATCGTCGTGATTGATGTAAATGCCGCGCGGCAGGCGATGCTTGTACCGCTGCTGTTTAGAGCCGGGCCCGCGTCGCCCGGACGGCCCGCACAACGGTCTCATCGTGCCCGTGCGTCTGTCACATCATCGTTCGTTCAAAATCGCACGCCCACATCCCTACACATCCCTATCCTAATGCAGTGCCGGCTTTAGTCATAGTCTTTTGGAAAATACTTAGCCCATTCAGATGTTTCTCCTTCACCTTTATTTAAGTTTTTATGAATTATTATTTTCAAACCTAAAGCCGGTACTGACTTATTATAATCCCTTAACATCGATAGAAATAAATCGATTCATGCATTCAATTTCAAGTTTAAATTACTTTCAATATAATGTGTTAAGGATCAATATTATTGAATATATTTACGCTATGTAATATACAAAGCAAGTGACGTCATAAATTGCTCGGTGGAAACTGAACAATGCTCCATATTTAATATAGAATCAACTTTCATAAATGTAGCTGCATTCTAATTTAAAAAAAAATATAAAAAAGGTCTTTCTATTCCTATAACCGACAAAGGTAAAATTATACTACAAATATTTAATTTGTTAGAGCTACAAAATTAAAAAAAAAAACAATGTTAATCCCGTACGTAATCTGTTAATTCAGGGCGTACGAGTTTCAAATGAGATGACATTAATGAATATTTACCGACCTGGCGTGCACGAGGCATGCCTGGCACAATTTGTGCGAATTGTGCGCCGTGGTCTGCGAACAGAGAATGCCGCACACCGTACACCACTTGCCCGCCTCGCCTCCGTCTCCCTAAACCCCAATATACAGTTTACTATCACAAAACCCAAACACTAACCTAGCCCTAACCAAATGTACTCCTAAAAACAACAACCCATATGTACTCCTCACATACTTCTTTTAAAAACCCGTAAGATTTAAACGATATTCTGCACACATTTTACAACAATCCTGGGGGCCGTTAAAGGAAGCATGCGGGGAACTGGTGGGTGATTGAGGAACAGGTAAAGGTGCTATATTATTAGTTATCACTAAGAATATTGCACACGTGAATTTGTGCACATAAATAGAAAAAAAAAAATTAAAATATGATATTATTTTATTTTTATTTAATCGTTACTGTCCTCCTGTTGATAATAAATATTATTATAAATCAAAATATCTAGCTAATACATAACTGATTAAATATATAAAATGGGATGAGAACAGGAGATAACACTTTTCATGTCTTAATGATAAAGTTGAAAGACTGATTAGTTGTAGGTAAATGAATAAATGAGCATGGTAATAGTCAGTTGGTAGATAAAAATGCAGAGCAGTTAACTAAATAAGCAAAATAAACAAGCAGGCAAATAAAATATTTCATTTATAAAATATATAGCAAATAGCTATTTGGATGACATGTTTATAGTGTTTTGTTTTTTTATATGCTTTAATATGGTCATACAAATGCTCACTGAATGCTTTTGGTTTATATTTGTCTGTATGTTAGTCTTAGCAAGGAATTCTACTGATACTCATAAATAAATCATCTTACACATATAGTTTTTTTTTTAATGTAAAATAATCAATTTTTAAAGTCTGAAAATAAATATATTGAATGTTAATATTATGAAGCATTAAAATGTTTCGAATAACTTCAGTTCAAACAATGAGTGAAATAATTATATTGTCATATGGAAAGTATTAACAAGAAATGAGGCATTGCTGGCACAATTCAAATATAAATGAAAATAACTGTATGACTAGTGCATCTATGGAAGAGTGTGGCAATGGAGCCAGAACAACAACTCTGATTAACATCAAATGGATGACAACACACTGATATACAGAGAAATTTGAAGACATTGAACATCCAGTAGGGTACATGACAAAAGGTTTTTTTTTTTTATCTCATTAAATATTTCACAGCAATATTTAATAAGCAGTATTTAATAATTATGGAGGTACCTCTCTTGTTCATAATACAACAGTATAGAATACAATATTACATTTTTATTGGTAAAGTTTATATTCATTGTAATTTAGTAAAGGTTCCTTCTGAAAGTTTTGTATTTAGATTATTTACTAGTAAAATTCTATTACCATAAGTGGTTCTGAAAATTTTTTGTTGGCTTTTTATAGAAAAAAAGTTTTCTCTTTCAATTCTTAAAATTTCTTTTAGTAATAAATTCTCAAAATAGTCATGTACCCTGTAAACATAGAATGATCATACTGCGGGAAGCGAAGAACCCACCTCGCCATGTTGGCCGCGAAGAGAAGGCCCGCCGGCCGGCAGTGGCTTGCCTCCGCGGACTATACCCCGGTGTAAAGTCCACTTCTGTCATTACCAACATAATATCCATCACATGTACTATACATACAACCCACCTCTGGCAAATTTCTCAAGCCTTAACTTACTATTCAACTTTAACATTTGTTATCTCATTTGTGTATTCAATGTAATGCCAAAATGAATGTATGCTATTTATAAAAATGATCTACTCTGCATTTCTATTTACTAAGCCACCGATGACTTGTCTAAGGGCAATAATCATTGGACAATCCAGATACACTGTTTGAATTTACAAAGGATTATTAGCCTTTACTATATTCATGACAAAATGATTCCGCATACTAAACAAAAAAGGACCAAATATTATACTTCAACAAAAGCTAAACCAACAAAGATAATAATAGTTACATACCTTTTCATCATTATCAGAATCTTTATCAGAACCACCAGGTTCTGATCCTGCCCCAGACTCTCTTTTGCCAGTTCCAGAACCAGCAGCATTACGACCTTCACTTACAACATCCATTAATGATGTTCTTGACCTTGTTTTCTTCCACGAGTAATAATATTTTACAAGTGATGCTATTGATTTATCTGGCAACTATAACAAAAACATGTCAATTATGGGTGATTATGAAAAAGTATATATGACAATCTTTACTAAGTTAAACAAACCATTTGTCGTATTCTGTGAAAACTCTTGCCATGGAACTGAAAAGCTTGTTCAAACAGTACTTTATCCTCAACTGTCCACTCATCAGGAAAAGGTGTGAAGTTTGCGAGATCCATTGATGCTCTGTTGAGATCATGTTTATGCCAAAACAACATCCCAAGTGCTTGTTCACCATTATAGCCATATTTTTCCTTTGCAGTTGTAATGTATTCATCCACTAAAAAAAATAATGTTGATTTAAACCATGAACTAATAAAAATTAACTCAGCATAAACAATTTTACTTACATTTAATATCAGAGATATCAGAAGTAGGTGACCAAACAAGTAAGGCTCTGTCAGATATTTGATCAGGTCTCCTCTGCTCCAAGGGTTCTAGCTCAGGACACACAGCCTGGTAATCTCGACCCACTCTTATCTTTTCAGCTGCAAATGGCACTACTGCTTGGTTTGGTGTTACATGTGTTGATGAGATGAGCGCAGCATGAAGGCAGATGAAGAGAAGCATAAAAATAAAGCATGATATGAGTTTGTTAGATATATCCACGGCGATTAATCAAATAAGCTGCTTATATATTTTAAGACGACTTTATGCAGTAATTTTTAGCGTATGTTTGGACTGCACAAAATTTTGATGTACCAATGTTATGCCTTAGGAAGCCCATTAATATACCAACACATAATATAAACCCGCCTCATTAAAATATAAGCCTTACCATTTTCATCTTCAGAACTAGAATCAGGGCTACCGTGACCATTCGGGCTTGGCCCTCTCGAACGCTTCCCGTTTCGAACATCATTGCTTCTTTCAGCCAAAACCATGATTAGTAAGTTAACACACAATCACACACAAATTCACTTGTTTACAACAAAATTAAAAAGTTCATTGATAAATTCTTTATATTAACGCTAATGTATGACCAATAAATCTATATACGAAGCTTCGCACTTCAATTCAAACGTGATTCAAACCACCGCATCAATAATTTGACAAACCAGCCAAAGACTGTAATGGTTCCTTTCGAAGCGTCTGTACATCAGGCATTCACTTTTTAGTGATATACAATTTATTATGAAATAGAATATATAGTAATATTCATAAAAACTTTTGTGTTACTTTATATTGATATTATTAAGCTTAAATTTAATACTGCCAAAAATATTAAAATATTAATGATATACATACTGTAAAGTATAAAAATTATATATATTTTTCAATTTGGCAATACTAAAAGTACAGACGGTTAGAAATTAATCGAGACACAATACAATTTTAATGTCTTATAAAACGCTATCTTCCTTGTAATAATAATCTTTGCTATAGTATTTTAGCAATACAATATTGTGTATAGTTGTTTTGATTGCCATGTTAGCGTAAAGGGAATTAAACCTTCATAATATTTTTCTTCCTGTTTTATATTTGAATAAGAGATGGCGCTTTAGTTAATGACTATAATACTATCTGAGTTCTATTGTTATCAAATTACTTTTTTATAACTTTTAAATCTTCATATTATTGAAAACGTAGATCAATATAAATAAGTATAATATTATACTGACTGCTTATTTAAACGCACCAGTATATGTGTGTTACCTAATGTAGGTAATTTACATTTATAGATACACAAAATATTACGATGTCTTTAATTTAAACAGGCATATAATAAGTATAAGTAATTGATAATTTTTGACACGTGTGCCTTTTAACATCGACAATTTCCGCTATATATTGTATTGTATAACAATTAACATAATGACAAAATGGTATACTGTACGCTAAAAAATCATAATAATGAAAGAATTCCTCTTATAAAACCTATTCTTTTAATATAAAAACATGGAATATAAATATAACCATCCAAAATATACTGCAATTAGGATATTAAATTCGCAAAAGGTATCTATCTACCTAAAATATTTTTTAAGATGTGTATTATACATAGGTGTTTTTAGGAAGTCATTGATTAGTCATATGATCATATCACAGAATATGTGATAATTCATTACATTATTATATTTCAATTTTGTGGTGGCACACTCCGCTAACCTCGTAGAGACCTTAAAATCATCGCGTCGGTCCTGCGCCTGATTTCTCACGGCCCACGGGCCACCGATCGTGTCAAATTCTCGTTCGATCGGACTTTGAGAGTGAAAGGAGTAGAGAGTGCATTTAGATTTGCACACACACTTGTGCAACTGCTCTATAATATTATCTCCTGCGCAGTTGGCTAATCTCAGTGAGATTTGCCGCTACTGTGGTCGAAATCAATCAGGAACACGTTATATATTATTATATAACTAGCACCTCCTGGTTAATTTCTAAGAATTTAATTGTTAACTGGACCACTGGTGGCTCGGCGATCGTTGACAGGCTAGCGGCTCAGCCTCGCTTCGCTCGGGTTCGCCACTAGACAAACAAAAACAACTCTATCCCACGGGAACCGTACATTTTTCGGGGATAAAAAGTAGCCTATTCGTTATCCTGATGTATGAACTATATTATTGTAAAGTTTCATTAAACTCCAATCAGTAGTTTTTGTGTACTAAGTTGTAAAACTTACTAAATCTTTTTATCTATCCCACGGGAACTCTTTAATTTTTCGATATGAAAAGTATCTTAAATGTTGACTCGGGATATAAGGTACTACCATGCAAAATTTCATTTAAATCGGTCCAACAGTTTCGGAGATTAGCCCGTACAAACAGACAAACAGATGAACCGACAAATAAACAGAGAAACAAAAAAATTGAAAAAAAAAATGGATTTTTTCTCTTCTTACATCCCTTTGACTCGGTTTTTAACATTTTTTTTTCTATGTACAGACCTTTGAACTCACACTTTTATTATATTTATAGATAAGAAATTTTATGACTATTATAGAGCATATTATGTAGTTACAAGCTACGTTGAGAGCAAATTATGCTGAGTTCAAATCTTTCAAGCTTTAAAATTTTTCAACCTAATAACATAAATTATGATTTCGAAATTTTACATGATTACTCAGTTTTAATGATGTTTAGACTAACGGTAGAAATAACTTAACACTGCAATCAAGATACCTCCTCACGAGGGCTTTCTTCATGTGTTAGTAGTATGGACGCGAAACATTTTTATTTTACTTTTTGATATTATTAAAACCGACTTGGTTTTAATTTTTTTTAGTTCTTATTTTACCATTTGTATTGTAAGTGTGCTTACTTATTTGTATTTGTTATAGCAAATGTGCAAGAAGAAAGTAATTTAATAAAATATTCGCTTAATTAAGAAATGTTTTATTTGATTTATTGTCATTAAGATGATTGGCATTAAATTAATTACATAGGTACAGTTATCAGAAACATTTTTGGATCGATTAAAGATACACACACACATAGGAATTGAGTAGTTTTAAGATGGGTACCGGATCGTGCAGGCAGCAGGCATCACTATAGCAACGGACGTGCCGATTGGCTTGCAAGAGAGGGAGCTCTGAGTATTCTATAGGGCTCACGCCCTTTTGTGGTATGCTCAAAAGCCTAGCTCAAATAACCCTTATGACGGCGAAGTTTAAAACTGCAAATCAGCTCTTTACCGAATCAACAGGAAAGATTCACTTCAGGGCATTTATTTACGCCTATGACAAAAGATATAATAAGTTTGTCCTAGCGTTACATAAGAAAAACTAACGCATAATGGTAAGAGCCCTAAAAGAACACTGTTGCTTAAACAAGCACGTGTTCAACTTAAGACTAAGCGACACACTTGCCTGCAGAAGACGTACCTATGGAGGCAGAAGGAGGGGGGATGTGGACCACTTATAAAGAAAGACTTATGGAAACACTTTTTAGGTCTAAGCAAACCTGGCAATATATTACAGCTCCAGGGTTGTAGTTTATTCTAATTCAAATGTGGCTCACTCAAATCACTATTGTGATCAGGCATAGTCGTAATGATATCATACAGCTGCAACAAAGAAATAAAAAAAAGCATAACCAAAGTAAAACGTATAGCTAAACTACCAATCAATTTTGAATTGCAAATACTTTACAGAACCCTAAATCTATGACCTAACACTAAAAATATTCATTCTGACGTAGCTACCAATTTTTATATAAAGATAAAAGAGATATTAAAGATCTAAAAAAATCGCTTTCGTGATCACTTTTATTAGTAACTCTTAAAAATAAGAGTTTATAATCCAAGTCTTGCGTATTGTGCTTGTCAAATCAAATCAAATGAGCCCATACTCAACTAACTTGTCCGAGTTGTTATCACAATTAGGAGTACCTAGGTAAAAAAGACTGATTAATTTATTATATTATATAAATTTTTATTAAATTTCAAATTTCATGATGTTTTTTAATTTCTCGAAAACTATTTCAAAGAAAATTTTATGGGACCACCTCGGGGCCTACTTTAATAGAACAATTTAAAGTAACAAAATCATTAAAGCCGTCTTCAAGAAAAAAAGTCAAGGTGCGTCATTCTAGTATGAAAAAAAATAAAAGTTATCGAAATTATAATAGTAAATTCAAAATTCAAATTCAAAATATTTTATACAGCATTCTTCTTCTTCTTCAAGTCCCTCTTCATAATTGAAGGTCAGCAGTCATCCTCCTAAATTCTTCTTTGTTGAGGACTAGCCTGAACAGATATTCAACCCTCTTTATCCTGGTCCATTTCCAGATGTTGCAGAGCCAGGACATCTTCCTTCTATCAATACTTCTCTTACCCGCATCTTTGCCTATCATAATAGTCTTCAGCACTTGGTTTTGTGCCTTAGCAAGTGTCCTAGGTGTGTACGCAGGTTTTCTTTGTTTGATTCTTAGGACACGGGTCCACCGTCCACGGCTTGTAAGGTCTATTTCGTTTCAACAGCAATAAATTATTACAATTTTTAACGCAACGTCATCAGTCTGCTACCTAATTGAATTTGAAAATAATGTTATAGAAACAAAAAGAATATCTTCAAAAAGACATAAATGAAATTGAAAAAATTGAAAATGAAGTCCAATTATTAATTGAATAAGGTATCTTAGAAAGAAAAAGAACTTTTTTCTAAATACTTCAGAATATAGTGCCATTTTTAGAACCCCTCGGAATTCAGTGCCTTACTTTAATATTAATTAATGGGATTTAAGACTTAGTAAAGCGTCGTCAGCTTCTGAAACGGCGGCGATTTCATGGCAAGATACTGGCACGTTAGTGGACAGTGAGCAAGTGGACTATTCGTTGGGCGTTATACAAAGCAAATATGCAAGCTATCGAGAAGAAAAAAAGCTATTTTTACTAAATAAAACATTAAAGCTAGAAAAAGAATTTACCAAACAATATTACATTAACTGGTCTGAAGATGTTTTGATGGGTAATTTGGTCGGATAAAACCAAAATTAATAGATATAGCACAATAGATGGATAAATAGATAAATGAAGTTGTGTTCCAACAGAGTAAGAGTTCGCAAAAGTTTCGAGTCCTGCCATTGCCATCGCAGAATCCTGACATTAACCAAATAAAAAATGTATGGGTATATTAGAAAAATATGCTTTTAAATGAATATAAAACACCACCAATGAACTTATTTATTTTATGAGAACGTTTACAAGAACAGTGGTACCAAATTCCCCCTGGGTACTGTGAAAGACTCGTGAAAAATATGGAAAATCAAAAGGTCTTTGGGCCAAATATTAAAATTATGAATTCAGCAGTCCAGTTACAAAAAATGGAACTAAACAAAAGTGAACCTGGTTTTTAGACATACAATCTTTACAACCCTGTTGATTGAAAATTTTGCTGGAAATAAAAAATTAGGGCAGAAAAATGTTATTTACTTAAAAGGTCGCCACTCCAAGTTTGTATAGCAACTATTATTATTTTTGTGCATAAATTTACTTAAAGGTCCATATTTATTATTTAAGCTCTTCTGTAAAATTATTGAAATTGTACTTCTTCCTTTGAACTTTGAAAGGACTTGCACTGGCAAACAGCTTATGTTATAAGGAGTAATTTAGGCTACTTCTTTTGAGGAAAAAGAATTATGGTTCCGCTAAAAAAAACTAAAACGTACATAGGGACGCACCCGAGTGAAACGTGGGTAAGTCGCTAGTATGTAACCTAAACGGGATATAAAACTAAATTTGTAATACTTTAATAGACGCCTAGCATATAAGCTGATTCTGAATGACAAATATCCGGTATCCCAAAATAGTCCATTACATATTGTCGATCGGTCGGGAGCTATAAAAGTGGAGTCACCGTAGCATTTGACTGGTGAGGCTAATTTTTTCCGCTTAAGTTAATCGTCGTTATCGTAGAAATGATAATACAGCTTACAAGTTAAAGTATATATTAGGTATACTTGTACAACCCTAAAGTATAACATATTAATAAAAACCAGCCAAGTGTAAAATAATTAGGACTCGCAATTCGCACTAAGATTTTTTCTATTCAGAATAAGGTCTATAATCTATATTATTGTTAGTGAATACAAAGCACGTTGAAAACATAGTTAATATACACTTGACAAACTTTTTCTCATAGCTATAGTCTGGTCAAAATAGACATTCACCCTTTCATAAATTCTCAAGAAGCTGAAAATTTATATGAACGTTAGGGATACCTTTATAATGAAATTCTAAAAAAATCCCCCATCGATCTTATGTGTGCAAAAATTATACAAGGTCAAAGTTCGCAAAAATCGTTAATTTTATAATAAAAATGTTTAGTCAAAAATTGTAGATCATGTAATTATCTACAAAAGTTGTTCTTACACTTTTTTTTCTTAAGATTTACCATTTATGAGAAAAAGCGATTATAAAATTTACTAAAGTTGTATTCTCCACAATATGCATGAGTACGCTGCCTAAGTACATCATTAGGCTCATAATCATTAAGAGATACATCAAAACAATGTACTAGAAAATTGTAGGTCTTAAAAAGGTCTATAGAAAAGTTTTCAATAGTATATGTCTATCTCCTAAGGTACACTCGCTATAACTATCTTCATTATAATATATTACTGTTTTATTATACGTTATCTATCTATACTAATATTATAAAGAGGTAAAGTTTGGGAGTTTGTGAGGTTGTAGGGGGTAATCTCTGGATCTACTGAATCGATTTAGATGAAGTTTGGCTTTTTATCCCGGAAATCATCCCTTAAGGGGGTAACAATGGGGATGTAAGTTTGTATTGGGAATCAAGCTAGGGACGAACCCGAGCGAAGCGAGGGTAAGTCGCTAGTATATGATAAAAATGATCTATTGAGATACAGTTCATTCAGTATAATAAAATTAATACGCTACTTCCCCTATTAAAATATATAGAGCAGCCTACAAAAGTATATGACCCATAATATTTTATGTAACTGTTTAAAATGAATGCCCAGTTAACTTCTTGAGGAGAAAATGTGGTTTAATTTTTTTAACAAAAAAGAGTATTATGTACATAATATATAGCCCAATCGGCAGTTTGGGAACAAACAAATTAAAACCTGATGTTTTATGATTTTAAAACGTTATCAGGTATATAGGAAACAGAAATTCGTAAAATGTCCCCGATGCATAGCTACCCCCGAGAAATGGGAGGACGCAAAGCGTTGAAAAATAGTTTTTTTCAATTTTTGGCAAAAATAGTTTTTGATAATGTTGTCGGCTGCCTCCCTAGAGTAAATATCAAATATGTTCCTTAATGGTCTGATTTTAAATTTAATTATACAGAATAGTAATTTACTTATTATATAGTTCTGTATTTTTCTGTATAGTCTATAGTCAACAAAAAAAGTTGACATTAAGGTACGTTTACATCTATTCAACAACAGGCGATATTAAGGAAAGCAACATGTTGAACACAACATTGTTGCAGTTTGTTGAATGAGTCTTGCAACAGAGCGTCGACCGTTCTACAAAATACAAGTTGTTGAAACGTGTTGCTTTTGTATCCGCAGATGATGAGTTCATTTAAAATTATTATTTTTTTGGTCGTTTTGTAATTTTTATCAAGTTTTAAAAAAGGAGAAAACGCTGTAATTATGGGTATTTTTTCATACGCATGTTAGGATTTTCACGATTCTTTTTTAAAAAATGGTCCTATATTATTTTTTTTTAATTTCGGTCCTTTAATTTTAAAGTGATTTAAATTGGTTATTTGTTTTTACATAAAATGTAATTTGTAAATATTTAAAAATAATATTAACGTAAAAATACACGCCACACTAATTCTGTATTTCATATTAGGCACAGATATAGATGTAATAGATAACGCAAGTATCACGATTTGTATTGAAACCAAGCGTGCCGACTTTTTAACACCAACTGTGACGTCACAGCCGAAATTTAGTGACGGAAAATCCAAACCGGTTAAAAGATATCGATGCCGCCGATGCCCCTCCGCCCCGCTACGATTCAACTGGAGCCGCCGCCGTGATCGTTTCGCTCATACACATATATTTAACTTTTTTCCTTCAATGAAACTAATATTTTCAAAATGTATAGAACAAATAGTATTGTTTAGTCGGGAACCAGTCTTTCCGTCCCGTGGCCGCGATTCATTTTTCTTTTATGATTGGATCATGTGGGAAACTAAAAAATTAATTTGTAAACACAATAGAAATTTATAAACACATTAAATATATAAACATACTCGTATATGTTGAAAAGATAAACAAAAACACATTGAATACATGAACCCTAAAAATATTACCCTCCTTTTTTTAAAGCTGTCGTTTAAAATTAGGTCATGCATGAGCTTGTTCTATCTACTAAATTGTTTTTTTTTATAACATGTCCGTCCGATATCGATTATTGATATACATAATTTGTAGAACGAACAACACTAGTCGCTAGATTTGACAGAAGAATGACAAATTGCCTGTATCACGAAGTCGACGCGATGTGCGACAGTATCGCGTGTTCCGATATTCATCGTCTCCTTACACACAACGTCAGATCAAACGTTCAAAGCAAACGCGGCAATGTAATGTGAATACCGTTTACTTAACGTTAATTTATAGTTATGTATATTCTGGGACTCACACACAGCTCGGAATACTTAAAAACAGTTTTAATATGAATTTACGCATAATATAATTTTAAAATAACTTACCTGTGATAGGAAATATGTTCCTGCCTTTGGGTGCTCAAAATTTTTGGGTTATTGCAGTTAATTATCACGCAACGAGGCATTTTTTTAGTTTTTGCGGCCGTCTGGCTGCAACAATGGACGCGCACGGATTGAAGTTAGCGGCGACCAACCTGGACGCTTGGTCGGGGTTCGGACACGCGAAGTACATGCATTTGCGTTATCTATATACATCTATATCTGTGATATTAGGTATAAAAAATAAATAAAAATAAAGAGTATTCGTATGAATCGTACGATTTATTTTATTATTTGTGGTTGAATATCGTACATTACCACTAACTGACGCAATCTAAGCCACTAGAAAATCCACTAGCCACTAAAACCAATGTTTAGCCGCTAAAGGGGAAGTCTAAACCACCAGATCTAGTGGAAAATCCACTGAGTTGGCAACACTAGTTGTGCGGGTGCTGGGTACACACCGACCCAACGAACGCCAACGAAGAATATTCAGCGTTGGCTACCGTACGTATGTTATACTGGGTACACACCGACCCAACGAACGCCAACGAATGGGTTTCGTTGGCCCTGTTTGGACGACTTAGCGAACGCCAACGATCGTTCGTTGGCGTGTGTCTGCGATCCGAAGCGTGGCGGTAACATCAAAGGAATCGTCCCATGCTGGGTACACACCGACCCAACGAATGCCAACGATTGATATTTAGCGTTGGCTACCGTAAGTTCTTTGGCCTTCGAAGATACGTCCAAATACATTTAGTGGTCGAGCAAACGGTCGTTGGCACCAGATTCCGGCTTGCATTCGCAATTTGGTCATGGACGACGACGAAATAATTATAATTGCTAGTTTTATATACCTTAACGAGTTAGCAAGGACAAGAAAAATTAAACGAAAACGGAGATGGTGGACAACCACATATTTTAAGAATAGAAATGTGTATCGCAATTAAACATATTAGCAATTTCTGCCCAGCAATCACTTCTCTTCATTTTTAATTTATATTAATTATTAGTAGGGTCCCAAAGACTAGAGGCTTTTCTTTGTATAGATTGATTAACAAAAACATGTCATAATACTTTCTTAGATTTACGCGAATATTTGACATTTAAATAAAATTATCTTTTCGGAGTTTTTCGCGGATTTATTTTGATTTTTGGTTCCCGACGTTTTGATTGCTTTATAGCAATCATGATCACGGGAGAGGCTAAAGTGTTAGATGTCTCAAAGGTATTATATAGTTGTTACAGACAGCCTACTCACAAAATAACAAAATGAATTTAAAAAACTTGAACATTGGCACCAAAGTATCTTACAATATTTGTTACCTACTTTTAATTTTAAACATTTTTATAATTTTAATTACTTTTATACTTGAATATGGAACATTATTCATATAATTTTAGATATTATTATAATTATTACAATTTTTTAGAAAATTTATTGTTTAATAATCTATATTTAGTGTTGCCATTATTATATTTATAACTATGAAGAAAAAATAAAATATTAATTATTTAAGCCACATTATTGTTCTATGTGTAATTTAAGAAGTTAAAATTAAATAAGAATTACATTTGCAAATGAAAAATATTAATTTGAAATACTAATTTGAATTACTGTTATCTTGATCCGTACAGTAAGAACTTACTACGTCTAACTGTCTGTTTTGTTTAGATTTATTATTTGATTTTATTATATTAATAACAGGATCCCACGACAATGGTAGTACCCAGCCATCTTCCCTATTTAAATTTGGATGTTTTTTAATTTCTATGGCTTCCCGAATCATTCTAGGGCGATATCTGTTTTCTTTCGCGAGGATTTGGGGTTATATTCGCTTCGATATATCCTGTTGCGTACGACAATTCGTTAGGTACTTCAACTAATTGTTGGACTAGCATAAAATGAACCTTTAAGCTCACAAAATGAAGAGAATGTAAAAAATATGTAACATAAAAAATTATATATTATTGTCTATTATTTATTTAAAAAAATACTCAGAAATAGAATATAATAGAACATAATAAAATAAAATAAAATCTGTGTCGATATACATTCTTTAATGCTTAACATCAATTTCTGAACGCTTACAAAAAGATCACGGTTCACGAGCACGACAACAGTGACAGATATGACATTTCATTGCACCTGAAATTGTAATTTTTTTTCTTATTTCCTTCTAATTAAATAATGTTATCTTAATTTAGATAATGACAATGCTGCAATTTAGTTTCCTTACAGGCTTAGTGTAAAGTGGCCGAACATAGGAGATTAAATAGTTATTAACTAAAGAAATGGTGCTGTTGTGAGGGATACCGCATTGTGAAATAGTCATATTGTTTTTGCACAAATAGTTATTATGATTGTTATGTAATTAATGTAAGTTTGTTATTCGTGATATTGTACGTTAGCAAGGATGAGGGCGGTCGCGTTGATAAGCGGAGGGAAGGACAGCTGTTACAACATGATGCAGTGCGTCGGCGCCGGGCACACGATCGTGGCCCTGGCCAACCTCCAACCAATACATAAAGGTTACTATTGTCATATATACCGATTTAGATACATATATCTCAAATTTCATTAGAGCACAATATGTCTAGATTAAGTTGATAAAGACTGTTAGAATAAAGCTAATAATTTTATTTCTTGCATTATTTACTCATTATTTTTAATGATTTTTTACATTATATTCTGAAGCCTGCACTTCTATAAGCAAATGTTGTTAAACCTAAAATATCAATTATTTTAGATGAATTGGATAGTTATATGTATCAAACGGTTGGACATCAAGGAATTGATCTGTATGCAGAGGCAATGGGTCTCCCGTTGTACAGGGAGAAGATATGTGGAGTTGCTATTAACCAAGGTCGAAACTATAACCCTACAGAAAATGATGAAGTAGAAGACTTGTATAGGCTTTTGTCAAAAGTGAAGGTAAAAATTTTAATAAAAAAATTTTAATTTTTTTTTTATTCATATTTTTATATTTCAGTCTTTTTATTGTTGATAATTTCTTCTTACATTTTATGGTTTGGTTTGTTTCAGAATGAATTAGATATAGAAGCTGTAGCATGTGGAGCTATATTATCAGATTACCAAAGAATTAGAGTTGAGAATGTGTAAGTCTTCTAATTATCTATTATTTTTATAATTCTAATATACTTCTTATTAAAGTAGCTTGCTGCTGAGTAATTATTACCAATTTTTTTCCTTGTAACTCCATATTACATTATTTTTAATAAAAAAAATTGTCTTCAGATGTCAAAGACTTGGTTTAGTGTCTCTTGCATATCTTTGGCGAAGGAACCAAAAGGAGCTATTACAGGAAATGATTGCTAGTGGTGTTGAAGCTATTATTATAAAGGTATAATATAATTAATATTTCTGATTTCTTGAAAACTATAATTAATAAATGCTAATATAATAATTATGATATATTTTTAGTTCATTGACATTTTTATTTTAAATAATTCTTTTTCTATTTTTTGGTGCATACACTTTTTATTTCTTTATACTTTACATAGCAATTTATATATTTTTATTTCACATAGCAGTAGAGTGTTTATTACTGACATATTAATTTTCTTCCATTGTAGACATATAAATATTTGTAATTAAGATAAGCAACTGTGTGACAAACACAATGTCTATATTATAATGAATAATGTTGTTAGTTATTAACACATGTGAAATGATGCTTCATAAATGAACTGTTGTTTTCCTTTTGTGTTGTAACTGATACTATAGGTTGCCAGTTTTTTTTGCAATTCTTAAATAGTGATGTGCCACTATCGAAAATTAATGTTAATAAAATCAACTATCATTTTTTTATAATAAGTTATCCTGACATAATGTGTAGGAACTTATTTAGAATGTAATAATACAAAATTAATAATGTAAATTTAAATTTAATAATGTGAATTTTAATGATACTTAATGATTTAACATTAATAAATATGGTATTTAAATTAATAAATATGATATTTAATGATTTAAAATTAATAATGTGAATTTTAATGATATGCTTTGGAATATAAAACTTTGAAGCGAATCGTCTACTGAAGATAAAAAGTTACAATTCAATAAACCGGTATCATAGGTACAACACTGCACAAAAGAGCTGGCAACATTATTTGTGAATTTGATATTTGCATGTGTGAATTTAGTCTCTGAGATTAAAAAACAGACAATATGTACTTATATGTATTATGAATTTTTAGAAAAGCACATTTTTATATTTCTGAACTTGATATCTGATATCTAACTTTGAAATCAACCAATAAATTGCTGTTACAAAGAAATGTCTTAGTACACTTCTCTATATTGACATTAACTATCAAAAACTGACTTAAAAAAAACACTAAAAGTTGGTGTGTTTTAATTTGTATCGGCTGGCACAAACTGAAAATATCTATAGTAAATGAAAACTACCAATCAGTTATTTTTAACTTTTTGGTGTTTCTTGTCTATTTTTAGTTTTTGTTTTGAAGGTTTTCATTTTTCTATTTTTTATGTTGCAAAGTAAGAAGAGTGTATTTTAAAAATTCAGTATGTGAAAAATCAATAATCCTTTTTTTTTCTACTTTGCGGTATATACCCTAACCAATAAAAAAGAATCATCCAAATCGGAATACACTTTGAGAAGCTATGCATATTCAAACATAAAAAAAAATGTGTTGAATTCAGAACCTCCTCCGTTTTTTCGTTGGCTAAAAACAAATTTACTACATGGTAGAATTATAAGGTTTATTAATAATAATAACTATCTTAAATTCGTCATAAATTGGTTTATATTACACAATTTTGAGATTTAACAGTTAAGTAAACAAACATGCATAAAATCAGAAAACCAAAAAACATTATGTAGCAAAAGCCACAAGGTTAATAATTGTTTTTTCTGTGTAACTAAAAGTAAAGTCTTTATTTTCAGTCTTAATTAACAATAATATATTTTGAAAGACACAATTAAGAAACATATTAAAAAGACATAATCTCTCTATTAACTTATCTCACAAAGTTGTTCAAAACATTTTAATAATCTATTTGTTTTACTTTGAGGTTATGCCATACATATATTTGCTACTTGATAACAATTTAAACACAGTAGGATATATTAGGTCGATTATTAGATAATTAGGGTAAGTAATTGTGTATTGAATGGAATAGGTCTTAGTTGATGACATTTAGCCAATAAAATAAATAGATACTAAAATACTTAATGCCAATAAAAATCCCCTGCTAAAGACAAATGTACATGTTAACGTGTTGCTTGATGAAACAGGTGGCAGCACTAGGTCTTGACCCAAAAATACATCTTGGATTGACTATTAAGGAAATTCAGCCTCATCTTCTAGTCATGCAGGAAAAGTATGGTTTGAATGTGTGCGGTGAAGGCGGCGAGTATGAGACATTTACCCTCGACTGCCCATTGTTTAGAAAGAAATTAGTTATGTAAGTAATTTGTTTTTATTTTCACTTCAATTAAATTGAAAATTCTTGTTAATGACTTCAAAACGTAAAAGTTAAGGTTTTTTCTCATTTACTAATTTATTTATGCTATACTATTGTAATTGGATCATCAAACTGCGTGTATCATTAAAATGAAAATGACTGAAATGCATTTTAGCCATTTTAATTTTTTGTCAGTAATATTTAAAATGTGATTAAATTCTCGGCTTATCGTTATTACAGATTATTACCACATTACTTTCATACGTCATGTGTCTAATGAATTTGCTGGTAAACATGATAATTAAATTATATACACATTTGATATCTATACATATAATAAAAATCTAACCGAGTTGAATGTGTACATTAAATATTTTTTTCGATAATCTTATTGAAATAGTCTCATTATTATCTATATAGAGGTCGAATCCGTAGTTTTTCGAATTTTTGTCTGTCTGTCTGTCTGGAAACGCATCACAAGAAAACCACTGGACAGATTTTAATCAAATTTGGTATGACGATACCTGATTATCGTGATCAACATTTAGGATACTTTTTTACTGCGGGAAAATATCTCATCTCTGAGAAATCTATACTAACCTTAAAACGTAGGGATGAACCCGAGCGAAGCGAGGGTGAGTCTCTAGTACACCTATAAAAATGTAATTTATTTCAAAGGAACTCAAAAGATTTAAGTAAGTTCAAAAAAATTTTGATTTCTATCTTAAAGCTTTAAAATGATGTGTCTTTTATACCTTCCCTGTATTTTGACCTTCTGTTGAAGACATAATATACAAAGACTTGACAATAGGTACATTGCACATGATGCGGTCAAGCAGACAAAATCTTAGGATTGGTACTTTAAACTAAAAGAAGTTAACGAGTTTTATTTAGGCTGCATTTTTAAATAAATACATAAAAACATGCGAAGTACCTTTATTAGTATTAAAGTTAACTTTATAATTACATTTTGTCACATTTATCATTCCCTTAACATTGTCAACAGAGATGAAAAAGAATTGGTGATACACTCCGAAGACCCGGTCGCGTCTGTCGGATATTTGAATTTAAAATTGCATATAGAACCTAAAGAAAACTACGACGGAACACTCAAACTACCTCCAACTGTGAAAAACTCATTAGATTTTATAAAAGATTTGAACGATACTGTGTTTAGCGACGTTAGTGATTTAGAACTAAGTGAAACCGAGTTGGAGTCGATCGAAAAGTTAGAGAAGGAAGAGATAATAAAGCAAAACGAACTGAACCCATTGCTCACTTACTCCGGTGACAATACTAGCTTAGATACAACAGACACTAACGAATTAGATGTATCCGAAGGTGGATACTATTACGATGAGATGGACCCAGATGATATGCATCCCGTTTTAGACCATAGGTCGATATACGGGAATAGGCATGGCTGGTATTTCATTGGTGGGATTGTGGGTGAAGGCGTCGATACGAAGATATCGACAGAGGACGCTATGAAGAAACTCATTAGTAGGTAAACTTGTTCAGGAGCCTTTTTTATAGTGCATGTGTTTGTTTTTGTATTTTGTAGGTTCAAAAAAAACGTGTGTGTACTTATGTACGCACGTGAGAAGTTATGCTTCTTTGGCGTAACAGAACAAAAATAGCTAAAGATTTCATTCCGTATGTCACAACTCTCTATTTGTAAAAGGAATGCAGCTAACTTCATCCTATCGCTGATAGCTAACTTCATCATGTCGCTTTTTGGCTATCGGTGTGCGCGCGCATCATAAAAATTTTACTGTAATAGTTTTTTTCCAAATGTTGCCAAAAGAAGTATAACTTCAAAAATTTTTATTAGATCCAAGATCTTTGTCAAATTATTTATAACCTAGGGAAAAACGTTTGTGAAAATGTATGGAACAATATTTGTTTCTATAGTTAATAAAGCTTTAATCTTTTATTTAAATTTAAAAATTTACATTTTTGCAAAATACGTAATTTATTCTTTATCTTTAGTTTATTATTATTTAAAAATCCGGGATAAACGCATACTAAGAAGTAAGTTTAAAAACGGGAAATTCGGCAAAAATTGGTACATCTGCCATAACTCGTTGAAAGGATGTCAGGATAATGTTTTTTAATTTCATTAAAACTATTAGTTTATCGCTATTTGTCTATTATTATGAATATGTCAATAATTATTCAAGAAATACTGTTTTGCTTGTTTTAAATCAAAGATAAGATAGCAATATACTTTACATTAATATATTTGCAAAATGATCCACATTTGTTTCACCATTTATCAAGAATCTCTGGAGAAAGAAATATATTACACAATAACGACGGAAATAATACTATTAGTTATTAAATTTGAGTAAGACATATAAAATCCTTTATTTTGTATTCACTTAGGATAATAATTGTCAATTTTTAATGAATTAATGACGATGATGATAATTTATACCATACATTTATACATCTATCTCACAGGTACCATACATTTTTCCGGTATAAAAAGTAACCTATGTGCTATTCCAGACTATAATCTGTCTCAGTGCCAAATTTCATCCAGATCTGTTCAGCCGTTCTGGCGTGAAAGAATAACAAACATCCATCCATCCATCCTCGCAAACTTTCTCATTTATAATACTAATATGAATGGATTCTTATATATTCCTATAACGAGCTAATTCAAGGGACATTTTCTTTAATGGATAACTTAATTCTTTACTATATACATAAACAATGATCATTACAGACCTACTAGAGTCAGAAGGTCTGGTTCTCCCGGACGTGTGTTCAGTGAACATATACATGAGGGATATGGAGGATTATGCAATGCTTAATGAAGTGTATGTGGACACTTTCTCCTTCACCAACCCACCCACTAGGGTGTGTGTGCAGTGCCCCCTACCGAAAAACGTCGGACTTATAATGGATGCGGTAAGTTTTATTGGAGTTTTTAGCAGACATCTAAAAGGAGGAATACTCAATTTGGTTGTTTTATATGTACATGTTATAAGATATCTAAGTGTTAAACAATTTGCATGATTGTTTATTTGAATAAATGAAATGTTATATGTGAAAGGTGATCTCATGCAAATGTCAAACCACTGCACTATTCGGAAACAATATCTGAGATTTTACTGTAACTCTTAACTAATTAGTTATATGATGAATAATTTATCTTTTGAGTAATATACTTCTTAACATTAGTTTTTATAAGTCCAATGTGAAATACTACATTTTTAGTTGAAGACCTTGAATTTTTTAATAAAATTATGCATATGACGACTATGCTAAAGTTTATTTTTTATAGAAATTAACATAAATTGAGGTATCATTGAATACACATATGGTAATATTATGTAAATTAAAAATATTAAATAATAAATATCATTAAAAATAATGAAAATTGTTTAATTTTATAAACATATTCTAATAATATACATTTTTTAAAAGGTTGCATACAAATCAAACAACATGAATCAGGACTGCGACGGCGCGTGCAAGGAGCGCGTGACAATGCACGTGCAGGGCATCTCGCACTGGGCGCCAGCCAACATCGGCCCTTATAGTCAGGCCATTAAGGTTCACTTTTATTCTGATGTTATTTTATAAATGGACTCGAAGAGCTCATATTCATGTTAAGAATTTTGTTTGTTTTTACATTTGATTTTGTAATAATATTAATGTAATATATAATTTTAAACTTTGATTGAAGTAATGATAGTATTGGAAATCACTTGTCTCAAATTGCATAAAACTTATGTACTAATGTTCATATGAGCACTTATAATGCATAAGGTTGTAATGAAGAAGATTCCTAAGTCAGAAAGCTAAATAATTTTTTACCACATAAAAATGTAGATCATAACTAGAATATTTCGTTTTTCAAGATATAATAAGAAACAAAAAAGTTATAAAACTTTAAAGTTACATTATTGAGTGCGAAGTAATCGTTACATAAACGTTTTACAAAAAACATTGTACTTATACAACTTTAAAATAATCGTCTTTTTAAATCATTCTAATTGATACCTTAAAAAAAAACTATGCCATTATTTAAGTTCAACTTAAATTTTTATCTCATTTAAAAGAAATAAACATCATTCAATACTGAGGTTTAAAAATAGAATAAAATATAAATAATTAGCGACTCACCTTCGCTTCACTCGGGTTCGTCCCTAGGTTGCTTCCCCATACAAAATTTTAACCCCATTTTCACCCCCTTAAAAGATGATTTCAAAGAAAAGAATCTATGTTCTTCCCAGGGTCTCAAACTATCTTACCTTTCATCTAAATCGGTTCAATGGTTTTGGAGCTTATTCGGTACAAACAAACAAACAAATCTTTCCTCTTTATAATATTAGTATAGACGACAGGTGAATTCAGTAGTGAGATTGAATATAGAATAGAATATAAATGTGGTCCCGCACTTTGCGCGCAGGTGGGCGAGGTGGTGGGCACGTGCGGGCAGATCGCGCTGGTGCCGGGCTGCATGCGGCTGGCGGCGGGCGGCGCGCGCACGCAGTGTGCGCTGGCGCTGCGCCACCTCACGCGCGTGCTGCGCGCCGCCAGCCCGCGCGCGCACATACGCAGCGTCGTGCAGGTACACGCTACACTACACACCTGACACCGGGCCTTTAACGTAGGCAAATGATCTTAGTTTTTAGAGCCTTTTAATGTTATTCTACAGTCTTTGAATAGAAAATTTAAAACATGTATTAATAAAAACTTTTTAAAAAAAAAATAAAAACCGACTTCCTGGCACTGAAAAGTAAAAAATAACTAAACAGAGGTTTTCATTTAAAATAGATACCTAATCAGATATTTTCGAAGTCGGTGTGCTTTGATTTGTATTGGCTGGCACCGACTTCGAAAATATCTCATTAGGTATCTATTTTAAAATGAAAACCTCTGTTTAGTTATTTTTTACTTTTCAGTGCCAGGAAGTCGGTTTTTATTTTTTTTTTAAAAAGTTTTTATTTTTCCATTTTTAGTGTAGACGTAATAAGCAAGTAATTTGTAAGAAGAAAGATTTTTAATAAAAACATAATATTCGATTAAGCCATTTATTTAAAAATCGCTTGACCGATTTCGATAAAATTTATATGGGACCACCGGGGAAGAATACTCTTTGAAACAAAAAAAAATTTTCCAAATCGGTTCAGCCGTCTTCGAGAAATCCGTGAACATACATAAAAAAAATAAAAAAAAAAAAAAAAAAAAAAAGATTCCGACGAATTGAGAACCTCCTCCTTTTTGGAAGTCGGTTAAAAATAAATTGGAATCATAGTACTTCTGTCATTTTCATAAGTTTTTTAAAATTTCCATACTTTAATAATTGTTAAAGGACATCTTGTCTAAGTCTCCATAAGGTCTGGGAAGTGAAATTCCAATAATAGTAAAATTATTTGATACTGTAGAGATGATCTGATAAGTAAGTTAGAAGATGAAGTCATTAATGATTAACAGTTATTACTAAAACTTTAAGAGTTTGGGCTTATTTTATTTATATTGACGAGTCCTATAAAAAAAAAGTTTTTGTAACTTTTGTTTTCAAATTTAAAAATAATAATATGAAAATTTAAAATAATAAATAATTCCGTAAGTGTCCATACACGGAGTAGGCTGTATAACGTGTGTGTCAGAGCGTGTGCTACGTGACGTCGGCGGGCGCGGCGCGCGAGGCGCGGCGGCAGCTGGAGCGGCGCACGGCGGGCGCCATCGTGCAGTGCGCCGTGGTGCAGGCGCTGCCGCGCGGCGCCGCCGTCGAGTGGCACGCCTGGGCGCACACCGACAACAACCGCTTCGATTGTTAGTACTCAGTACCGATACACTTGTAGTGGAAATAGCAGCGATGACTGTGACCTCCCGATTGATTTCGATGGCGGCCACCCCTGCTTAGACTAGTGCGGGAGATATTATATAAGATATTATACAAATTGACAATACGTTTGACTCAGTTTGTAGTAACCCTACTTGCTGTGCCAGCGGTCGCGGGTTCGAGTCCCGCTGAGGGCATTCATTTGTGTGATGAGTACGAATGTTTATATTCTAGTCATGGGTTTATATTTATAATATGTATGTATTTAAAGTTATATATGTGTATCGTAGCTTACCATGTAACTAGATGATGCTGTGTGTTAATAGACCAACATATTTATTATTATTATTTATTTTTTATCAGTGTATAATACGTGCCACGAAAGATGAGACTTGGCGAGCGTCAGTAGTGGGGAGCTTGCGCAGGTACAGTCGTGTACGAAATAGTTATCTATAATTTATTTCTATATCTATTTTAGGGATTTTTCGACGTCATTCGGAATAAGGTGTACAGCAATGTTATATTAAAATAATTAACAATATTTATTACGAAATGATACGCGTGGTACGCAACGGTACGTATTTGTACCTGCTTCAAATTTTGTACACTTCCTTTGCTTCTTTTAACATATAAGTGTACACATCGTAGACTATCTTCCTACTTTGTCTTCTTAATGTTTTATCTCGAGGAATAATCAAAATTTTACATAATTACTTTAAACAAAATAGAATATAAACACAAGTTGCACTCGTCTGTATCGCGGAGTCTAGCGGGGATTGTACGGGGTGAGGAGAAAGGTAAGCAACTAATACGCATGCGCAGCGCCGTATCGCGCCTCCCGCGCAGTTTTCGACGCCCCGACGACGCCCGATCCCTTCCCGCCTCAGCCCTCGTACCGCTAATGTGACCTATAAATCGTCTTCTGCGCAACTGAAACCACGTGGTTTGTCAAGTCTCATCTTTCGTGGCACGAACTATACGGGGGTTTAACACCATCATCTCCAGGCTGTTAATAAACTTTCTTAACAAAAAAACTGAATAACTAAACTTAGCCTGACTCAGGACACTAGCCACTGGACAATTAATAGTAGTAGTAAACACACCACACGAGTAATAAATAGCCCACTTAAATACGCCTTTTTTACTGAATAATAATAATAGCCATCTGTACAAGAGATAATCATAACATTATTAATATAATAACTACTTAGCATAGAAGACATTCTACACATAATGTCATCTGCAAGAAACAAGTAAAACAGTATGCTTTTCTTCTTTCTATTTTTTTAATTTATTGTCCTAAATCTACTCGACTGGTTTAAATTATACTATGTTTATTTTTATCTGTTCATTACAAAATCCCATTTAAATATGTCTAGGTAATCCTGAATGGCATGTGAATTAGCCAATAGACAAAAAAAAAATTGTATTGTTTTTATTTTGTTTGCCAATTTTGTATTGAGCAAAAAATATAGGATTTTAAACGAGGAGTCCATTATTTGAACAGATGAGGAGACTGGCTGTAACGTTGGCGACTATAAAGTGGCCATCACTAGGAGGTGGAACTACGAGAATACTGTAGCTGCTATCGTGTGTTATGTTGCTACAGGTGAGAAAAAATTACATGATGATGAGAGCTGAAATATACATATTCTTATTTCTAACTAAAATTAATATTATTTTTAATATGAAATAAAAAAATTCGTACTTTAAAATTAAGTATATTAGAAGCTATTCACATTGAAATTGAAACAATTAATTTTTAGGCAATAAATTTACCAATCAAGCTATTCATAATTTTAATTTATTAGTTCAATAACGTTTTTTATAAATATAAATCAAAAACTTTTTTATACTTAATTTTCAACATTGACGGAGTAATCTGTGCTCTACTGGCACGTTTTGAAGCCATTAACAAGAGAATTGTATTTAATTTTCATTGCGACTCTAAAATTGGTACTGATAATATTACAACCAGTGCTGCAACTCTTACTTGAGTGGGACTTTTTACTAAATACGGTTTTAGTGGTCCTGTAAGTTTTATTTCTTTGAGATATTATAAGAGATTACACACTTGTTAATAACTTGTAAATCCGGTTCTGATTATCGCAAAACATCCTTCATATATCTTAATAATCTATACTAATATTATAAAGCTGAAGAGTTTGTTTGATTGTTTGTTTGTTTGGTTGAACGCGCTAATCTCAGGAACTACTGGTTGGAATTGAAAAATTCTTTTTGTGTTGGATAGTCCATTTATCGAGGAAGGCTTTAGGCTATGTAACATCAAGGTACGACCAGTAGGAGCGGAGCATAAATGAAAAATGTTGCAAAAACGGGAAAAAATGATTCCTTTTGAGAGCTTCCGTTGCGTGCGCTGCGTAAACGATTAGAGGTACGCAAAAATAGTGTATGACGGAATTGTTCCCCTTTAAAAGTTCTATAAAAAAGTCCGCGACAGCATATGTCTATCTTTTAAGGTTGACTCAATATAACCCTTTTTATGGTAATCTTTGTTCTAAAATAATGCATTACTTCCGAAGGTGTTTTTATAAACGTGATATTAATCCTTATCCAAATAAATATGTTGTTCATCACAAGTATTTAATTTTGAACAAAATTGCCCTTGACATCATTTGATTTCAATGAATATCTTAGGAGATATCATAGTTTTAAAATATACATATTTAACTTTACGCGGACTATGGGTGAGCGCGCTCTCAGCCCGATGCAAGGCGAGGGCGGTCGTGAGAGGGGAGGGCGCTGGCTGTCTATTAGTAAAAAATGATTAAAATTAATTCCGTAGTTTGAGAGTTTATTGCCCAAAATTAAATAAACATACAAAACAGTAGTATAGACTTACATAAATATTTTTGCTAAAACGTGCAATATTACTAAATCAAATATGAGATTAAAGGAGGAACCTTTGTGGCATTGTCAATCACTGCCATTATTTACCAATCATGTGGTGCGCAATGAAAGTGATATATGTAAGAGTATACTAATGTGTAAAACCTAAGAATTTGGTTTTTGATCATCTGAACGCGGGAGGAGCCGCGGGAAATGCTAGTGTGTTATAACAAAGAATTAAACGTAATATTATTATCGTATAAAAGAATGAATGTATTTGTTTGTTTTCACTATTAATTTGCGTAGATTTTCGAACCAGAATAAAGTAATTTATCAAAGTTAGGTTTCTTATCAACTGTTATTATTGTTATTCATATACATTATATACAAAAGTACATAATGTCGCACGCATAATAAAAAACTGACCAATTACAACTTAGGTCAGAAATGAGTTATTAGATCAGAATAATTACACAAAACGAATCATACGTTTAAAGACTATCTGGAGTAATTAAAATATATTAATTTACTTTGTAAACTGTTATTCTATTTAAAAATAAACAAGGTCGTTATTGCAAAAACATTTTTTTTATTTATCAAATATCTAGTTTTTTGAGTTAAGTCACTGTTTTATTAAGCGTGCGATGTGTTGTCCAGGTTCCTCCCCATCGACGTCGGCCGCGTCGTTCCCGGACGCGGCGGCGTGCGCGCGGCACCGCGCCCGCGCGCTCGCGTCGCGCGACCACCTCGACGCGGTGTTCGAGTACGCGCTGCGCAAGTTGCTCAATGACTGCGTCGAGCCCAACCCCATGGTGTACTTGCGGGTGTTTTATCAGGTACGGTTTTTATTTATTTTTTTTATTTTCAATGGGAAATTTCAAATTGATCGTAGCTTAACGGGTGTTTTATTAGGCTATGTGTTTTTGTTTTTTTTTTTCATTGTGGGTTTTAAAATCAGTCATAATATAGCGGTGTTTTGTTAGGTTATATGTTTTATTTTATTTTTTATTGACATTTTTGAAATCATCTTCTATTAAAAATGTAAAAATTTATATGTGTATATTTGTTATTTTTTCACCGTGACACAGCTAGACAGATTTGTATAAAATTTAGAACACAGCATAAACGCCCTGATGGCATATTCTATGCTAAAAAAAAAATGTAAATCGAATGCTTTCGTATCAATGCAAAAGTATAGACAGCGCGTTATAGTCACGGTGTGCATAGACCTGAGTAATAATATAATGTGTGCAGGTGTGGGGCGCGCCGCCGCCCGCGCAGGTGTTGGCGGCGGCGCGCGCGGCGGCGGCGCGGCTGGGCGCGCGCGCGGCGCTGTGCGCGGTGCCGGCCGTGGCGCTGCACAACGCCTTCACCTTCCTCTCCATCAGCGGCCTGCGCCTGCAGGAGTGACGGCGGACGGGGCGGCCCTGGCATCACGGTAACTACACGCACATACTCTGTCACTGGCTCTCTTGATACGAGTTTTTAGAGTCGCTCACGGCATGGCAATTTGTACTTACTTTGACATTGGGTCCTTGTTACGAGTTTTAATCGCGATCGAGTGTACCATCGACTTTTATAGCAGATTTCAAAAAAAAAACTTCACTTATAGACAACGACAACATATATTTTTCATTGTACTGATTTTAATGATTTTTTTTATGAATGGACCATATGAAGGGTACATGTAAAGAACAAGGAACGTCCTAATGAACAGATTATGAGAAAAAAGCAATTTAAAGTTTAGAAATATAATATTTTTATTGAGATCAAAGTATGCAGTAAGTTTTTACTAGATTTTTCCCAGTTCTTTACACTTTGAGTATTAAAAAAACGTATTTGTAGCGACATCGGTATAATATTTGTATTTGTAAAAATTGTGACATTCACTATTCTTTGCCTGTACCCTTCATATATTAATTATATATGACTTTAACACTGTATGTCTCGGGTTCGATCCTCAGAGGTGTGTCAGTGTAATATATAATATATAAACATGTTTACCTATTTATTTTTGTTTAATACTTTATGTAAAATATAACGTGAACAGACGTTTATAATTTACTAAAGATAATAAGATATTTTAATATTATTTTTCTTAAAGATGCATTGACAAAGTCAATTTAACAATTATTAATATCAGATGTATATATAGATAAAATTTATCCAATCTTTCTAAAAAATATTTTCAATTTATTAAACGGCATATTACTTTTAATAATTTAATAATATTTTATAAAATTATGATCAGATTTCAATGAAAGACTTAACACGTGACATTTTTTATATCTACAAATTATAAATAAACTACAGATAACATATCATTATTTTTTACGTATATTGAATAATGTATTTGATAAAAATGTAATATGCTCATAGAACTGTATGCTTGTTGCAGGTATCTCACCACCCAACTCACGAAATAAGAATGCAGATGCTTTATTGCCGTTTTAAAAATATATTTGCTGAATATTTTTCAGTGTTTATAAAATTTTGTTAATTATGCTACCGAGTTTACCATATTTTAAGTCGAATTATATAAATTATTTTTATTGCAAATTGAGTTTAATTCAATACAACTGACAATAAAAAACGGGGGGTCAAATTAAATTTACTTTATTTTTTTACAAAATTGACCGAACAGTGCGAGATTTCTAGAACGTTTACACTTGCATTAAGTAGACATAAAAGTTATAATTATTTCTCTTACAAGTAAGTCTTATTCACCTGTGTCGTAAAGCGAGTGCGACTGCGAGTCGGCCGCGGCCGCGCATCGCACCAAACGTTACATGATTCTATCAAACGATCGGTTCACATAATTATATCTTAAAATCGTCACTAAGTAAATTATGATTAATAATAAAGAAAGCATAATTATAAACTAAACTCGATACATACACTTAATCAGTATTAGTCGAAGTCACCGATTACACTTCTAATACAAGGTATAATACACAACGAATTGGGGACAGATTGCACTCAGCGGTGAGGCGCCTAAGTACACGACCACCCGCGACCACCTGCGACCACTCGCGCTGCTAGCGTCTCTTCATATTATCACGGTTCGGCTTTAACACTATATAAAACAATCGATTAAGCTAAAAATAACTTTTACTCAATAATAAGGTTACATCGGGACATTCTTTCTATTTTTTACACAGTTCTCAGTAAACACATGCGAGCCCACGCTCGACGGTCGGTCGCGCAGTTTTGATAAGAAGTAACCCTTACGTATATTATCACAATGCACCGTTTCACAGGACATTGTTCCAGATAACTGTAGTCGTCTCCATTTATGTTGAGCATCGTCCGGGAAATTGTTGATGCCGAATTCGTCTATATTTCATACTATATCGATGGTTCGAATAAATAATTTCTCCACAATAATGAAAATAATCATACTATAATCTATATAATTTATTTTATAATATATTCAATAATTCGGCTCATACAATTTCCTGAGCGAATGTTAATAAATTAGAAGATAAAGGTAGCCTATGTTTTGTACTTTGTAATTAAGTCAAAATGCTACTTCACAACTGCTATTCGAATATAAAAACAATGATAAGCGATTTAGTCGTTTAAATAGGTTCTGTGTTAATTATTAAAATTTCCAAAATCAATAACACCAAAACCACAATAGTACCTATATTTTAGTGTGTAACTAGCATTTTGTCTTAAGTGAGTTAAAATAAATTGTCACTCGGAAGAAGAGCTGCTGATTCCACTCGTATAATTAAACTAAACAAACCTAACAATCTAGTAACATAGTCATAAACAACATGTTAAACAGTAAATTAATTCTTGTTTATGGGAATCGGATAAATTCTGTATAATTTCTTCATAAGTAAATTCATTTCGGACATCACAGTCACTATCAACTGATTCAAATTCAATATATTCCCGTCTCTCCTAGAATATAATGTATAATAATACATATATATGAATAATGATTATAATCGGGTATAAGTTGTATACAGTTGTATCCATATAAAAGTATAACTAAAATAAATACCTTATTAAGCGAAATTAACAATAAAATCTAAAATTAACCTAGAATCGAAGAGAAAATGCGCACTGTCTTCTTATCAAATCATTTCAGAACGATGTGCCGACTTTCGATCTCTAATAGAATTTGCATTCCAAATGCATTGAAAGGCAGATATTATAATATACAGTTTATTCTTGTTTCGAGACATTACTTAAGACATACATAATTCCCGGACGCTCCCTCCGTCGACGTCCGCAACAAAGCAATACTGCGCGCACTCCACAAACGACGCACACACGTGTCGCCGTTTAAAAAACATTAATATTAAAATAGTATGATTGCCCAGCTACCCAGTGAAGTTAGTATCAGTTATGTACACTACCTCCCCGCTATACTTACATACTTACTACGTTAATCGTTATATTAATCAGATTTATGCAACAGTTCGTTTAGGTAAACCTTACAACCGTACGAAGCGAATAAGATAGACTATGAGCTAGTAAGAGCTACACATATATGTATGCACGTATGTATGTTACATAAGGTCGTCGTCGACGAGGTCGCAGTCGGAGGCGTCCTCGGCGCGGCGGCGGCGGCTCTGCAGGTACTGGCGGTGCGCGTACTTGTTGAAGCGGCGCTTGGCCATGAACAGCGTGGCGATGGTGCGCGGCGCCAGGCGCACGGCGGCCGCGCGCGACGTGATGCCGCCGCGCCGGCACTCGCCGCACGTGTGGTCCAGCACGCGCACGCTGGCGCCCGTCTGCCTAACGCACTCTGCGCACACCACACACACACACCTTGTACACCTGTGCACCCGCCGCGCGGGGGCACTGGCGGCTCCGGCCCGGCTCCGGCCCGGCGCCACGGTGTATACGTCCATACAGTAGACAGACCATCGCACATTGATTTTAACCGAAATGTAACAATTGTCAAATATATCAATTTTCACGACTCTATAGTGCCATCTCGTGACAAGTTAGGATTAAGGTCAAATGTCATATAAAAGTATGACAGTCGTGAACGTCTCACCTCCCACGTCACGCTCAATGACCAAGTATCTAAAGGTCTTTGTTAGACCACTGTATGGATTTATAGACTGTGCCGACACTCACCAAACATTGTAATGATCAAAGCTGTGAGCCGCCATTATCCCCGCGTGTCGGTGGGGTATATGATTCTATCGCACACAAAATATATGTATATGCATTTCTATATAAATCCTTCATTGGAGGTACGAGCCCCTCTAATGTCTAATTGCGATTCAAGTAGTCAGCTATCGTCTAACGAGGCAGATTATATAATTTTGCTGTTTAACACACCATGCTGTCACCTATACGTCCATTCTAAACACATCTAACACAAGACTTAAAGCTTCCTATTTCGTGTGTGTATACATCTTTAGGTCAGACTTAGTGGTTTATAATGAAATATTGACATCGAGAGTTAAAAAGCGATTTGAAAAAAAGCTTATAATATAAAAGTACATAACAACACATTGAAAATTGTAATGAAATAATGTATTCATGCATATTGAGGCATTAATAGAAGCACAAAGCGTATAACATAAGGTTACAATTTTCTACCTATCGGACCCAAAATTATATCCTTATGTCAATTCAAAGAAAATAAGCGTATAGAAATAAATACCAGAAGCTGGACATAATGGAAGAGAATGACTGTTTCCAAACAGTTTTCATTAGTACTATTAACATCGACATCCACATTGTAATTTAATGGAACGACATGATACCTTAAGGAACGAAAGTTCTCACGATCTATTACATCCAGCCCCGTGAAGTATAAGAGCCGGTTCACAGACCAATGGAGCGCGCGTGTTTGTTTGGTTCAGTATAAACTGAATATTGTCGGGACACACAATACTAAATATTCTGTTTAACTGATCCCTCAAACAGAACGTACACGCAACGTGCAATGCGTTGCGAACCGGGCGTAGGGTTGTGCGGGGAGGTGGGGGAGCCGGGTGGAGGAGCTGCTGTTGGGGAGCTGGAGGTGTTCGGGGAAGAGGGGGGTGGGGGGTGCGCGCTACGATGACGTACCTTGATGCAGTTGCCTATCGCAGAGCTTACAAATGACGAGCTGCATTGTCCCCTTGGGCCCGATGAAGGAGCGATCGCACAGCGGGCAGTAGCGACCGATGCGATACGCCCTACGCACGCACACACACATACGGACCGTACGCGCACAAGCACCGGAACACAGAAACACGCCATTAGTATCAATCGAGGCCTCGCCGGGGGCTCGGTTTACACTTTGTTACTTATCATTGGCTCGCTTTGTATGTAAGTAGAAATATTTGTTTAGAAATTTATACTTTACCTATGGGTAAACAAAAAATAATGGGGAATTTGAACGTGGAAGTTGAATAAACGTGCTAGAGTAAAAATCACGACCCGATATAAATACATAAAGTATATAGTTTGTTCTTAGCACAAAAGAAATTATAGGACAGAGATATTATTTACGAATCAAAACATTCAGTCGAAAGTTCACTTAGTGAAATAGACAATTTAGAATAAATAAAGAAAAATAAAATGATATTTGAAATTTTAAAAAGAGCCAGAAAACAAGTAACAAAGTCAGTTAGTGAACGCTTTAACATGATATTGGTATTACGCCCGAGTTAGTACAACAAAGTATGGGATGAAGTTAGTCTCAATTACAACGGCTGATGACATGTCGACATCCATAGCCATGATGGAATTAATTGAAGCAACACTTTCAATCTAACACGATAAAGTAAAATAATTTGAATAATAAAAATTGCTCGTTGCATCAATTACATACAAAAGAATCGATATTAAATAACCAATAATTATAAAAAATGTGAGCGGACAGTAAAGTTAGGTATAAAAATAAGTTTACATCATTTTTTAACACAAATTTGACAAATAAATGTATTATTTGTAATACTTTTGTTTAATTTTGAAAAAATATATTTTAATCTATTAAAAAATCTTTGAATCCCAGAATATTTTTACCCGCTTTACTGACCTACAAAGATTGTTTGCCTAAAAATTACTCGTAACCGAAGCGCCATTAAAAATAGTCTATAATACGAAAGTAAATAGAGAAAAAACAAACAACCTCCGTTACTTAATTGAAATAACTTGTATGAAGAGATGTGGAGCATGCAACTTATCATAAATACCAAATTCTGCTAAATAAAATGATACGAGTAAACTTTCATAGAATAAAATATAAATAAATTATACAATTACAATTACAACAGACAGAATTACTTCAAATGTTATTTAGAAGAATTTGGTAACAGGGAATATGTGCTGAATAACGCTTGGGGTCGTAAAGAACATTATGCGGGGTCAAAAATGCTACAATATACCAGAGACAAAGCGGATTCCGATAGTGAGAGGGGTGAGCTTGTGTTAGTCAACATTGAACACGCATGGGATGACGTGAGTACACAATGTCTACCAAGACCAGTTAACAAATTACAGGCCGGCTAGCGCAGGAGCTCTCACTGACACTACACTTGGACCATCATATTAAAATCATACACAAAATTCATCTTTAATGAAATATATTATACAAAACGTAATATATTTTTAATTTACTAATTAAGTAGTTTTTTTTAAATTAAATTTTAAGTTATTTATATTTTTTCTTAAATAATATCAATTAATAATTTAAATTAGATTTAATTTATTTAAGTCGAATATCGATATCATATCAATTGTTTAGAAGAAAAAAACAAATCGATACTAAAAGCGTCGCCCACGTGAGCGACATACGCGAGCAAACTCCTGCGCAAGCCGGCCCATACACATAAATCATCGAAACTTTGTAAAAAATCTTAGTACTTTTCGTCTGCGTCCGCGCTACACATCCCTTGATGTTTACGCAACTATTGGTTCACGTTTTGTTGTAGCCCCTCTTGCTTTTACTTGAAAAACAATATCGAGTCACTTTGAGTAACATCATTCTATCGTCACAAGTTTAGGTAATTTAGAATATATTTACGTGCTCATTTAAGTGTTTATTTAGATATTAGTAGAACCAGAACCGAAGCAGATTTTAGTTCAATCTCGATCGTACTGTTAATACGTCGTTTTGAACATAATCGAGAAATTGTACAATAAATTAGGTGTTTTAAGTGTATACATTCAGGTTCTACTATACTATATATACATTTGAATAGTTTAATTCAACAGTAAAACCATTGTTATTTGAAGTTTAACGATTTCAATTTTAAAGGACAAAAACTGGTAACCCTCTGGCCTTCATTGTAAATATTTAAACTAAAAAAATATGCATATCAAAAGGTTAAAAGGAAAATTATGTTCACTGCGACATTAAGAGGCAATTATCTATCTGGACTCTGTTATTTAATTTATAACAAACTAATTCTATAATATATCGGTTTAGTCATTAATTAAGTGTAAAAATATGAAAAATAAGTTTCTCACTTTCCTCTTTGTTCTTTGACATACATAGACAATAAATATATATTTAAGTTAATTTTATTTCACTTAATATATGGCTAATAATAACATATGAGGGTTTGTGTCGTAGTCATAAATGTTGAAAAATATTAAATTTACCTTGATGCTAACGGCAGTAACGCTATTTTTTATTATTTAACGACACAAAACTTCATACAAAAATAATTTTAACAACTATATTCTATTTAGTACACGCGTCCATTTATAACCCAGTATATTTGACGATACTCTAAAAGTACCAATATAATTTAGAAAAAATGTTACTATCAATTATTATTGAACCTAAGTTTTATTTGACTGTATAATTATGAATGTTTACAATATTAATCTAATATGGTGACTGATATAAACATGCAAAATTCAAATTGTTATTGTTGTACATATATACAATCACTACATACCATAAGGTAAAGTTGAGTTTGTTATTCGGGCTAATCTCAAAAACTACTGTCCGATTTTTTATCAATAGAAATAAGGATTATATAGGCTATTATTTATAAATATTTAAAATAATTTATTGGTATGATTATACTTGTGAATTAAATCGAGTCTAGCTCAACGACGGTAAACTAGTAATATGTATATATAACCTTGTATAAGTGACAACCCTATTATTCAGCGAGGGTAACGCAATAGTACGTACATGACTATAGTGAGAACTGCCAACCCTATGGGAGTGAAAAAGATGACGATTATGCCATCTGATGGGAAAAAATACAAGCAAAGTGATGGTAAACAGTATTACTTTTGCATTATCAGCGTTTTTACTTAAAAATTTTTGTTAATTAAAATAAGTGTGATGTCTTCATCAAAAGTATCTTGATGTATTCGTGGCTGTTTAAATATGCTGTATTAAAATTATACGCAATTGAAATTTTATAATTTCCACGAAAGTTCATTGAACACTGCGTGGATAATTTCAAATGTCAAAAATGGATAAACGCAGTAAAAAACCACGTGTAAGTAATCCTCTAATTATTATTTTTTTATTAATTTTAATTATTATTTTGTGTATAATAAATATGATACTACAGTTGGCAGGTATTAGACAAGTTCTACTTTTTTTTTTCATATATAATAAAAGATTATTATCGAGCTAAAAATAATACTTTTTTAATTTATTAATAGCTTCTTCAAAAATTTAATTAATATTGAAAATAATAATAATCAGATTTTTTTTATTTCAAGTGATTACAAATTATAAAGTAAGCTTTTATTTTTTAATTTTTTATTCTGTCAGTTTAAAATACGTTTCAAAAAGCTTAAATATTACCAGATTAAAAATAGTAATTTTTAATATCATACAGTTAATTTATAAAAATAATTTTTAATACTTACAATAATTGTCACACTAAACATTAGAAACACTGACACTTATGGTTATGACTGATAGCTTATTTTCATCTTCTGTTTCAATTACATTTAAAACATGACTTGATTCAAATAATTTTTGGCCTTCTTTATTGTTTTGACCTCTAATTCGATCATTTTTCATCGGTAAAAAAAATTTTTTTTTTTGCATTATTTAGGCATAACTAATATTATTTATTACACTGTTTACATAACTATGCTTTTCTTATTTAACACCAGGGCACTCTACTTTCGACAGAAGCGCTGCCCTGTATAGTTCGCGCACACTCCCTATAGTGACAAGCGACAACCCTACCCGTCAAACTAAGCACAAATGGACGCGTGTAGTCATAGACAAGATGCAGACCTGGCGCAGGGCGTGCACAGCGAGTGCGAGTACAGCTTGTGTCCGCCGGGCCCGCGCCGCGTCTGGTGGTGCCACTCGGCCGCGCCGCCCGCCGCGCCCGCCGCGCCCGCGCCCGCCAGCCCGCCCGGCTCGCGCGCGCCGCACGACTTACAGATCGCGCACTCCACGCAGTGCCATCGACCTGGAAATTATGTTCATACAATAGTTAGATACAGAACTTTAAAATAGAAGCAAGCTTCAGATAAGACATTAGACATAGGGGATAATTGCCATAACGTCCTATTATTCAAAGACAGAGTCAGCGATGATTTATACAACAATATTCTATTTAATATACTGCACGAGCTCCGTGACATAACGCCTATTCCCTTTTCCCGAAAAAAAAACCGGCACTAACCAGTAGGCACGGCCGCGAGCCCCACGCAGTAGATGTGGAAGCCGCGGTCGCAGAGGTCGCAGAAGAGCATCTTGTCGTCGTCGGCGGGGCGCGCGCATGCGCAGCACGTCTTGCATTCGGCGCACTGCCACGCGTACTCGCGGCACTTGCGGATGGTGTCCGGCCCGAGCTCCACGCACGACGGGTGCACTGCGCGGGACAGGGGCGGTATTATATGACAAGTGTTATAAATGAACTAGCGACTTACCCTCCCTGGGTGCGTCCCTAGGTACACGAATTTTTTACACAATTTTATGGGTTTCAAAATAAATATTTTAGACTAAATAAAATCTAAGTTACTCCTTATAACATCAACTATCAACCAGTGAATGTCCCGTCAAAATCAATCCAGTCATTTCGGAGATTAGCCAACAAACAGACAAAAATTATATAAAATGTGTTTTTTTTTGTCATAGCACAAACACTATAATTTAATATATTTTTTTTATTCCCCTATATAGAGCGGAATTAAAAATTCACCTCGTTTTCAAAATTATTATTTAAATTAAGGTATTTAAAAACAATAAACATTTTGCAACAAATATTTTACTCAAACTTTTAATACAAATATAATTTGAGTGTTTTTTGTTAATGTTCCCATCTGGAATCATAAACATTACCCGGAAACTTGTGTGAAACCTCTCGACGAATTAGATGAATTTAACATAAATAACCTGGAGTATCACACGGACTACTTAGTATAGTGATTTACATAATCTTCTAAATAAATAAAAATAAACGTTTGTATCTTTGTCCCCTATGCTTTCCTAAACCATTGATCCGATTGTGATAAAACTCTGATTTGTTATACTGTATACACCTTCAAAGGTTCTTCGCGTAAAAAAGAGTTGTTTTTTTTTGGACATATCTTTTATACGTTCCTAAATCATTCAAAGGTTTAACGCACCCGAACGAAGTGAGGATAAGTAGCTAGTAATTCATAATGTAAACTCTTCAGCATACTCACGCTTAGCGTTACAATTGGCGCATACAAGGAACCGCTCGTGCGTGTACTTGCGGTTGGCCTCGAGGCGCAGCTTGCAGGCGCGGCACGTGTCCACCACCTCCTCCTCCTTGCTGGCCGGCGGCTCTGCGGCGCTGTGACGCTTCGTCTTTGTTAGCTTTTTCCGCTGTTAAGTTGTTTTTTTTATTAATGTTTTTTTAAGTTACAATGTAGATTTTTTTTTATTTTTATAATTTTAACTTAAGTCATTTTTTTTTATTTTTGTTTTTAAATTTTAAACTAATTATCATGTTTACTATAGCCGTGACATATTTATAGGTGCAAACTTTGCTGGTGTGTAAATGTTTTAGTTTGTTATTTATAATTATTTATAAGGATTTTTTCACTGTTTCCCAAAAATAAATAAATGTTTCCATACACCACCTATGGGAGGGGACGTGAGAGTTTCGAAGGACTTTACCAATTTCCTAGCTACCATAACGATATGTAGCATAAACGTATACATGTATGTATTTGTAATGTATTAAATATAGATTTGGTTTAGTATTGCAAGTATATATTAATAAGCCTATTAATTTTTTCAATATTTCACAAAATATAAATCCATAATTGTGTTTAAGGCGTAATAAATGATTTTAGGTAGATAACACACCTTAGATATTATTCAATGTTAGATAAAAATAAGATTTTATTATATGTGTTTTTAATATAAATTTATTGTTGTTTGTTTATAAACCAAATATTTAGGAAATAATTATGAAATACTTAAATTGATACTAAACTTATATTATTATTAATACCTGTTACAATGAAAGTTAAGGACAGTAATAAGTTAAAAAAGAATAAACAACAAAAACCTTAGCATTCCTATGCTGGTCGCGGTCGGACTCCGAGTCGGAGCTGCGCGAGCCCCAGCCGCCGTCCGACTCGGAGCTGGAGTCGGGCGGCGACGCGGGCGCGGGCGGCGCCGCCAGCGCCGTGTTAAGCGGGAAGTACCTGCGACCACACATAATTAATTTAGCTTACATATTATATATACATTTAGTCTTTATATAACATATAACGAATTATAAATACTAGCGTTCCTGGATATTTGCGCACAAGTTGTGATTTTCGATTTTTCAATATCTTCTAAACTATATGGCCATATTACATATATTGGTACAGAGCAAATTTTATCTCAAAGAAGTACTTGTGATTATGAAATAATTTATTTTATAAGAATTATTATTATGCAGTTAGATTAATTACCTAAGCATTACTTATGTCAAAATGTATTTAAAAAAAAAATCTAACCCTTTAATTCGAGAGGGATCTGGCCTTAGGTCACCACACTGCCAAGTGCAGGTCAGCCGACTTCGCATATCATAAAAAGTTGTTACGTTCACTCAAATAAGCAAATTTCCTAAAGTTTTCCTTTACCGTAAGGCAAATGATAAACATGTTCAAAATAATTCACACATAAAAATATCAGCGCGAAATCCGGAATTTGAATTTCCTTTTCTTAGCTCCCATTGTCACTTCATCTTTCAAAAACTTTTTAGGTTCACTTAAAATAGCAGTTTCCCACGACGTCATCCATGAGTGTAAGTCAAGAGGGCACCCACCGTAGGTCCTGCGGCGTGTAGACGCGGTAGGTGTGCTGGTACTGGCCGGGCAGCAGCGCGTGCGGGTAGAAGCCGGCGGGCGGGCGCACGCGGCAGCGCGGCGGCGGCGCGGGCGCGGGCGTGCGGCGGCGCTGCACCGTCAGCGACTGCAGGTCGGCGCACGCGGGCCGCCGCGACGCGTTCATGCGCGCGTTGAACTCGCTCGCGGACGCTATCGCCGCGGCCGCCATGTCCTGGATCATCGCAAATATACACACTTCATAAAAAAATGAAAACTAAACTAAAATCGTGAAATTTATATACAACTAGCGTTTGATGGCGCCTGGGTAATTCAATTATATATTAATATATATTTATAAATTATTGCAGTTTTATCAAAATCGGTTTCGTAGTATTTGCATGAAATAGTAACAAATATAAAAGGTATATCAATACATCATCAGGAACTTTTGTAATATTAAGAAGAACGAAGATGTTCACATTAAGATATATATACTAATTAGTAAGATAAATATGGATGAAAATACGCCCATCTGAAATAAATACCTAAAACTTTCTAAAAATTAGAAGTAAATAGAGATCTCACAAGAAAATATTCTATAATAACTATCATTAATAAATAACTTAAAAATATCTGCTCTTATTAACTTGAATTGAAATATTGGATAAATTATATAAGGGTCATGTAACACAATATCCTAAAATATATAAATCTCATACCTACTTTTTAGTTTTTTTTTAATATTGATACATTTAATTTCCCTAACAGGAAAGAGAACAATTGCTGTTGAAAAATACATTCCAATAAAATTTATGGGTAATAGGTAGGAGGAAGGAAAGAGGAATTGCAATCACTTTGTTTTTTTTTTTTTTGAGACAATATTTATTTTCATCAACACTATTTTTTTTTTAAATAAAATAAAAATATGCATCAACATCAGTGTTTAGAAAATGCACAAAATTTTTCTATGTATCAAATAATTCAATGCATCAAATATGCACTCAATCACCTTTTCTTTAACCTCTATGCAATCACCCTTGGCCTTAGGTCGCGCAACTTCAACTTAAAGCTCGAAGTTTGTCAACCTATTGTCTTTTCTTTTTATTTAGTAGTATTGACGAGCTTTAGTGATTAGTAAAAAAAATTGGAATCAGCTTTATTTTGTATGGAGGTATAAATTATATTCATATATGTTATTCTCAAATTTCTAATAATAATAATTATGGTCGAATTTCGACCACTTGGCTTAAACATTTTATTGTGTATTCTTTAAATTGAACTTGCTATTAATTAGTAATAATACTTTATTTAAGATGCAGTATTTTCTCCATGTCACTCGAATCTCAATGTTTGTACACACTAATCCTATACCTAATATGCAACTATAGTACAGAAATTATAAAAATAATAAGTATAAAATGATATTTTAGAAAGTTGAAAAGAACATGAATAGTTTGACTTGACTATACAGAATGAAATTAGTGCACATGAATATGATTACAAATATTGACCATAGAAAATCCAAGCGCAGTGTACAAATATTTTTATAATTTAAAACTTATCTTAACCTCATATAACCTATATATAGATATTTTTGAAAAATTTCCCATTTGTTTTGCTTGTTATCATAAGTTTTTGCAATAGTCAAATGATATATCAGAATGATTGAGCTTATCTACTTATTATGCAAGTTTTATCATTAATCACCATGACCTACCTCACTGTAACCGTAATGACGTCATCATAATAAATACAAAATATTAAAAAAGTGACATATCTCGTGTAAAAATAATTAAGTACTCAATTAGGTGAATGTACCTGTCTAGTTTTTTCTGGGTCAATTTTCGGTGGTTCAGGTTTATTGTCGACCGTCTTTTGATCTTTAGCGTCTATTTTTTCGGTCTTAACTTCAGACTTGGTCTCTTCTGGAATATCGTCAGTAGGTTCCGCGAGTTGTTTTTCCCGTTGATGACTTCGGAACTCTTCATATTTGTGAGGATAGTCCGACAGCATTATGTCAAGTACTTCACTAGCGTCGACTGCTGTTATGCCTAAAATAAAGGAAAATATATTAGAGATTTCCTGAATTAATGAAATAAAAATTATATTTCTACATAAACATTGACTTTTATTATTGACGAACACGCGACTTAACCACGCTTCGCTCGGGTGCGACTCTAGGTACATTTTATTTAGGGGCATCCTAATTATTTTTTTAAAATAAAAGTAGCATAAGTTACTCTATATAAAATCAGCTATCTGCCAGTGAAAGTTTCGTCAAAATCAGTCTAGCCGTTTCGGAGATTAGTCGGAACAAACAAGACAGCAAAAATTAAAAAAAAAAGTGTTTTTCTTATAAATTCCATAAATAATTTCATATGCATTTAGAAAAAGCTGTTATTTTGACATTACACAAACAGACAGACTATATATCATTTCTTGATAAACATTATTAGGAAATCCTAATAATATAGGATATTACCGAGATCGCAAAGAGCTTCCGTAACAAGCCCTTTACTAAGTACATAGTCTCTTTCCTCCCCAGTAATAGTCCGTCGTTTTAGTTCGGGGTATCTCCGTTTAAAGCTCTTGACGCCCAGGAACATCGCCACTTGTTCTTGAATCATCATGACCTGCAGAAAACATTGTAATATTTTAATAGTAACAATACTTTCTTTATTTGCTATAAGTGGAGATACAATTATGTTCATTCGTATATTACATTATTTTTTGAGACAGAAAATCTCAGAAATTAAATTGCTACTAACTTCTACAGAGTACATTCTTCAAAGGGAATGGGAACGGTTTTTTCAACCCATACAGGGATTAAAAGTTTGTATGAAAAATGTATATTTTTAAAGTTGAACTAAATTTCAAACAATATTTCTGATTAAAAATGACATATATTCTAATTTGCGACAGTACATTCCCTGAAGAGTACAACTAGGGGATGATATTGTGGATTTAAAAATAATAAACATGGTAATTGATATTGAAGTTCATTATATGTTGTAAGAAATGGGCAAATATGGATTTTTGTAAAAATAAATGATTCACAGGCAGGGTCGCAGGCAAACACTAGTAATGTATGTATTAATATAATTAATTAGTACATTTATTGTAAGTTAATAACAGATTTAATCATGTAATATGCAAAGATATAATTATCTCTGTGTTACAACTATTGTTAAAACAATGTAGAATAGTTTCTGCATAAATAAATAAATAATAACATATTCAATTATTTTGCCTGTATATCTATTTGCACTTATTATTTTCAAGGGAAATTATTTAAAAATGGTAATCAACCGTTTTTTACAGATTTGGTTCTTTTTTTTTTATTTGTTTTTAGTGATGAACGACTGACTGTTTGATGGATATAATAATAATAAAAGCTTCATATCAATTTTTTCAATTTTGTCTTTACTATAATTTTAGCTTTGCTATAAAATACTATGCTTGCTTTTTAAATTCGACTGCAAGTTACAATGAGAAGTTTTTTATTGAACAGATTGGTATATTTTAATTTTCGACATATCATTTTTTTTAATATCTTTAAGATATTATTTAAAATAATAAATATATACTTTGAACAGTGTTATAAAGAAGTAAAACAATACCTGATGTTCTCCATCTGTTGTTTCAGGTGGTGGCCATGTGTATTCTTTGACATCAGCGGCTGTCCATACTTTATTGCTGAAAACATACAAATTTAATTATTTTTATTGTGTGTCAATATTTAAGTCAATTGCAGAATGCAATATTATCATTAATTATTGTTTAAAAGGCATACTATAATAAAATGTATTATTTTCTTTACCTATAAATAAATAAATAAACATGTTGGGACATTAACACACAGCACCATCTAGTTCCATGGTAAGCTACAAGGCTTGGGTTATGGATACCAGACAGTTGATACACTGCACATATAAAACTTTAAATAAATACATATTATAAATATAAACCAATCCTACCTATCAAACAAATCTGCAAATTTTGACTTTTTCATTTTATTACTGTCATTAGTGGAACTCTTAACAGAACTCTGTGAATCTTCATCAAGCAAATGTGAGGGTCTGAAATTTACAAATCAAATAATAATTTATTGCTTCTTCAAATAAATTTATTGAAATTAAAAGATATTCATTTTAAATAAGCTTACTTAGCAGGAGTAGCATTGTCATCCATCATGCAAGTTTCCTCTTCAAATAATTGGACTGTGGTGGTTGCGGGACCACATACTCTTCCATATATACCCATTGTTTCCTGAAAGAATTGCATTATATTTAATGACATATTAATTTACAAATTGGTAAAAATTAAGAACTAAAAGAATATTACAAATATTAGGACTAAAAAGATTAAACTGAGTTATACTGTTACATATTTATTTAAAATATATTTATCAAAATATTCAGTTTTATCTATTTTACAATTAATATTATAAAATTGAATTAATATCGCTTACCTTCATATACATAGCCCCTCTACCGCCACCTCTACCTCTTCCTCGTCCCCGTGGACTACGTGCGGCGGCGCGGCCTCTGCCTCCGCGACTCCCTCTTCCACCACGACTCCCACGACCTCTGACTTCGCTTATCATCTCTGGCGATTTTAAAAACGGGTCTTCCATTTTAGGAAGCGACGATTCCAAAACCACTTTCAAGTCTGGAGTACTGCCGAAGAACGGCATATCTGAAGAGGTTCGTCTCCTACTTGTAAGGGGCGTTGAACAGACAGAGGGCATCTTATCTAGAGCCTCTGTCATTCGCGGCAATTTGATTCGAGAGCTAGTAGGATCGATCTCCTCTTCAGATTTTTGTTCTGCGAAGAATTTATTGGCCGTTTCGACTGGATCCGCTGGTGCTGGGCTTGACTCCGTGTCGAGCCTTCGACCTCGTCCACGTCCTCTCCCTCTAGGCTTTACTAATATTACTGGACGATCCCTGTTAATTTACGTTAGATTTATCTAATTATATAGGCTATATTTATTTACAAATTTTTTATTAAATTTATTGATATTGATATAATATAAAATAGAATAAATACTAAACACTATGTAATCATATCATTGTTATTCGTTTAATCGTGTGTATTTTTCAAGCTAAATAGTTATTAGTTGTATATATTTTAATTAAAAAGTACCTTGATAACCGAAGCGAACGTTGCGGTCGCTCCTCTAGTGCCGGGACGGGTAGAGTAACAACTGTTTTCGCGCCTTCTGATACCGGCAGCTTTCGTGGACGCCCACGCTTTTTAGGTTGTGGCGTCATATCTACGGGCTTGGGAATGTCTTGTATGAAATCATTACTTCTTAAACTGTCATCTTCGAGAGGATCTCTGGCCATTTCCTCAGGTGCACTAAAATCTCGAGATTCAGAATTGTCATGAAATATCATTTGAACCTCAGGTCTACTTTTATCCATTGACGTATTATCAGATATTAGCTCTTGACTTTCAACTGAAGTACTCGATTTCAAGTCAGGACTCGAACTTTGATTGTTTTCAGGGTGAATAAGATCAAGAGCGTGTAACTGTTTCGCTTGTAAATTTGATAAGATGTTATGTAGTTTGGAGCTTCCATTTTTAGCACAATTTTCATTATTTAAAAGTGAATGATTTCTACCACTTTGTCTGATTTCCAAAGGGTTGACTGGTGGAGATAAAGATGGTGCTTTTGCAGCGATTGGAGTAATTGTTAGTGATTTATTAGATAGCAGTTGACCTAGTTTTAATCTCTTTGTTTCTAACACTGAAAGCTCTGGTTCCTTATTTTGTGGAGGACTTTCAGGTTCACTTGTCGAAGCTCTTTTTCCCATATTACGTCTTGCTGTTGGTGATTGCTTATCAGAAGTTTGGAGGATTCTCGAACTCCTTAATCTCTTACCCATAGGCATCGGGGTATCCACATGAGGTTTTCTCCTACTATTTAAAAGGTTTTTCTTTTGATGTGTATCATTCATCAAATCATGAGTATTCTTAGGGGAATATGATTGGCCATCAGGTTTTTTAATTTCTTCTGTGATTATTTTTGCTGATGCACCTTGATCAGTTTTGTTAATTTTTAATATTATTCTAGGAGAATCTTGATCGGGACTATGACATGAAACTTTATCCGAAATATTAATTTCAAGGGGTTTTGTCAAATGTTCATTTGCTTCTTTACATAATTCTTGTATTGAACGGACTTTTAGTGGTATGTTGCAGCCAATAATGTTTGCTTTACTTTCTTTTATTTGGTTACTTTCCACAGAATCACTCTTGGTTTCCAAATTCAATCTTTCTTTGAGTAAATCACTTCCGATACTTACATTTTGTGTAGGTGATTTTGGTGGATCATTTACAATAGAAGATGAATATTTAGTAGCATTCATTTTATTTCCCACTTCTACTTCTGATCCTTTATCTTTTCGATTTTCTAATAGTTTTTTTAATAAAGTACAATTTTGCCTCACAGGCGTGCTTTTGACTTTTAGCCTTTCAGTAGATATTTTCAGAGTAATGTTTGACTCTGAATCTGGTTCAACATTGTCATTATGTACAGTAACCTGTGAAGCCTGATTTTCCAAAATGGACTTGGAAATTTTATGCTGTGGACTACTGCTTAGTCCATGTAATGGGATATTTTTACTTTCCTGTGATTTTTCTGCAGTTACTATGCTCATATCACAAGCATTTTCTTTGACTGAGGCTATTACATCTCCTTTAACGCAAGGCAAACTTAAGTCATTGACACAGTTTTGATCAGACCCCAAATTATTAGTTTTATTGTCATTCATTTCAACATGTTTTAAACTTGCTTTAGAGATAGCATCTGGTTTTTTTAAATCATCATTTAACTCTTCTATTAAATTTTTTTCTGGAATTCTTACTATTGGTTTTATATTCACTTTTGAAACAACTGGTATCATAGGATCATTAACATTATTGCAGTGTTCATGATCATTTTTATCTATAGAATATTGATCTTCATTGACAATTGTTTTCCTATTAATTTTCATTACTAGTGGAGGATTTTTTGCTGATATCTCATCATCTTCTTCAGATATATCTTTATGTTTTATTTCATCAGGCTTTAAGATAGGTTTAATATTTAATTTTGTCACTGTTGGTATATTACTAGTGGTCATTTTTGAGATTTCTTTTTTTGGAGATTGTGGGGATATGCTTTCATCAGGCTTAATTAATGGCTTAATGTTTAATTTAGTAACAACTGGTATATTATCTTCCTTTTTATTGCTTGGTCCTGACTCTTCCACATAATTTGGTTTACATATAGGTTTAATATTAATTTTTGTAACAATAGGTATTTGATCAGCATTGTCATCACTCGAGTTTCCAGTTTCAGATGATTGATTTTCATTATCTCTTAACATATCTTCATCTAATGGCTTAACAATAGGCTTAATATTAAGTTTAGTAACAACAGGTATACTATTTTCATCTACATCAGCTTTAACATCACAGTCTTTTTCTTCAGAAGAATTTGTCTCAGGGCTTTTTAAGGGTTTAATATTCAATTTTGTAATCTTAGGTACATCTTCTTTACTACTATCTATTTCACTATCTTTAGGTTTTACTATAGGTTTAATATTTAATTTTGAAACTACAGGAACTTTTTCTTCTGAGCCCTCAGATAAATCAATATTGTCAGGTTTTATTAAGGGCTTAATATTTAATTTTGTTACTACAGGTATATTATCAGGGCTATCATAAGACTTAGTCACTGGCTTAATAGTGATTTTAGGTACATGAGTTTCTTTATTTTCCGCATTAGATGAAGACTCTGCTGATGTTTTAAATTTTGCTATATCTGAAATTTGACAATGATCAGATGCATTTTCTTTATTTAGATCATCTGGAGGCTTCAATGGTTTAATAATCAATTTTGGGCTAAGCGGTTGACTCTCACATTTTGCTACAGTCTTAATTGTTAATTTTGGTACTTTGTCAACTTGTGCATCCTCAGGTTGACTAAGAACCACTTTTAATTTTGAAGGAGATGGTTGTTCTTGAATATCATTATTTTGTATTACTTTTATTGTGAGTTTTGGAACATTTTTTTCAGTATAAAATTGTCCTTCAGATTCAGTTCCCGGCTTGCCCAGTTTTATAGTTACTTTAGGAACTATGTCTGAAGAACCTTGGTCAGAAGCTGATGCCTGATCTGATGTACTAGCACTCTCATCATTTTCAGAATATTCAGATTCAGAAATTTCACTACTACTGGACTTTCGATGGATTTCATTTATTTTTTCAGGTTGAGTAATTGGTTTTATATTTAACTTTTTCACATGAGGTATTTGCTCTTTAACATTTTTGTCAGGTTGTGATTCTACCTCAGAGGGAGGCCTAAGAGGTTTAATAGTCAATTTTGGTACCGGAGGCCTAATTTCCTCTGCATTTACATTACCTAATTTTATTGTTAATTTTGGAACCTGCTTCGTTACATCAGATTCCTCTGAATTTGTAGTTGCTATATCAACATTATCTCTTTCTATATGTTGACTTGTTGATTCAATTGTTTCTGATGTATTAGCAGTAGACAGGTTAATATTCAAAGGAGATTTTTTCTTAAAAACTCCTTGTTCACTATTTTCAACTGTAACATTTGTAATGATGCTCGAACATGTTTCAAATACATCTTCTTTTTTACTACTGGTTTCATTTGTGCTTTCTGATATTACATCTTTAGTTCGATCCGGAGATTTACTAGGTATGATATTGGGTTCTGTATCACATTGATTTTCTAAATTTGATGCTTTATTCTCAAGTACTGGCTCAGCACATGAATTAAGAGCAATATTAATGGCCTCAGATGTTGACTGGCACTGATCAATTTGAGCTGTGAGTGGATCACCATCAACATTATGATCTGTCTGTGTTTGACATGTCTGGGGTACAATTTTTTGTCTAATAAGTTTAATTTTTTTTGAAGGACTGCTTGTTTCTGCTTTGCAGATACTAACTTCACTAATATTCCTAATCTCTTCTGGCTTAAGATTACCATGTACAATAGGCACTGCATCTGAAGAGCTAGATACATCTTTAACAATACTTTCACTTGCCTGCTCAGATGTGTCGATATTAACACTTGAGTCTACTGTAGAAGAAACAGTAGAATCCGGTCGGTTTGGCAAGGGCCGGACAAGTCTCCGTCTCAATGGAGATCTTGTAGCAGATTCTACAGGGATCCTTGTATCACTAATACTATTGTCACTTGATGTTGACTCAGCACTTTCCACAACAACATTGTCTCTATTATCACTAGAAGTCACACATTTCACTGTCCTTTCACACAATGCACTCTCAGTTTCTGATACACTTTGAACTGTCTGTAAAACACTGCTTGAAGGTATAATTGGAACTGAAATTGAGTCTTGAGGCTCCTCAGAACATGACACTGTCTCTTTTTGAGTATCTATTGATACTACTTTTCTGTCACTATTGAGTGCTGATGAACTATTTTCTGGCAATTGTACACAGTCCTCTTTGTCATCAGCTAAAACTGCATTTTGAGTAGTGAGTATGTTGGATGAATTTGTCGGTAAACTTTGTTCTTCATTAATTTTGGCACTTGTGGCAGGGGCTGAGTGAGATAATTTTAATGAATTCTCATCATTAACAGTGTTGTCTACATTTGTATTGGAGTCTCCCCCACCAGCAAATCTACTGTCTGTGTCATTTTCTAAGGCAAAAGGCAGACGCTTTGGTGCTCCAGGCCCGTCGACGATCTCATCTATCATATCCAAAATCGCTTCCGTGCTTGTGTTGACATCTTGCGTCGACGGCGACGGAACACTATCCCCGTCGAAATTATCTTCCGACATTGCAGGAGTTTCACATGATGTTCTCTGTTCAGATGGATCCTGCTGAAAACTACTAGTTGCATTGACGTCCTCAATCTGTCCAACGTCCTTTTCCCGCGCCGATACGCGGCGGGAAGCGTTCGTCGCGGCACCCGCATCGTCTTCGGAACTCTCCATTATCTACTATTTTGCGACGCTGTCATATCTGAAATATAAAACGCCCGCTAGATGATATTTACGTTTCAAACGGGTAACCTGTCGACGTGCGAGCTTGACAAACCACAGGCACCATTCTAATTCACCATAACGCTAAAAAAATATGTTCACGGATCCATGGTGTAGATTATTGTACCTACACATGTACTTTATTCTCATATTCACGACGTTTACGTGTCGTCTTAATACGCGCAGGTTTCCGAAAACTATTCATTCAACAGCGTAAACCGGCAAACAAAAAGCTTGTATACGCCATTTTTAAAACCAAAGACATGGCAGGTTTAGATGTATGAGCCAATAAAAAATATCTTATACGGACAATTCGGCCATTGTCGTGTTGGTAAACTGCAAGAAGCCCATAGATCGCTCCACTTGAGCTTTTAGCTTGTAAAAGAGTAATAAATATGCCTTTCGACATGTGGTAAAACGAGTAGGATAATAGTTATTTGAGTGTAGACAAAAATATTTTGTATGGCAACAAATCATTTCATTAAGCAAAATCTTTTCAAAATTTCTTTTGATAAATTCATATAAAATAATCCCTCAATTAATTATGTCAATATATAATAAAAATATATTTAAATACTTAAACGTTATATCTCCAAAATGTATAAAATTGAACAATAAAAAAAATGTATAGATAGCAAATTATGTTCATGTTGGTAGATCAACCAACGACAAAATAAATTACCAATTGATAATATTTTGTTTAAAGACTGTATGTTATTTAAATTTAAAATAGTTGTAAATTTAATTAACTATTACATTAAATTTTAGAGGTATAGTGATTTTCTTAAGTTTCATATTCTATATTTTAATATAGATTCTGTACATTTATTAATGTATCTTTTAATTAGTTTTAGTAAGCGTTTTACAAATTATATACACAACCCTTCCTCGTATATTGTTCATTCTTATACAGTGAAAACTGTGTTAAAATTTGTTTCGTATCTCTTAACCACATGTTGAACAGAGGGAGAGAGGAAGGGATTTGCTAAATTTACTATTTTTCCATTTTTATGAGAGAATTTATCGCATGATTGTGAATTGTTAAACAAGTTAATTTTTGTATGAAGATCAACTCGGCCAAGCCAGTTATTGTTATATTATTTAATAAGTTATTTAATTAAAAGCTGTTCAATGCTTTTTGGCTTTTCTTTGGTAAGCAAAAAAATAAACATACGTACAGACAAAAAATCTCATCAGCCATGGTTTTGAAGTCTATATTCTGTACGTATATAGCGTAAATTTTTTTAAAAATATTCATGCTCTATAGATTTTGCTTTGTTACTATTTTACTATCTGTGTAAATGAAATGTCATGTTAAGATTTATAAATTTCTTACTTCTTAAATAGTCAAAATCCGTCATTTTAAAAACTATTAATAAATTATCGCAAACATTATTTTCAGTAATACCTATTTAAAATTTTATTGATAAACATATATATTACACACATATGTGTATATATTATGTGTAATAATCTATAAAGTTTTGGCGTTTGAATCTATGGTTTCAATCTCTATATTTTATCATCCATGGTTTGAATTTTGATTGACACTTTACAGCCACAGATTAAGGAGACTACACTTGACAGCTAAATGTTTAATTTTTAAAGCAAATTCCACATAATGTATTGACTATTCTTGTTGTTCCGTTTGTGTTGACTATTGTGGTATTGTATTACGTTATTGGTTAAATGTCTAAAATATACTTATAGGTAGTAACTAGTGAATACTTCTCTGGATAATATATAAGTAATAACCTTATTACCTATTACAAAATGACGACAATTCGACCATTTACATGCGAAGATATGCTATACTTTAATAATGTGTCGGTAATACTTTCTTATATGTATACATTACTTATTAATTAAATATAGTATTTGCAAAATATCTTTCATTATTTTAGGAATCTCGACCCATTAACAGAAACGTATGGGTTGTCTTTTTATACACAATATTTAGCACATTGGCCTGAGTTTTTTCAAGTAGCAGAATCACCTAGTGGGGAAATAATGGGTTATAGTAAGTTGAAATATTTTAGTGGTTAAAACAATACCTTTATTCTTATTTGGATGCAAATATGCAATTACATGTTAACCCACAAAAATAAGAATATTAATGTTTTTCACCCGTGTTTTTTATAAAAACGATACGTTTTTTATAAAAACGATACGTTTTTTATAAAAACGATACGTTTTTTATAAAAACGATACGTTTTTATAAAAAACACGGGTTATTTGATTTAAAACGTTATTGCAAATCGTTCTTAGATCAAAATGAGAATGGGTTTGTGAAAAACATTAATATCCTTACTTTTGTGGGTTAACATGTTATTGCATATTTGCATCCATTTATTTATATACATAAATAGGATTAAAATGGAGAACAAGCAAAATCTTGTTGTTCTAATTTTTACATTTATATTTTTTTTTATTAATGCTTAGACTTTAGATTGGTACAAAAATATTCTAGATTGCTTATATAAAATTAGGTTGTATGGTAATAATTTAAAAGATAATTTGGAACTTAATTTTAAATATTTTTAGTAATGGGCAAAGCAGAAGGTCATGGTGATAATTGGCATGGCCATGTTACTGCTTTAACAGTAAGTCCTGATTACAGAAGACTGGGAATAGCTGCAACTTTGATGAATATATTAGAAGAATTTTCTGAAAAGTAAGTTTTATGTAAGCTTTATTTTAACCTGTCAACAACCGTCGAGCCACTGGTGGTCCAATTAACCAAGGCTCGGAACCGGTTTGCGTAATACCGGTTAAAAAACGGTTAATAACGGTTTCGTTTAACAGTTTCGAACAGTTTGGAACCGGTTTTATAATAACGGTTAAAAAAGGGTTAATAACGGTTTCGCGTAAAGGTTTTGTTGAGAACGAAACCCTTTATCATTTCGTTCCATAACCGAAATAAACCGGTTCATATAAACACGGTGGATATTTTAAGACCTATGTAAACATGTCCAAACTTGTATTTCGGCCCCACGCGTTTCGCGTTTGTTGCAGTTGACTGGGTTGTTTGTTGCGAGTAGAGTACTAGCAATTAGCATATTAGTCCAATCGGAATCCGGTTTGGGAACAAAGAAATTAAAACCTGAAGTTTTATAGTTTTTAAACATTAGCAAGTATACAAGGAATAGAAAGTCGTAAAATGCCCCCGATGTCCAGCTACCCCCGAAAAATGGGGGGGCGCAAAGCGTTGAAAAACAATTTTTTTTCAATTTCCGGCTTACTGTGACGTTCTATCGAAAAATGTTTTCTACAAAAGTTGTAGGTGTAGTAAAATCTACAAATTTTATACATGACACTTTTTACATTAACCTCATAGTTTTCGAGATATTTGCAAAAAACTCGGTTTTTAATTTTTTATTGGTTTTTTTATTTTAAATTTCTACAGTAATCTTTTAATTTTCGTAAAACTAGGGCAGTGTAATCTTCTAAATACATATAATAATAATAATGAAAAAATGAAAATGAAATATTTAGCCATTTCCGAAAAAAAATATGTTTTATGGTTTATTATCTCCAAATTTAAGTGAATGTTTACACTTAAAAATTTTTTGCTCAATTTTCAGAAAGGGCTCTATTTTTTTTTATCATGTACTCTACTTTTTGAACAAATAAAAACATTTTATGGTCAGCCTGTAAAAACATCCTTAAAAATGGAATTTTTTTTTAATTATCATTGAAAAAGAAACTTAAAAAATGAAAAAAAAAATTAAAATTATTTAAAATTGATTAAAAAATTATTTTGATTTTTAAACAACATCCTTTTATCTAGTGTGCGTTGACGATAAAAAAGAAAATAATTCTTTTTCATTGAATGTCGAATGACTCAGGAAAAAATTGACGTAAACATATTTTTTTCATTTTTACATTTTTTTATGACTTTCTAACAAAATTATGACTAAATTTTGTAAATATCAACTTAATTTTTTTTAATTTTATTTTTAATTAATGAATAAACAAGGTAAGACTGAACGAATTTTATTTCTTTCTGTTATTACCTAATAAATCTAATTAAAATCTAATGTTTTAGAAAAAATAATAAATTTAACTCCAAAAACGATCAAAAATTAACAAAATATTGATGTATTCGAAAAAATAGTAACATAGGGTAGGTCCGGAAGAGACGCCTATAAGGGAGAGACGCCCGATAAATTTAAAATTTAAATTAATTAATTTTGCGTGATTCGGAACGCTTCCATAATACGTCAGTCGACAGTCAATGTCAGTGTGGAAGTTTTTACACAAAGACATATTACTTATAATTAATATTTTGGTGTTAATTTGTAAAATAAGGTAAGTGTAGTTAACTTATACGTTAGAATATAACCTTTGAGATAGTTTGCAGTAATTTTTTTCCTAAATTCTTCAGTTAGATAGTATTAAATTGTTTCATAATGTAACATTATGATATTATTTTGTTAACAATTCACCATTTTGTATTGTAAATGCTTTAGGCTGTGTTCAGAGGTGAAAGGCATCTCTCCCTAATGATCAGGGGAGATGCCCAATGATATTTCGGGGTTAGATGCCCAGTATATTAATTAGTCCCCCCCCCCCCAACGTGTGTTCACCTGGTTGTGGTGGGGGAGCTCCTCCGGACGCTAATTAAGGCAGTGGTAGCCCAGTGGTAACGCGCTCGCTTGGAAAAGCAAGTGAAGCGAGATCCCGGGTCTCGCACTTCTGATATTTTCATGTGCGAATCATTTGTAACATGATTACCACTTGGCTTACGGTGAAGGAAAACATCGTGAGGAAACCTGTATGTCTGAGAGAACCTAGCAAATTTTCGAAAGATATATTATGTCCGCCAACCCGCACTTGGCCAGCGTGGTGGATTGGCCTAATCCCCCTTGTATTGAAGGGAGGCTCGTGGCAGTGGAGGCAATAGAACGTTAAAAAGGGCTGAATACCCATTGGGAGGTGGCCCACTTTGGTGGGCGCTGTATCATGCGGGTTGCTCCTGGTACTTCTCTGACGGCAGAGTGGACCGTGGGAGCAACCTCATGGTTGTTGTAGTCTGCTTTGGCAGACCTGCCGTCGGGGTGCCCCATTAAGACGGGGGAGGTTTCGTTGAGTTTTAGTGGGCAGTACTGGCTTTTTTAGCCGGTGAGTCCCACATAACCATCTGTGCATCTAAATGTAGTATGCATAAATGCATAAAAAGAAGAATATTTGCGTCAATACGCAAAGTAAAAATACATATAAACTGCCCTCACACTTGTGGAGAGTATTATGACGCCACTAAGAAGAAATGCGACAGATTATAGTGTGCTCATAGTGGTTTCATGAAAACTGCAGTGAAGATTCAGCGGAATGCCTAAAGTGTAACGTCTGATTATGCACTAATTACTCGTGGGCATCTATCCCTGACATCTATAGGCAGCTAACCCACACGTCTGGGTGAGATGCCTATTTTCTATTATTTAAAAAAAAACCTTTTTTAATCTAAAATATATTGCACAACAGTTCCAAATTTAATCTGAATGACATAAGTAAATATTGAATTAAAATAAACTATGCTTATTTTATGTATTATCTTACACATATAATTGATATTCCCCCGGACTTACCTTATATAGATTGTATGGGGAAAAATACAAAAAAAAAAATGGTATATTTTACGTGACTTCCAATTTCATTTTTTTTTATGACTCGTCAAATTGTTAGTTTGGAATGTTTACGACGAAATTGTATGAATAATAAGCGTCAAATTAAAATCTTAAGTATACCGTTTTTTTCGTTTTTTCCCGCAAATTACATTGGTATAGTCAGTTTATAAAAAATTGTTTAAAAAAGTACACTTTTTCAATGATTATTAAAAATTTTGTTTACAAAGTAAAAAGTGTTTTCACATTACGACCATATATATGTTTTTATTTTTTCTAAAAGCATAGTTCAAGACGAAAAAATGAGCCCTATTTGAAAATCGAACGAATTTTTTTTTATGTAAACGTCACTTAAAGTTGGGGGTGATTTTTAGCCTCCCGAGACCATGAAACATTTTCTCAGAAACTGCTAAGTATTTCAATTTCAAAAAAAATTGCTAAGTATATGTATTTCGAAGATTACATTCCCCTAGTTTCATGAAAATCAAAAGATTATTGCAGAAATTAAAAATAAAAAAAAACAAGAAAAAAATTAAAAACCGAGTTTTTTGCAAATATCTCGAAAACTTTGAGGTTATTATAAAGTGCCATCTATAAAAGTTGTAGATGTTTACTAGACCTACAACTTTTGTAGAAAACATTTTTCGATAGCACATCACAGTTAGCCGGAAATTGAAAAAAAAAAACTATTTTTCAACGCTCTGCATCCCCCTCCATTCCATCCCTCGATTTCTCGAGGGTAGCTGACATCGGGGACATTTTACGAATTTCTATTCTTTATATACCTGCTAACATTTAAAAAACATAAAATTTCAGGTTTTAATTTGTTTGTTCGCAAACCGGATTATGATTGGACTAATATAAAAAAAAAAAAAATTTTGCGAAATCTGTACATGAAACATTTTATGTACAGAATATAGACCCCAAAATAATGGTTATTAAAATTTTTGTCCGTCCGTGTGTGCGCGTTTCACGCAAATAGTACTAGACCGATTTTAATTAAATTTTGTGTAGTGATAACTTATTACTATAAAATGCGCTAAATAACCGCTTTACCGGCCTGCACTAGAAAATTCGTTGTCTGTATATGAAAATAATTTTTATAATTATTAGGGACGAACCCGGGCGAAGCGAAGGTGAGTCGCTATTAATATATAAATAAAAAAATGCCGAGTTGTTGCCTTGCCTTTAGATGTAGGTGTATTTAACGCTAAATAAAATATAATTATTAAATTTATTATTATTATTAGATAAGAACATTTTATTATCTGGGACATTTATTTAAAAGGTGTGCTGTACAAATCTAATAAAATAATATTACTACTTACTCATTTTAAAAGTTGAATTCTTTCTTTTTATTATTACTACGATAGCTACGAAGTATACTTGTAAATGTGCACTTCCGCACCCAAACTGAGCCTCTATTCTGCTTTGGGCTGCACATCAAAGTAAGAACTTTGTAACCTAATTAATACAGGTTAATAACCGGTTAAATAACCCTAACCGTAAAGAGAGTTTTTTTTGAACTTAATGCTCTTCATACCGGTTTATTAAGAACGTAAACGAAATATTAAGTTCTTAGGTATTTAAGGCTTTACCGGTTCGGAAATTTAACCGGTTTCCGAGCCTTGCAATTAACAATTAATTTCTTAGAAATTAACCAGGAGGTGTTAAAACTGGCAGAACCCATGACTTCGCTCGAGATCAAACTACAAAAAATATGAAATTTCATGCAAATCTGTGCGAAATTTTAAGTTTCTAGCCCTAAGGGTTTGGCCTGTGTGTTTATTTAAAACTTTCATCCCCTCTTTTACCCTCTTAGGGATTGAATTTTAGAAAATGCTGAAATACGTAACTCATTATTTTTGCCATACTCAATTCATACCAAATTTCATGCAAATATATCTAAGGTATAAAAAGTTTCATACAAACTTTTATCCCCTATTTCAGCCCCTTGGGGGTTGAATTTTGAAAAATCCTTCCAAAGTGGATGCCTTCGTCATATGAGGAATATGTGTGCCAAATTTCAATTTTCTAGCCTTAAGGGTTTTGGCCTGTGCATTGATATATCAGTCAATCACTTTTGTCTTTTATATATATAATATGTAGAGATTGAACTACATTTTCTTTATAGTACGATATAATCATAGTTACAAATAATAGACAACTGTTTTATTATTTATTAATGTATACTCTTTTTTTTTCAGAAAAAAAGCATACTTTGTGGATTTATTTGTGAGAGTAAGCAACAAAGTAGCAATTAATATGTACAAAAATTTGGGATATATTGTGTATAGAACTGTCCTTGAATACTATTCAGGAGATCCAGATGAAGATGCTTATGGTATTTTTATTTTAATATTTTTAACCAAATAACATATTTATTCACTTTAACAAATATATTTTGTGAAGATTTTTTTTATGTACCTAAATAATTTACAGAATTTCTTTTTTATATTTTTTATTCTTCTATTTTGATTTTTACAGATATGAGAAAAGCATGCTCAAGAGATGTAAATAAAAAATCAGTTATACCTTTAGCACATCCAGTCAGACCGGAGGATGTTGATTGACATAAATAGAAATAAAGAGTTTACATTGACAGTTATTTTAATTGATATAATTCATTGATGTTTTGTAAAACCATATCTACTTAAATTTTCTTGCATATACACTACTGAAAGCATTTTTATTTTTTCTATTTTAAGATAAAACTTATGCTAAAAATTAAAATATTATACATACGTATGTATATTAGAAAAGCCAGAACAACAATAATACTCTTAAATATTTAAAATTAATAAATATATGAAGTAATTTGATATGAAATAATATAATAAAAAACATTTTATTGACAGTAATTTTTTTATTTTTAATATTTCAATATACTAATTAATCATATAAAATTATGAATTATTTTCATTTTCACTGATAGTGTCCTCTTGTGTATTGGACTTAATATCTGTATTATTCTCATTATTTTCTGGAATAATCTGCTGCTTACGCCATTGCTTAGCAGCTGCTAGAAGTTTCAAATTGGGTCTAACCATTTCATCCTCAGGGAAGATATAATCAAATACTTCTTCCCATCCTTCTTCAATACCACTGTCACTAATAACTTTTTGTCTCTTTTTCACTCTACGAGGCATCTTTGACATTACTGCCTCAAGTTTTTCTTCATCACCTATATCACTTTCAAAGTTTTTCCATGCTTCTAAAAGTAAAACTCTAGATTCTTTTTCACCTGCACTTCTAAGACTGTCATTTGCACGTTCATACACACGACGGGCTAACTCTACATTTATATTGTCTGGATTTTCAGCATTTAATTCAAATTTAGCATATGACAGCCACACTTTCACATGAACTGTTCTTTCTAATAACCTCTCATATAATTGTCTGGCCTTATCTGTTTCACCTTGGGAAACTTCAAAATCTATGTAGCTTTTCCACAACAATTCTGGCATATCTAGTTTGGGTTGATTTACTGCTATTTCATATATGGCTCTTGCTCTATCAATGTCACCAAGTAATGTCTCAAGTTCAGCAAACTTAATCCATGTCACACAATTCTCTGGACCATATTCAAGGAATTTCTGATATAAAATTCTGCATCGGTCGAATTCTCGCAATTGAATTTCTAGATCAATGTACCCTCTATAAAGTTTGTCTCTCGGACACATACCAAGAGCCATACCCAAAGATTTTCTAGCTTGTTTTAAATTTTTACATCTAATTTCCAATTGTGCATACATTAACCAAATTTTGGAAAATGTAAATATTTTATGAGGAATGAGTTCTAAGCAAGTTTTATAGACTTGTCTTGCTCTATCTACATCTTCTGCTTCCAACTCCTCATATAAGGCATAATTGATCCATAAATATATATACCTTCTCCAAAATTGCTTATCTTTAGATGGTGGCACATTAGCAATGGCTCTCTCATAGGTATCTCTTATATCATCTGCATTCCCTTCATTTTCTACAAGTCTTATATAATCAAACCATGCATCATAATTTGTAGGATTCTCTATAACTTCCTGTTCATACATATATTTCCTCTTGTTTACAATTACATCTTCTATGCCTGATCTGTCACCATATTTTTTTTCATGTATAGTATAAGCTTTATATAATTCTTTATTTCTGTCTTTAGGTATATGATCAAGAGCATATTTATAGATGACTCTTGCTCTATCATGTTCTTTTTGATTTTCTTCAAATTTTGCAAAAGCAATAAATAGTCTTTCATCTAACTCCTCATCTCCAAAGAATTCTACAGCTCTCTCGTATACTTTTCTGGCACTATTTATAAAACCATGGTTCTCTTCAAATTTAGCATATTTAATCCAATGCTTTACATCAGGATGGACCATAACAAATCTTTCATAAATCTGTCTAGCTCTATCAAGCTCTTTATAACGTAACTCAAAATTAATGTAAGTCTGCCAAGCTTGTTCGTCAGGTTGCCACTCCATCCATCTTTCAAAAACCTAAAAATATTAATTTATTTATGGTGAATATTTGTATGAAAATCCAATGTATATTCATAATGGCAAATTGGGACACTGCTATAATAATGTTATTAATGTAAAATATAAACAGCTTTAATTTGTAAGGAAATAAAATTTACCTGCCTTATATACCTACACTGAAAATTAATACTTTAAGCAACATTAGATGTGGTACCTCTCTTTTTTGTAGTTATTTCATGAAACTTACTTGTCTTGTCCCAGCTATATTCTCCAACATTTCTTCCATGTAAGTGTATTTGTACCAGAATTGGGACACTCTTGGTAGTATTGTTACTGCTCTGTCCCATAAATTACGAGCATGATTTACTTGACGGTTGCGCATTTCCATTTCTGTATATTTAAGCCTGGTTTAAAAAATATATATTATAAGAATTTTTTATTCTTTTTTATTCTCAGGTTTTATTTAGATTTATTAGCTTCAATAAATATTTCTCTAATCATTTATATCACAATTAACAATTAAAACATCAAAGAACAAAAAGTAATCAAAGCTAATAATTTGAAATATTATTATAAAATGTCAAATTAGTAAGTAGGTGTTTCATTCCTAATTGAAATAACAATATCCCTTCCCTTTGGATCTCCTCCATTTTACTTGACGTAGGCAGAGTAATTTGTGCTCTAAAGGCACACTTTGAAAATATTAAGAATTGAATAGAATTGAACAATATATTATAATACAATGTGTTATATATTAAAGAACATAATTACCCTATTTAAAAACATAGAAACCAATAAATATTTATTGGTTTCTATGTGGCTTTTGTCACTTTTGATGAGATCCTATTGGAGTTTTTCAATAGGATACTCAATTTAGAAAAATCTTGTTTATTGGCTCGAGAGCATAAAAATTTGAGAAATATACTTTTTAAATCTTACCATAGTGTAACATTTCTGTGATCCACATCCAATGCTCGCTCATATATTGAGCGGGCCCTTTGAACTTGTTTTTGTGATTCTTCCCATTGAGCATATTTGAGCCAATTTCCAATAACCTGAAATATGTATATAGCAAGCATTGTTTTGTATTTTAATAAAATTAACATAATAAATAATTTTAACATATAATAACACAGATGTATTGAGTAAGCAATAAATTAAATTGAACCCAATATTTTCCACTCACAAGTCTGTTTTTGCGGATATTATCTTCAAAAGCTTTCCTTTTACGATGTTGATAGTCTCGTAGTTCTTCTGGATCCGAGATTTTTTGTTTTGGTGGCGGTGGCAAAATTTCCAAGTCTCTCTCTTTGGCTTCACGTAGAAGTTGCTCAGCTGTAATTTGAATTTCAGCTGGTGCTTTGTTTTTGACCTAAAATATTCAAAAGTTAATTACTATTGTATAAACATATTTACAAGAATTTTACAAAAGTAAAGTACTGTTTGTTTCAAACTTACCTTCGCCACTTTAGGCATTTTTGTAGTTTTTCCATCCATATTTGCGAAGTTTTATATAATTTCTACTAACAAATAACAATAGAAAACTGCAAATTTTATAATATTTATTTCACACTAATGACATTTGAAAGCGTGCCCACTGCCCACAGCCTATTAACACTTAACAGTACTCAGTCCTGGTCTGCGGTTCTCAGCAGGTAGCACAAACTATATTAGAAATGCTACGCAGCAGGTAAGTACTAAATTCATAAATTAGAAGATTCAATTTTTGGTTGATGCTGAATGCCATGGATGACAAATAAAGCTGAATGCTGATACTTGTCAAATTCGACGACAGCCTTGTTGTTCCTTGTCTCTGGCCTTGTTGTTCCTTGTCTCTGACGACAGCTATTTATCATGGCTATCAAATAAAGCTATCCACACACCAGAATTAGCGTGTAAATTATTTTTTTTTGTATTTTGCTGTATCTGTATATTACAATCATATATTTATAGAATATCACATACGGAAAGAATATATGTGCCTACTATGTACTTTATTATATAACAATATTACACAAAATAGTATTGTATTGCATCATCTCGGCACTTTCCCTATTTGGCTTAGATATTAATAATATTTTATAGTCGTACGGTCAGTCGCAATCCATCCATTGTCGGGAACAGTTATAATCTTCTGAAATATAATATATATATACTTCAAGGTCTTTCTATTCCCTTCGGCGCATCATAAGTCTGAGATATAAAGTATATATAAAGCAGGCACAATTTACATGCCACAATACTAAATGGCATATATAATATAATATATTTGTCAGACTATAACAAAGGTTACAATGGCAACAATCAGTCATTAATAGCTTTTATTTTATTTATGCACATTAATCCCACAGTAATAAATATTCATTTTTATAACTAATAAGTGTAGTTTTTTTTCTAACTAGCTTAAAAAGTTATTTTATATTTTACTTAACATATATTACATAACATATTATTCAGTATTATTTTCCGATTCATGTATAATTTATTCTTAATCTCATTCTCTCGCCGGCATATCTTTCTAGTGTCGCATTTCCGTTTCATCGCGTTTCGAATCACAACGATACACTACGAAGAAGTTTCACTTCAATAATTGTTATTAAATAAATAATCACTGTAGACGTGTAAGATAAATTTATATTCACAAACGTTAATTACACTGCTACACGAGCGTCTACAATAATTCTTTATGTTAACCTCAATTTTTCTCTCTTAAAAGAAATCCATCCGAATTTTAATTATCTACAATGTCTTATTTTCAAGTTATATAGGTGCATGTTTTTAAAGTAAGGACTGTTATGTATTTTAGTAACACTTACATGCGGGCTAGGTGTTTATCGCTATGGCCCGGCTACACGCTCCGTCTTGCCTGCGCAGTCATGAGTGTACAAAAAGACGGAACGCTCTGTACTGGCCACAACTGCAGGTAAGCTCTTGCAAACTGAACTGTGCAATCCTAGTTGCGTTTTAAAAAAATACTACTAGTTTTGACGAAGTTACGATTAAAATGCATAAAGTCATTTTTGACCAAATTATTAGTTACGGCCTTCCTTCTTATGATGGCAGTGTACTTTGTCGAAAATAATTTCCTCGGACTAATGCGCAGCTTGAATGACCGGCCACACGTTCAAGTTTGCGCAGTCCAAATCTTCGGCAAGTCAACAATTGCACAAGCCGCGCTTTCAATCAAATTGATTTGTGCAGGTATGCTTTCAATCAAGATGGAGCGTATATATCTCCGGATTCATAAGACTTAGAGGTTTATGAGTAAGACTATGAAGTAGCATTTTTTTCGCTGATTCCGAATCTGCATATTAGTCATTTTTGACCAAATTATTAGTTACGGCCTTCCTTCTTATGATGGCAGTGTACTTTGTCGAAAATAATTTCCTCGGACTAATGCGCAGCTTGAATGACCGGCCACACGTTCAAGTTTGCGCAGTCCAAATCTTCGGCAAGTCAACAATTGCACAAGCCGCGCTTTCAATCAAATTGATTTGTGCAGGTATGCTTTCAATCAAGATGGAGCGTATAGCCGGGCTTTTAACCTCACAGTGATTGTAATTTGTAAATAGATAATATGTGCAGCGCCCTCCTTTCTTTTTTCTATTGACAAAATTTTCCCCATTGACATTTGACAAATTGTCATCATTACAGGTTATGACTTATGAGTATTACAGGTTATGAGTATACAAAAATTCACAAAATGGTTGCCAGAGCGTTTGCGAAAATAACTAGATTGTCACAAAATCAAAATTTTCGTTGTTATTGACCCAAAAAAAAAACTGAAATCACTGTAAAATATTGAGAATTTTTAAATAAAAATTAAAATACGCGTCAATTTATTATTTGCAAAATTAAAACGCATAATTAACGCTCCTTAAAATAGCAACACCTCTGTCAATATACGTCAAAAGCAATAAAATAGTGCATAATTTAGGTTATATTTTTCAAACTTTGATATTTTTAATTTCCGAAAGTATTTATTTCCTTCTCTTGAAACTTTGTGGGATTACGCAGGATAATAAGAACTTTGCACAAAAAAAAAATCAAGAGTCTACTGGGGGAGCCGTTTACAAAAAAAGAGGAGCCTTGATATCAATGAATTTTAAGACTATTATTTTTTTTTATTTAATTAATAAATATATCACAAGTTTATAATGTTTAAAAATGTAATCAAATGTTTTAATTATTAAGATTTACAAGTGTGAATGTTTTAAAAAAAATGGCAATCATGAGTGTTATTAAAAAGCATTTTATTTGGTCTTACAAAGGATACATCACAAGAAATTGTAAGTCTCGAAATTTATATTTAGTTTTTTTTTTAAATAGTATGATTGCACTTATCTTAATCATGTTAATTTGTTGGTCCTGTAGGTTTTACAAAAGCTGCGAGATATTTAAGTCAAGTTGCAATTACTAAAACTATAGTGAATAAAACTGCACAAATTGATTATTTGAAGACAGAACTTGGAAATTCTAACAATGCTTGGAACGATTTAAAAAGTTGTGTTTTAAACATGCCAGGTACTATAAATCAGAAAAATATTGATGCTGTTATATTAAAAATTTTGGTTGCTACAAAGAAATTTGATGCTGCTTTGTCATTTGCAAATCATTTAAAATCTTCTAATGAAGAGTTATCATTAGGTGTTATTAACGGTTTGCTAAATTTTTATTATGAGTATGCTAAAGAGAATGCTTTGACTGAAAATGAAAGAGATTTTATTTTGAATTCATATAAATATCTGTATGATAAGTATAAAATATTAGATTATTCGACAAATGAGAAGCTTTTACATGCTCTATGCTCAATAAATGAATGGAGAAAGTGTATGAAAATGTTAGATGATTCTCATTTAAGTGGAACACCTAGTCACTCAGCATTTAGCACATTAATAGGCACATTATTCCGGAACAATAGAAAAGCTGAAGCTTTTATTGTAATAGATAAAAGTGTGAATAATAGGAGGCCTCTTCAAGATTATGCATATAATGAATGGATTAAGTATATTTTTAGGAAGTACAAAGATAAAAAATTTTTGGCAAAATATTTAAATGAGATTTGTTCTCATATATCAGATAATTGTGCTATCGTGTCTGCTGTCACAGCACAAAGACTAAAAGAATCATTTGAGACTTTAAATTGGAATGCAAAATTTGCGGCAGTTCAAAAACATAGGTAATAAAAACAGTTTATTTTTTATTCTTTTTGATATTTATGTAATTAAACTAAACATAATACGTTTAGCTCAATTAAACATATTATGTTTAAAATTTTAAAAACAATATTGTTTTATTTCAGTGGTGAATGCACAGGGTGTAACCAAGCATTAGATTGTCTGAAACTGACAGAAGAAGAATTTAGTATATTACAAAATAATGTTAAAGAAAAGTTGATCGTTGGATCTGATTTGTTATTAAAATCCTCTCCAGAAGAGTTGAAAAGATTTTTAGATTTCATGGAGAAGACTGCACCATATGATGTTGTGTTAGATGCATTAAATATTGCTTTTACTGTGGGGGAGCCTTATCATAGAATAAGAGTGTTAAATTATGTTGTAGACTATTTTAATTCACAAAATAAGAAATTATTACTACTTGGTAGAAAACACATGTTAAGGTGGCAGAGAGGTGCATTGTTAAATATAATGAAAAAGACAGAGAATTTCTTCATTGAAGATATGTAAGGCTGATAATATATTTAATTATTGGAGATAATTAACTGACATGCAGTATATATTTAAAATTTTCTCTTATTACTAATGTTTGCTAAAATACTCTTCATACCCTCAGTGCTGCAGCATTTTCATGGTGAAGTAATAAATTCCAGAAAAGCCCTCAAACATAATACCCATTATATTCTAATATTTTTAAGTTCTTCTTAAGTTAAGAAATTTTCTTTATTTCAGCTCCCAAGATGATCCATACTTTATAACAGCTGCTATACTAAGCGGGTCAGATACAGATATTGTGTCCAGAGATCTACTCAGAGGGCATAGGTTCTTATTACAACAAGATAAGCTGCAAAGAGTGTTCCAAAGATGGCAGTGGCAGCATCAGTGGATGGTGTTTGTGCCCAAATATAAACCTATTATTCAGGTAGTAATGAAGCCTATATTTATTGAATTAATTAATTAATAAAAAATGAATATCTAAATATAAAATTAATATCTATGTAGTATTGTAAGTTAAGGTAAATATAATTTTGTTTAAAAGCACCATCTATTGAAAAATTCAAAACTAAATAATCTAATCAATAATAGTTCAAATATTATTCGGTAAAAAGGCAAAACAAAAGCCTTCTTCAATTTTCACTATTCAGATCTATCTAGAGCCACTCTTGTCCAGAATTTCCTAGTATTTTACGTAAATCGTCCTCCCACCTTTTTTGACGGCCTCTCCTACACTTGACGTCTCTGGCTGGGGTAACAGTATGTCGGGAATGTGATTGAGAATAAAAGCATTTTTAAAGTTAAATTTACGGCATTTCGGGCGCTATTTTCGTATTTTGTTTAGTTCTTATTATTTGCTTGTTTGCTTTTTTTTTGTTTACTGGTTTAGTCTATTTATATAACTAATTTTATCTATTTAATAGTAACATAGTAATTAGTGGGTGTAACAACAATATGTGAGATATGAGATTGTGAATAAATATAACTAGGTACATTTTATTGAATATAAATGTGGTCATGTCACGTTTTATTATGAAGTTCATTGTATATGTTGATTTGTAGTTTCATATTGATAAGCCAATTTGCAAATCGATTACTTATTATGTATGAGATTTTAAATTCATAGCTTGTTTTTTAAAGTTGGATAACGATAACTTACAATATTCCTAAACGTCTCTAAAACTAATTCTTATTTTTTAATTTACTATCACAATCAATACTACGAAATATTTTTAATTTGTTCTTGTATTTGGATGTTTTGTTTTCTATTTTTGGGAATGTTATGCGGTGTCTTCACTAACAATTATGGTGAAACAATTTTTATGATTCTTTTCCAAAGAAAAGGATATATCTTAATCGTGGACCTAATAATAATACCTATGTATAAATCCCAAGAAAAAGTCAGCCCTAAGGGTTATTTGATGTGATTTTTGATCATTAGTATTTTTTCTGAAAGTTGACTTGGAAAAGTTTACTCTAACGTCAAATTAAGAAAGAACAACAATTAAGATTGTAAAGAGATTAACTTTAATATTGGTCTTTTGGGAATGCAATTTATAAACAATATTCATAAAAATACATTTTTTTTCTAATTTAAATTATATTATAATATGTACGTATATCAATTCTTTTTATCATTTCAGGCTCCTTTAAAATATACACCGCTCGCGCAACAAAGTAGTAACGGTTGGCATCTTCCATACCTCGCGGAGAACGCCTCTAGTTCAGGTCAAGTCTCTGATGGTGTCCACGACTGTGCAAGTTGGCTCTGTTTGAAATCTAGCTAGCTTTTATTTTACATTTATGATATTTAAGGGGAATGACAATATTATTGTAAAAATATACAATGTATATTTATAATAAACAGTCATATTTTGTTAATGAATTTGTTTAATTTTTTCCTAAGTGAATATTAGATTTTAATGATTATTATGTTATAACGTTAATTTATAATTGTTGTATATTAGGAATTTATTGATCTACGAGTACATTTACTAATATAAAGAGTAAAAATTTGTATTGTTGTATGTTTGTAACGAATAAACTCAAAGACTACTGGACCGATCTAGATGATATTTGATAAGAAGATAGTTTGAGACCCTGGGAAGGACATAGGATATTTATTCTGAAAATCATCCCTTTAGTTGGTGAAAATGGGGATGAAAGTTTGTATGGGGAATCAACCTAGTTTTTATAAAGTATTGAATGTATAGTAAACTTATTGGGAATCGGATTCGCATTCACAAAACGTATGTCGACACAGAAGTTTCATATAACTTTAAATACTGTAAAGATACGCTGATATTTGAAGGATACTTATTAATTACGTAATAAAATTGAAATGGTCATAGCGGGAATTATTTGATCATTGATTATATTCGAAAAAAGTATATGAATACAGAAGGACCTAAGGGGATAAGGATGCATTTTTAACGGCCAACTAGGTTTTGCTATGGTACTATTAAGTATAAGGTTGAATATACAAAATACCCTTACCTCAATTAAAAAGAATGTTAACTAAACGTCACGAGTCATTTTCGAAACAGGTTGGTAATTTTTTAAATTATAAGTGTAATACAAATAAATTAAATGATGCCGAAGAATAAAAAACCAAGCAAAGAGGAGGAGTCGGGATCGGAACCAAAATCAGATAGTCCGTCCAAGTCAAGTCTTGAGTCGAAGTCAGAAAAAAATGTTAAAGTGATCCAAGATAGTCCTGGTGAGATTTACTTTTATGGTTAATTTTACTATTATTGGATACCTTATTATTACGATAGTTTGTATGAGTGTGTATTTTTGTTACTCGTTTACGTCAAAACAATTGGACGGATTACACGGCGTACACAGATAGACTAATCTGGGGTAACCTCCGAACATAGAGAGGGTAAGTAATTCACTTTTATTATTACTGCTCTAGCTGTGCAGAGGCTCTAACGATTTGAATTACAGACTATTATGATTTAATATGTACTTAGATTTACGTGATTATTTGACATCTATACTATAATAAAGCAGTAACTTAGCGAAATCTGTACATGAGATATTTTTAAAAAACAATGACTGTAACGTATTATGTATACAATATAGACCACAAAACAATAGTTGTTAATTTTTTTGTCTGTTTATCTGTATTTCTGTTTATGTGAGCGCGTTTCACGCAAAAAGTAATGAACCGATTTCAGCGAAATTTGGTGAAGTGATAACTTATTACTCGGGTCAACATTTAGGATACCTTTTACTACAAATTAATTATATTAAATTTTTAATTTAAAGTTGAAAGTTTAGTCAACGAACGTAAATTTTTCACTTTACATCAACATTCATTCATTCATTTCTATCAAAGTTACGAAGCTGATTATTTTAAGCATAAAAGTACAACTCATGAAGATTCAGTTGCAAAAAGAAAATCGCGAAATAGTCTTCTACTTTTTTTTAGAACTTTACCTTTTTTTTGTTCAGTTTGAAAATTCACAAAAATTCAGAAAAAAAATCATAACTCAAAAACTATGAACAATCGCGTAACATACATGGGCGTGATTCGGGTACCCCAAGGGGTGCTCTATCTCTGGACTTCGCTTGACACTACTTTCTGGGAAACTCTGTATATTCATACAGATATTAAATGCGAAAGTAACTCTGTCTGTCTGTCATCTTTTCACGCTTAACCGCTGAACCGATTTAAATGAAATTTGGTATTGAAATTGTTTGAAACTCTGGGAATGATACAAGATAGTTTTCATCCCGCAAAACATATCATATATAAAGAGGTGAAAAAGGTGGTGGAAGATTGGATGGGGAATCAATCATTTCTCAAATAAGGGATATATATATATATATATATATATATATATATTTTATAATACTTACCTTACCGTTAAAACGTACCTAGGGAAGCGAGGATGAAAAACTATCTTTTCGCGTTTTTTCGCGGAGTTATTTTGACAAACATGGTTACGGTAGAGATCCTCTTAACGGTAGAGATTTCCGCGAAAAATTTCGGAAAGATGATTTTATTGATTTTTACTGAAAAATCATGTTTATCAGCCCCACCGCCCAGAGCGACGAAGGAGAAAAAAAAGAAAGATCGTGCACGCGCACGCAATATGGAAAGGGTGGATATGCTGGCGCGACCCACTGCTAGGCGTTTGCAATCGTTGTGGGATGAGAAAGGCGCACTATTGCCACGGGATCGGAGAGATAAAATTAAAAGTGCTTTAGAAGAAGACTATTTTCTTAGTCCAGAGTAAGATTTTATCATATTCTAAATGATGACATTTTAGTAATAATTTAGTGCAGTTTAGTAATTATAATATTATAAGTTACAACATAGATACTGTGTGACTGACTATCAGTGGATTAGATTCCGTAGATACAGGATAATAAGTAGTTTGTAATAACAATTCATTCTGTCTAATGCTTTTTGTTCCAAATAATATTATAAAAAATACTAGATAATAAAATGGCAAAACGAAAATGTCATGTCATAGAAGAAATATATTATATTTAATATTATCGTATAGGCAAACTGAACAGTATTTTCAAGCATTGGGTGAGTCTTCCAGGCGTTGGTCTGGTCCCGGCGGGATGCTAAGCCGCAGGGAGCATGCGGATCGATCCAGGGAACTACGACAAAGGCAAAAGTGGCTCGTTAATTTTAGTGCTCAGGTGGTACAATTAATATTATTTTTTTCTACATACCTATTATGTAAAAAAAAGTATCCAAATTTCGTATGTCTTTAACGACTTTGCACGCGATGTGTATATTCGTACGACAATCGAATAAATTATAATCTATTTGTTCTACATATAAATAAACTCGACGATGCTACATTGTAACATAATTTTAATATTTCATGTGCTCTAGTTTAATAAGTTCTGCTGCTAGCCTTGTTTTATGTACTTGTTTCGTTTTATGTCTTGTAGGAAAAGTTAAATTATACATAAACAAGTGTTATTGAAAGGTTATTCAAGATTGTCTTGCTGTAGTACATGCATATTTAATGATAATAAATTATATAAAAAGCAAATATATGTATATCTTAGCAACAACAACTAAGTAGTTCAGTGTTGTTGTTATGTTTATCATTCTATAAAATATAATGAAGAAGGAAATGATGTAATAGTAATTATACTTGCACTTTGTCGAGTAGGTAAAAATAAAATGCACAAATGAATATGGCGAATATTACCTATGTAGGTACAAGGCATATCTAATATGTTTAAACGAGCAATTCTTGTATATTTATACCGGTGATCTCAGAAAAGGTTCTACCGATTTCGCTGTGGGGGTTTTCGGGGGCGAAAAATCGATCTAGATTAGTCTTATGCATGCTCCGGCATAAGGATCGTGATCATGCGGTTAAGGCGCAAGATTGACAATCACTGGTGTCCAGGTTCGAATCCCGGTCGTATACAAAGCTTTTACATTTTTTTGTTTATTTAAGTTTATACTTTTTTTTAAAAAAAGAAGAAAATTGTACGTTTCGCCTAGGTAGGTACTTTAATTTTAATAACGCTTCGTCTGTTTTCATGCTTCATATTTGTCATGAGAAAAAAAGTTTTAAGATATTTATATTTTACGTACGTACATAGATTATATGCATGACTATATAATAATATAAATTGAAATTTTTATCCGTCTATGTACTATTGTCGTTTGTGTTATTTAGTTATTCTAATAACGGATTTTGATGACTCCATATTATAGTAAAAATATATATGTATGTACGCATTTCATTCAACAAGCTGAACACTAGCCCATACAATATGAGAAAAACTACGAATAATGTTGAGCTGTGTTAAGCTTAGAAGTTAGAAGATCCATGTCGGTAGGAACTATATATTTGCTGTCAAGTGCTAATGAAAGAGCACTTATTGTACACTACCTCTAATGTTAATAAACACTGAAGTGAACTTCGTTTTTTTCCATCTATCAGTCTGTTTGTAACTACCTAGTATGGTAATAAATAAATAAATAAATAAATATGTTGGGACATTAAAACCACAGCACCATCTAGTTCCATGTTAAGCTACTAGGCCTGTGTTATGAATACCTGGTAGTTGATACACTATATATATATATATATATATATATATATATATATATATATATATATATAAAACTTCTTAAATACATACATATTATAAATATAAACACCCATGACTGAAGTACAAACAAGCGTGCTCATTACACAAATGAATGCCCCCAGCTGGGCTCGAACCTGCAACCGCTGGCACAGCAAGTAGGGTCACTATAAACTGAGACAAACGTGTCGTCCTTAAAAAGTCCATCTCCCCTAAGGGATGGCATGGCTTCTTTTAAGTGATTTTGAATTCAGTGTACCTTTTTCACCCTACCCTATAAAACGCGAAGGAATACAAGGACGAAGGACAATATTAAAAATATTATTTTAAAAACATTAACTGGCTAGCATATTGACTGGCATGTAATTTTGGTAATATAATTATTTATGGTTATGAACTAATACATTTAAAGGTGGCATACCGTCTCTGCGACTACATTGCAAAAGGACAAAAAGAGATGTTGGTTTCCAATAGATTAAGAAGTATAGCGGATGTGGTTTTGGAGAGAGTAGCCGAAATACTAGGTATGTTACCGTCATGTAATGTATTTTAAAAGTAAAACTTTGTATTATATTTAGGAAAAGAAATAGCCCTCAGTTAGCTTTATTTGTTTTAACTTAATTTACATAATGGTATCTTATATTTAATAGTAAAATTATTATGTATTAGGGGAACCAAAACCCTCCCGCACGCATCCCGGTCGCCTCGCCAGGTTCATGGTAGCTATATCAGATCGTATCGCGGTGTGGATAGAGAATGCGGTGTATCGCGCCGACGCCTTGGAGCCGAGAGAGTCGGGTGCAGACGAACATATACGACTTGATACTGAAAAACAACTCATAAGTTAATCACGTAAGGCTCAATTTACTTTACATTTTATTTTTATCGAGAAGGCTTTCGATAGACACTTCGGTTAATCGTGTCGGAGTTGGGTGCACTGTGCAGATGAACATATGCGACTTGATACTGAAAAACAACTCATAAGTTAACCACGTAAGGTTCAATTAGATTTACATTTTACTTTAGTTTAGTAATCGTTCTCGCTTTTTGGTGTGAATAGAGAACGCGGTATATCGCGCTGACACCTTGGTGCTGAGGGAATCGAGTGCAGACAAAAAAGCGACATGATTTCGAAAAAGAAGAGAAGGGGTCGATTATCTTTCTTTTTTGTTTATATCTGGAAGTGATAAACAATAACTTTTTGAATTAGAGATTATCAGTTGTTTATTTTAGAACTCCTAAAACCAATCTAAAATAATATTTTAATGTTCTTGTTGCTTCAGTGCAGTTTCTAATTATATATTCAGCCTCTTTTAACGTTCTACTGCTGGGCACGGGTCTTCCTCTAATACGAGGGAGTTTATGCCATAGTCCACTACGCTGGCCAAGTGCATGCGGACTTCACATGTCTTCAAAACTTGCTAGATTCTCTCAGACATGCAGGTTTTCTCGCGATGTTTTCCTTTACTGTAAGACAAAGTGGTAATCATGTTGAAAATCATATCATGTTCCTAAGTACATATACATACGTGAACTACATTATCAAAGCAATAGTAAAGTAATAAGAAAGTATGTATGAAGCAATGTTTTCTAAACGTCTTTTTTCCATTAAGATTATTTTAAGAATAGCAAAAAGTAATTTATTAAAGTGTTGGTCTATATTTTTTTTTAACTTGTTAATTTTTCTATTGCATAAAGCTTATCTAATTAATCTATGCACTTTATCGACCCATACTCTATATATAGTGAATTAAGGTCGAAATTTCGTTATATCCAAATTTAAGTCGTTGCGTAAAAACTTTCTCATGTAGTTTTGATTTAGTTATTTAGAATTTGCATTTATCTAATTATTGTTTGAAATTAATGTTTATCTTAAATACTTATTTAGAGGATTTGGTTTACAAATAAAAGTAGAATTTAGCATATTTTGTTTGAGTTTTATTTTAGTGCCATTCAGTTTATTACATTTTCGCTTATTACTTGGTTTAGATTAAATATTTTTTATTTTAAGATTCAAATGTAAATACTTTTTTTATTACGAACTTGAACAGATTTTGTTGTGATTTTAGGTTTAAGACTAAATTTTATTAAAAAAAAAAGAATAATATTTAGAATTCTTTAACTATAAACCGTAATAATAAATTAAAATTCCATTCTTTATGTACAAAAGGAAAATTATTTAGTCTCGCGATTGATGGTAAACAGTTAGGTATAATATGGGCAGGTTAGGTATGTTAATCAGATAAAGAACGCCTACAGTTTAATCTAGTTTCAAATGAGTAACACATAAACAAAGAAAATCATGTCAATGTGAAACTTAGTTATAACGAGTGCAAAACAATATCATTATTTTTATAGTAATCATAAATTACTTGAATCTTAAGCTTAATTCTGTGGATATACTGTGCATATATTTATTTCCATTAAGTTCTTAATGTTGCCCTTTTTTACATTGGTCCACATAGAGTTACTTAAATTGTACCTTATGATTTACATAACAGATTCAAAATTAGTTGTAACTTAGAAAAATATGATACCTGTTCCGAACGTTGAAAGCTGGCTAATTCATCGCGTCTGGGCGGTAGAGACGAGTTTTGATTCGGGGTGATTTTGCATAAGGCCATTTGCTTTTAAATCTAACTACTATCAAGAGGATCCATTCTTCTGTAATGATGGGTTCCAACGGCATTATTTTTCCCCTTCAATACCGCTCTTGTTCGTCTCTTAGCTTTATGTTAATTTAATAGATGAGTGTAATGTTGAATTATAGTTTTGGTGAAGAGTACATAATTCCACTATGGAAGATAACATAATGTTAATATAAATAATTCAGCGTAATTTTTAATATATTTTTGAGTAATTTTTTTTTTATTTAATAAGTCTTTAATTGTGTAAAAAAGATAGTCATATTAATAAAAAATGATAGATGGGATTTTGTTAAATTATCTTGAAAAACTCTGAAGCATCATACCACAACATGCTTAATAATATACTTAAATGTTACTTATTCGATTATTAATTGGTTCTTTTTACACCACTTATCAATCATCCATAACTACGTACTTACTATGTAACATGAGTTTTTTTTGCCAAATACTCGTAATTGTAATTCGTTCACATCAAGTTTGGCTACACGTTTGTACTAATAAAACCCTAGTTTTATAAACATTTAAATATGCATATAATTCCATATTAGTAAGTAATTTGCTAGGTTTTCATTAATAGTCCTAACAAATATCATTTTTTATAAAAAATTTGATCTATAAGGTTGCATATTACATCCCTTGAAAGGAAATTACTATATCATATGGACGAAACTGTGAAAATTCCAACAGATGTTGAACCTGTCTCAGTCATAGCTGATCTAATAATTTATTATTGATACCATATCTGTATCGGATAGGCCAGTACGAATATATTTTTTCTTGAAGACAGGTATTTTCATTAGCCATTCAGATCAGTTGTGACCTTAGGAGGTGCTAGGCTTAGGGTACCTATAGGACTGGTTGGCGACCTTCTATAGCCCTATATAATGCGTCTGTCTTCCGTAGATCAGCATAGTTTGCACTCAGAAGGCTCTTGAGCAGTTCTAGTGAGATACCATCCAACATCTTCATTGCCATCAAAATGAAATTCTTCGTACGTATTTTTATATTGTTATCAATTTTTTAAATTGCATTTACTAGCATTTTTAAATTATATTATTAAATATGATCATGTAATAATTGTAATAATTACCATCGCATTCTTTACTTATTAGAGCGCTTGGTTTATAACAATATGCTAGATTATTAGTTTTTTTTCTTATTTAACGCATTTGCAATAATAGATTCTTACAAGAGATAAAATTGCAATTGTACTTTCGCGACATATAGTTAAATATTATTCAATTGTTCTAGTAATTGATTTTCCTGATTTTTTAAAGATTTTTTACAAAATTTCAGTCAAATGTCATAGCTATCTTTGCAACATTTTGTTTTCATGCCTGCTGAACGTTTTGTTAAGCTGTAACAGGTTTTCATATTCAACTTGTCTAAATAGTCAATTTTAAAATACTGCATAAAGCAGTTATTGCTATTTGACCTATTTAGCCTAATATGGGTAAGCCTACATTATGTTTTACATACTCATACTTACTACAAGTTTTTATTCGATGATAGTTTAAATTAAGCGATAGGCATAATAAAAACACGTACCCAACACGTTATGGTACTTACATTATATCAGTTTTGTACCTACTTGTAGTAAGTAATGCTTAATAATTGGTTGTCACGCAAGCGAAGTCATGAGGAAAAACTAGTCTGGCTACTATTAAAAATGTGAAAGTTTGTATCTAAATGTACATACATACGTTTGTTACTTTTTCGCATTGAAATAGCTGGACGAATTTAAACGAAATTAAGTCCACAGATCCAGGCCAGGCGAGGAAAAGTCGCTAGTGTGTAATAAAGTAATACTAATCGAATGTTATTAAATCTTCTAGGTGTTCTTCTTCCTGTGCTTCGTTGCGCTGGCGGCTGCAGCTCCCCAGTTCATCACCACCTGGCCCGGCGTCGTCGCTCCCGTTGTCGGCACTAGAGTAAGGAAATTTCTCTTATTGAACATGTTGTTTTAAACTACATCATAATATATCTATGTTCATATTGTTCGTTGATAAATGCATCACTTGGGAACAGCTCGATTGATTTGGTATTTTTTTTTTCAAAATCTGAAGCAATTATTAGTAGTATCACACAAAAACTACTGGACAGATTTTATTCAAAAAATATTTTGGACTTCGAAACGTCGGGAGCCAAAAATCAAAATAAATCCGCCAAAAAATCCGAAAAAATAGATTTATTTAATATTGTTCTCAGTGGGTATAAAAACGAGTTCATAAACAAGAGAAATATAAATATGTAAAGCCCGAAAGTTAGATGTTATAAAGTAATATTGTGTATGTATTTATTAATAATGTTAATATTTTCAGACCGTTGTTGCCGGACCAACTGTTGTGAATGGAGTTGATGGAGTCGGTCGTTTCATTGCTCCCGGCTACGTCGGGGTCTATTAGATCTACTAACTAGTCTAAGGCTAGGCGCAACGACACAGCTTTACACCTGTCCGGACATCACCGAAGTTATTGGCACCCAAATTACAATGTATACATACGAATAAACGCATGCTCAATTTATTTATTGTTTTTTTTGTGGTTTTTTAACTATAATACTTTATCACCGTATACTCTGTTGTTTTATAAGTTTTAGCCGCTTAGACTAGTTGGCTATACATATACAATTTATATGACTATTACACTTTACTCTCCAGTCCAATGGGAAAGAATTTTGCCTTTTTCTCCCGCAAGATATCACTATGATCCTCAGTATATTGTAAAACTCTATAGCGTGGATAGATTTTTTTTCATTTTATTTAGCATTTAATTAAAATAAAAAATTGCGCAGTGCCAGGATGCAAAGAAAATGGATATCATTTGTTCCCAAAAGCCAAAAAGCTAAGAAATTGTGGGCTAAAGGAATAAGACGACTAAAATTGTCGAAATCACAATCATTATATTTAGGGCTATATGGGCACCATTTTAAAGAAAGCGATTTTAAAACTGTGAAACCGTCTACAAGTGAATATTTTTTTTTAATTTTTTGTACTTTTTATTACTATTTTCTTTTACAGACACATACATAATATATTGTAAAACAGTAAAACACATTTTCTGTTTTAATCGTTATATTGTTAGTAATTAATATTTATACACACAACAGAAAATCATACATCCCGCTCCAACGTCAAATATATTCATCGTCATACTTTTCCTGCCTGCCTGGCACCTACGTAGACGAACACCACAGAGGTTGTACGAAGGCGCTTGATATCATCGACTAAAATAGCGGCGCGTAACAATTTAAACTACCATAATTGTTTAAATTGCAGATTTTAATTTACAACGTCGAAAGTTAAAGGAGAATGCGACGCCGTCAGTTTTTTTCTTGGTTCTAAGTTTTACCACCTTATGTTATAGTGAACTATTTATTGTTTATATTCTGAATTTGAATATCACTATAACTTGAAGATTGTCGTTTATTTATGTCCAAAAGTTCACTCTCTGGAACTCCAGTATCATTATTACTACAATTTGAAAATCCTTATGAAAAAAGCTCCTTTTTTAGATTTCTATTTCGTGTTCTTTCTTCCCTAGCTGCTGCAAAAGGGTGTACCTTAGGGATGAAGGGAAAACAGACGGCACCGCATTCTCCTTTAACTGCCATAGTACGTAAGTAGAGCCACAGCCTAAAACTTATTATAATTAAACAATGTATTAAATGTATAATAATAAGATCGAAACTACAACTATAACAATAATATTCAAAATATGCAACACAAAATATAAGCATAATATTAGACATGATTAAATTTGTCATGCATAAATCGCCTAATAGCATTCCAACGTACTTTATATAAAAACTTGTTAGATTACATTCAAGCTTAACTTTATAATAGAGAATAACCCGCAATAATATTACAGTCTATAATGTCCGTAGCCATTATGTAGGCAATGTCCGAGAAAGTATTTTATCGTAGTCTTCCTCACCATATATGGATATAAAATTAACATAAAAAATGTGATATAATGTTTCATGATTATTATATCATTTCTCCCACTTCATAACTTCTGTTTAGATAAACAAATCTGTCTTTCAACTAAAATAAACAACGTACTTCGTACGTGCTGTTTTGATATGATTAATGATCGTGGTCTAAATATGAGGCCACCTTAGTAGTTCACTATTTTTACTTGAAAATACTTGCTAGATTGTATGTTTTTTTGAAGTCTGCTTCACTTGAGAGCGGCTGGACAGATTTTAATTGAGCTTTTTATTGCACTGGATAGTCTGTATTAAAAACATGCCTTGGCTTTATTCTAATTGCAATCTAATTGAACAGTTCTAAAGATAATATAAAGCAATATTTAAAAACAATAGCTTACTAATCCGTGTTTCAATACGAAGCCGGGTGGTTGAGTGGCTCTGAACGACACTTGTAAATGAAAAACGCGTGGGCAGGCGAAATTGCAAGCAGTGGCTGTGTATCAACCGATTAAAACAACTTAATCATTTTATACAACCATAATAATATATGAAATCATTTATATTAGCCATATAAACCGTTAAATAATAATTATTTGTAATGTAATAGTCGTAATTTTACGACTATGCACGGCTTAAATGACTTTGTTGACCATATACACATAGATGCTTTTCTCGGCCTAGCAAGCGCGGTATTGGGTACCACCACCAGGCCAAGTGCTTGTCGATCTAATGTTATCCATACTTATATTAATTACTAGCGGCTCACCCTCGCTTCGCTCGGGTTTGCCTCTAGACAAACAAAAACAAATCTACCCCACGGGAACCGTACATTTTTCCGGGATAAAAAGTAGCCTATTTGTTATTATGATGCATGAACTATATTATTGTAAAGTTTCATTTAAATCCAATCAGTAGTTTTTGTGTACTAAGCTGTAAAAGTTACTATAGTTTTTAACTATCCCACGGGAACTCTTTAATTTTCCGGGATGAAAAGTATCTAAAATGTTGACTGGGGATATAAGGTACCATGCAAAATTTCATTTAAATCGGTCCAACAGCTTAGGAGATTAGCCCGTACAAACAGACAAACAGACAGAGAAACAAAAAATTAAAAAAAATCTGGATTTGTTCTATTTCTCTTCTTACATCCCCCTGACTCGGTTTTTAGCATTTTTTTCTATGTACAGACATTCGACCTCTATAGTTTTATTATATGTATAGATGAATGCGAAATTAACTCAGTCTGTCTGCTTGCTTATTAGATTTTCACGCATAAATTGCTGAACCGAATATTATAGATAGAAAACCTTTATTTATTTTTGAAATGTTTTGCTAAGTAACAAGAAAATTATAAAAAAAAGAAGCAAAACCGCGCGTAAAATTTCGTTGTATAATAAATTTAAGAAGAATTTCAAACAAGTTTATTACGTGAGCGTGAAACCTGGTGCGGCATTCGTATTTATTTAGCAGAATGTGATTCAGATTCCAAGTGATAGTAAAAGTGGTCAGCTTAGTTTAATGCGAGTAAAACAACACACCTTTGTAGTGTATAGTATTATATTATGATCTGTGGTAGCGCTTTAAATGTTAACGTGATTCCGTATAAATTTGTTTTATAAATAATCTATTCTTATCTAAATTGTTGCTTATACATATACATATGTTGTTAAGAACTAGGATGCATTTCTTTTAATATACATATTATATAATATATATTATAATATTATGTTAATATATGTATCTATTTGTCAATTAAAATGGATAGAGTTTTCTACAGCCCAATCAAGATTGTAATCTAAAATTGATATAGATTGACTTTAAAATTCGGGCATATTTTTTTGTTCATACTAAAAAATGTAAATAGCTTTTCCGGTGAACTGATAATAATTCTTTTGTTCATGAGTAGGACCTTCATATAGGATTGTGCTATTTTAATTAAAATAATCCACGCCCAAGTTTTAAATAAAACTAAAACCCGAAAAGAATTTTTTCGCGGATTTATTTTGATTTTCGTTTCCTGTCCTTTCAAATTCCGTACAGCAATCATGGTCATCGGAATCCAGGATGTCCGAAAATCAAAAAAAAATCGGCGGGAAAATTCGTAAAGATAAATATATTGAAAATGTCAAATATTCCCGTAAATCTCAGAAAGTATTAAATCATTACTAAATAATTACCTAATAAGTTATTTTTGTTTAAATTAAAACCTTGGTGGTTTAACTTAAAACCTTAAAAGTTACTGGTACACAATGAGGTTGGTGGGTTATCGGCCGAGTTAACGACGATGCCGTATCCTAAAACTAAAGACCAGCGAGCTGTTGAGTTGCAGTGCAAAAAGAATGATTTAGATGATAAGTTTAAGATCTTTCATATTAAATTGTTTAGCGATTACGAAATATCGTATAGATATAAAAATATAAGTGTCTCTGTATTTAGTCTAAAATTTAGCTCAAAACTTCTAAATTATTAGTAGCTTTAAAATTCCAATTTTTTTATTAGTTTTCTTTATATATGATTTCTCTATTTTACCCACCATAATATCTAATATAAAAAAGTAGCAGTAATACAAGAGTGTATATTTTCAATGATTAAGGTATAAAGTTATGTAATACATATTTCAAAAGTTAGGAATAGTACACGATGAAGTTATCCAGTTACGCAACTAGTTTACAATTTCGAGTAGGTACAGATAAAATGACGTAAATTAGAAATGACACCAAGGCGTTCTTCTTTATTCAAAATATACATAGATGTTGTTGATGTGTTTTGTGAAACATTATAAAGTTAGTTGACTTGACGACACGTTTGGCTCAGTTTGTAGTGACCCTATTTGCTGTGTCAGCGGTGGCGGGTTCGAGTCCCGCTGGGGGCATTCACTTGTGTGATGAACACGAATGTTTGTACTCCAGTCATGGGTGTTTATATTTATAATATGTGTGTATTTAAAATTATATATGTGTAGTGTATCAACTATTTGGTATCCATAACACAGGCCTCGTAGCTTACCATGGAACTAGATGGTGCTGTATGTTAATGTCCCAACATATTTACTTATTTATTTATTTAGTTTTGGTTAAGGAGTTCAAAGTTTTAAAATTAGCTATATATATGTATCATCCTAGTATTTCGCTATCATATTAAAAACTAATATGTAAACTAAATTACTAATGAATAAATAAAAGTTTATTTAAATAAAGATCATTTACATTCATTTTACATAACACTTCCACATTTTGTTCTATGACAATAATAAACAAATAATGGTTAGGAAATAAACGGGGAAGACCGAGGAGTTTTGGAAAGTCTAGGAAGTTGTTAGAATATTATTCAATCACTATTACTTAGATTACTATTTTTTATTTTATTTTTAACACTATTTTATTCTTCTATTGATAGAATGATATAGAAAAAAATATGCATTTTCAACTATAAAAATTAACTTTATTTTTCAATATTATCGTAATATTAAAACTAATTCAGGTAAAATGGCGAAAAATTCAATGGAGTAAAATATTTTTATATGTTATATAAAAATCTATATATATTTAGTTGCTTTTTGTGATAGATCAGACAGATCTTAATGCTACGCTAAGTCCAATTATTTGTCTCTATGCAACAAAATATCAATTTCTTATATTGCTTATACGATACCCATTTATCTATAAATGTTTTTAAATATCAATGTAATTACCTTTGTCAATTTAAGTCAAATAAAAACTTGTAAAGTAAAGAGAGTTTTATTGAATTCCGTTTAATATTTTTGACAAAATACGCTTGCATATGTTATGTCGGTAAATATAAAAAAAATATAAATAAAAATACCTCGGACCCCTTGTTTCTAGTATGAACACAATACACATTTTTGAAACAAGCTTCAATGAATGTATTATACGTTCATTATAGCGTAGCGAGCTTGTATTTTTTTACATGTGTGAAAAAGTAGTGCTATTTACTTTATTAATTACATATCTATATAAATAAAAATAAATGTTTATATGTATCCTATACATTCGTAAACTGTTCATCCGATTGTGATGAAAATTAAGTGAGTTGTTCTGCGTACGCCTGTAAAGGTTCCTGGGCCAAAAAAAAGAGATTTTTTTTTACAAATTTGTTTTCTATGCGTTTCTAATCTATTCATTCCTATGGACGCACCCGTGCGAAGTGAGGGTAAGTCGCTAGTTATCAAATAAATCTTATGTTACTCTATATTTTTTAAATGTAAGTATGATGATTTAGGACATGTTTAAAATAATTGTTCAATATTATATAACTTTACATAGTCTGATAACCATTAATTTAAAATGTTTAAGCTCATTTTCTGCTATAATAGTGTACAATAACTATTGAATATAATATTCAATGCTAAAGCATACATTAAACTAGAATCTGTATTATGTAACTTTAATATAAATTACGTGTGAACTATTGTTCTACAAAAAAAAAAGTTTTTATATTTTTTCTCGGTTAATGTGATTTTAATCGGTTAAATATCTACACAGGTAGCAGTACTACTACTAGCATAAACTACATTCCATAGAAATACCATGCGTGTCAGCTCTTATATAACATGCACTTGATGTTTTATCATTAAATTACAACGAAGTCATTGGCAAAAGAATGTTATTATTAAGTTGCACAAAAATGGAATAAAAACTGAGTTACATCAAAACGACCGCGATAGAAAGTTAGCCAAAGAATTCCTTTTACTGTTGCTGAAATTAGTCGTATCGTAACTATCTTCACCTTTTTTATTATATCTTTACTTATTGATGATTTAAGAAGTGGGCGTTTGCGAATAATCTTTTACCAAATCTTTAAAATTTATTGCCCATTATGACAAAATATCACAAACCACTGATGCAGAACAACGTGAGAAGTATCTGATTGGCACTACCCATGATGCCGGAGGATGCCAATTCGATTTCTAAACAGAGAAATTTTATTTAGTTGTCGAATATACCAACCATCAGAGCACTATAAATTCTAGAGAATAGTAGAGAGTGGGATTTTTTAAAGAAAGGTCTTTTAAATTAAAGAGTGAGTTTCATTGTCAAAATTTTAATATCACTAACAAATATAATCTCTATGATCTATATATTTCTTTTATTTTAGCTTTTTAAAAGGAATAACGAAAGCCATAAATAGTAGACTAATCAGACCATTTGTGGAAAATTAAGAAAAATTGACTTACCCATTAACCTCTGAACGAATATTATATTTCATCATATGACCGCTATAGAAAGTCGGGTATATGACCGCTGTTCCTGTTACCGGAACTAGTTATAATATCTACATATTATGTCTCATACGTTAATCTCTTAACTCATTTTATTATGTGACTGCTTTTTGATGACCATATTGTGAGTCACCATATCACGGATCTTTATATTTCATAGTGCATTTAACAAAATTAATTAGGTAATAATCTAGATATTTTTAAATTAGATTATTAGAAAGGTTTAGATTATTAGATTTTAATTCTTTTATTTTTAATTCTTATTTAATTTTCAAATATTTATATTTTCTATATTCATTGAGATATGATCATATGAGACGAGGCTTTGTTTTCAATACCTCGACAGACCGGATTTCCTTGGAAAGTGATGGGACAACACTTTCTGAATATAATTAAAAATATGATTATGTGACGGTAATCAATAGATTTACATTAGCATTAACGTTTTGCTAAATCCTAATAAAGATAGAAAATAAAGAAAAAACTTAAGTAAGCAATTTTGATTTTAAATATCGTTTTATTTCATCAGCTTTTTACTGTATGGAGTATGGGCCATGGACTTGCCTCAGCCTTGGTTATAACTTTTGTAATATACTATTTTACAGGAATAGCTGGCTGTACCAGGATAATAATAACCTGTACCTGTCTACAAAAATCTCATCGTTCTTTACTAATTGTAAGAAGGATAAATAAACAAATACACTTTTTTTCATCTGCGCAGGCACAGACCGTAACGTTAATTTTATAATATACTTTTTACTTTCTTGGAACACCGCCAACTTCCCAACCTCGGGTTGAGAGTTTCTAAATGGAAAAAACCTTATAACTTCTTAGTCGATTTATCTTGGCCGGGTCGGATGAATTCAGGACCAATGAGACAATCGAATTTGTAAGATTGATAAAAGATCATTTATATTATTTTAAATTTTAGTATGTAGAAAAAGTATTAATATAGAGATTACTTCAAGTTAAAGTTACTAATCGACACAAGTTAAACCTGCAAAAACATGAAATAAAATTTATTAACTCAGTATTTTTATATTGCATTTAAAATTTTCTGTTCTAGTTAATAGTGTAAAATTAGCTGCCGAGCGGTTAACTTGTTAACAAATCAAACCATTAATTAAAGGTAGCTTATCTTATAATTAATCGTCATTTATATAATTACACTTTAACTTTTACCTTTTTGCTATAGTTTAGAACTAATAAAGATAATTAAATATTAGGTACAATGAAACAATAGTATTTATAATATCTTAGTCTGAAATAAATCAAAATATATAATTTGTAATAATTCTGGTATTACTGTACCCACTCTTATATTTATTTGAGAAATAAAAAAAAAACCCTCGGAAAGTAAGGTTTTGATCAATCCAACGTAAAAACAAATAAGTTAATTGATTTAGTTAGAAACTATTAGCTTCTCCATATTGATTAACTTTTCACATCGGTGTGGTTTATGCAAATATACTCAGTAGATTATATATAATTTTTAAAAATTACATTTAATGTGTATGGGGATAACCATACATTGAACTGCTGTCCACTTATTAATCTATACATATATATGATGATAGCTGTTTATCCGGGTCAACATATAGGATACTTTTTACTGCGGGAAATTATCTCATCTCTGAGCTACACGTTAAAACGTAACTACGGACGAACCCAAGAGGAGCGAGGATGAGTTGCTAGTATATAATATAAGTGATTAGATGTTATAACGTATGCAATAATAATTGTTGTATATGCAAATTAATATGAAGTACACAACATCTCTGTTCATTGTTATAGTTAAAAACTTTCTTCCTTATTTCTCAACTTCCTGGCGCGGCGTCAAGATGAATCATGCTTTAGTTTCTTTTCCAACCTCAGTAATAAAAACACGCCTAAATTCATTTTTGTTGGCTGTCGTTACATCATAGATTAGGCTTGATTTTAGTAGAACTACGCATTTATACACCATATATTTTTGTTTATTTTTTCTTATATACTGATATATGCGTGTGCTGCCAATAATTTTGCAAAAACAATTTTTTGTTACAAAGCCATGAAGGGAAATTTATACAAAAAAAGGGTCCGTGTAACCTTTACGCGCGGTTGAAGTAAAACTTCTTTGGTAAATATCGCAATTAAATTAAAACAAATTAATAATGAAATCGACGTTTGGCACGATTGGCTCAGTTTGTAGTGACCCTACTTGCTGTGCCAGCGGTCGCGAGTTCGAGCCCCGCTGGGGGCATTCATTTGTGTGATAAGCACAAATATTTATACTTCAGTCATGGGTGTTTATATTTATAATATGTATGTATTTAAAGTTATATATGTGTAGTGTATCAACTATCCGGTATCCATAACACAAGCCTCGTAGCTTATCATGGAACTAAATGGTGCAGTGGGTTAATTTATTTATTATTAAATAAGATATATTAGGATTATTAGGCATATTTCAATCGTATGTTTATAGAATATCATATACGGAAAGAATATAATATTATATATTTGTTAGACAATAACAACGATTACCATGGCAACAATTACACATAATAGCTTTTATTTAATTTGTGCAAATTCATCCCACAGTAATAAATATTTATTTTTATAAGTTATAGGTTTAGTTTCTTTACCAAGTTTAAAAGTAATTTTACATTTTATTTAACATATATGACATAACATATTATTCAGTATTATTTTTCATTTCCTGTGTAATATATTTTATCTCATTCTCTCGCCGGCTTAATCCTATATATTTATGTGTTTGTCTCTTTTTAGTGTCGCATTTCCGTTTCATCGAGTTTCAAATCACAACGATTTTAAAGAAGTTTCACTTCAAAAAAGTGAAACACGTTTAATTACATTTAATTAATTTAATTAAAATATAAATCTACTGCAAAGTAAATAAGCGAATCACTCAAACGCATGAGTTATATTACCTTTTGAATAAAGTATTAATAAGTCACGCTGCACGCATATCTAAGCTCATTTTATATGTATATTAAAGAGTGAGTTTCATTGTCAAGGTAATAATTAGTATAATTTAGTATAGTAGAGTCAAAAATTCAATATGTAAATTAACTTAGGCATAACAATTAATGAACGATTATTATATTTCTGAGTAATAAAGCAATTTCTAATACTTAGTTACTATAAAAAATTGAAAAATATCAACTTGGTTTGTTTTTTTATGGAAACAAAAATGATTAAAACACAAATTGAAGAAAAAAACCTGAGCCGTACAATCACACTAATAATGTAAAAGCGAAACTTTATAAGTAACGAATGAGTGAGTTTGTTTGCGTCCAGTGTGTGTCTTCTTCACAGTGCAACTCAATAGATTTAGGGGAAATTCAAAATAGAAATAGTTTATATCCTAGAATTTAGATTCGCACACAACCTGTTTTTTAACGATATATCTACCACACGAGTACTACTCGCTCTCCGGCAAAAACCAAAAGATTTTAAAAATCTCAAAGATTTTCTGTTTAACGACAATATGATGCAAGGGTCAACAACAATGTCAAATTTTGTAGGACACACCATAATTTGCTCAATTACGCTTTTATGTAAGCAATGGTGTAAGCGAGTGATCAAAATGTATTACGGCCAAAGAATGATTTTTTTGTCATGCAATGAATAGTAAATTAAGTAGTAGGTATATAAAACGTATTCTTGTCATATTTTTTTAACTATATTATCGAACCTTTTTTGTAATTGTTAATGTTAATATTTAAACGAGCAAATCTTGTATATTTATACCGGCAGTCTCGGAAACGATTCTAACGATTTCGCTGAAATTTGGTACGTGGGGGTTTTCGGAGGCGAAAAATCGATCTAGATGACTATTCTATTACTTATGATGACTTATGCCTGGAAGATTATATATATATATATATATATATATATATATATATATATATATATATATATATAATCTTACGCTCGGGCATAAGCATCGTGGTCAAGCGGCTAAGGTGCAAGATTGATAATCACAGCTGTCCGGGTCGGATACTAAGTTTATACTTTTGTTTTTATTGTATTTATTCATGTTTTTATTTTTTTTATCTAAAAAATACGATATAACAAAAAAGAACTCCAAACGAAGCTAGCCCAGGTACTAACTATAAACTGGAGAGCTATTACAATAGCTTAGGCTGACGGAAGTAAAAGAACAATGAGCTTTGAAACTCATTACATCGCGTACCACGAAAATGTTTGTTTGTAGGTCTGAGTCTCTATGCGTGTTAGAGAGTTTTGAGCATGCATAGATTCAAGTATTAAACAAAACATGAAATATTGTATATATTATTATTTATATTTATTCATTTTATTTATTTATATTTATATATTAACATTGTTTACTGTTTAACCATTCTTTATCTTATAAAAATTTCAATAAGTGACTCTTAATTTTTATTTTTTTTTTTATTTAAGTGTTGGAGGTCTTCAATAAAACACGAACATGTTCCATGCATTCTTATATTCAGTACTTTTATAATCGTCAGTACATTTGTCCGTATAAAGCTACCACCGGCTCGGAAAGCAGTTCTGCTGAGAAGAGCCGGCAAGAAACTCAACAGTTGCTCTTTTAAAATCATGAGTTACATAATTTAATTACAAACATTCCATGACTAGTCACTACAGGATCGTACGAGAGCTGCCCCCCCGTCCATCGCGGGGAAAACAAAAGAAACTCCGCGTTCTTTTTATTTTTTTAAATACATTCTTATCGGCCAATATCACATAACCACATGCCATAGACCTACATAAATCATTACAAATTAACCAAATATATTATTTTCCATTAAAACGCTCAAATATAAAAGTGCAACCTTACACTCGTCCATCCTGAAAACGTGTATGCCCTCATACACGCCTCCCGTTGGAAAACCTTACACTTAAGGGAAACTAAAAACTTAACTTTACCAGAGTCGTAGCCCTCATACACGACCCTGATGCAACCTTACACTCGGCAAAATTTTACATATCATATTATTATCTGATGAATACATTTAATTTAAATCATTTATTTAGCTAGCTATATATATCAATGTATTCGAAAATAATTCAGATATAAATTTACAAGTACATATTTTTATTTTATATATTTTCTTTCTAAAAAAACATCTTATGCATCTCAATATCTAATTATCTATATTCATCAGACTATCAATTTATTAAATTATAATTTTATCAATTTATCCAAATATCCATTAACATAAAATTCACAGATTACCAATTCATCTATGAATCAACCATCTTTAAATATAAAACCCATAGACAACCAATATCATCTATAGATCAACCATATCTTAAAAATAAAACCCATAGACAACCAATATCATCTATGGATCAACCATCTCTTAAAAATAAAACCCATAGACAACCAATATCATCTATGGATCAACCATCTCTTAAAAATAAAACCCATAGACAACCAATATCATCTATGGATCAACCATCTCTTAAAAATAAAACCCATAGACAACCAATATCATCTATGGATCAACCATCTCTTAAAAATAAAACCCATAGACAACCAATATCATCTATGGATCAACCATCTCTTAAAAATAAAACCCATAGACAACCAATATCATCTATGGATCAACCATCTTTTAAAAATAAAACCCATAGACAACCAATATCATCTATGGATCAACCATCAATAAAATCTGTAAACCAATCCGTCTTGTAGGATGTTACGGCTTAACAGATCAACTATCATTTTGGGCCCTCGGCCCCAACATGGCATTGCAGGTACTTTTACCTGAAACAACACAAACAATAGTCATGTAAACATCCTACAATAATAAATACAAACAATTAAGCTAGCGTTACTACATCAATATTTAAATACTCTCAATGAGCTATCACATTATTATTCCGACATAATATTGTTTTCATCCAGAGCACAGAGTGTGGAGAATGGTGTATTTAATAATAACAAGTTAGCGATAGTAGATATAGTCGGTAGTAGCGATAGTAATATATTAGTTACGTTTTAACGTTTAGGATAGACTGTACAGAAATACTTTCCCGCAGTAAAAACATCGTATATGTTGACTCAGATAAATAGCTATTATCATAACCATAACCAATATGTCCAGTGGTTTTCTCATGATGCGTTCCCAGATACACAGATAATCAGACAAAAATTCTAAAACTATAGATTCGATCTCTGTATCGATAATAATGACATGAATATTACAATAAGATTTTCCAAAAATATATATATATATATATATATTTAATGTACAGATTCGACTCAGAATTTTATTATATGTATAGATAAAGAATCCTGCTTTTCGTCGTAAATACACATCACATACTAATTATTATATTTAAGCTTTCATACTAGATCTTACATTAGCTAAACCGATAACCTTTTGCATGGCAAAATGTACTAACTGCCTTCTCATCACAGCCGTAAACATCTGCATATTTATTCACCTTTTGAGCCATATATCTATACGTTGGTTCTTTTTTCGATAGATTAAATTTGGAAATAATATTTCCATGATGTAATGTATTTCTACTATGGAGTATTATGTTTTGGTATACAGGCTGCGATGGTAAGACATCTTTAATAGATTGTTTTTTCTTTAATTAAATCTCTAGAAGAAAAGGTAGGACTACATGACCTTTGTTAAGATACTCTGGACTCGTGGAGGCCTTCTCCTTCCTATAGTGACAACCCGGCAGCCCATTATGACATCGATGTCTGCTGCGGCTGCGTCGCTCGTAGCTCTCACATAGAGAGTAAACATAAAATAATAAATATTAAAGTTAATACATAGAAAGACGTGAAAAGAAAACAAATAATTATCTCGTGAAATAAACCTTATTCCCCAAGTGAAGAGATTTTAATATCCTTTGAAATAAATGATAAAGTTCATTGTTCAAAATAAATTATAATATTTATTTAAATCATCAGGTACTGTGTTGTTTAAATTAATTTTAATTTAAAAACAAAATAATAAAATTGAACCAAATTATCTTTTCTATTTAAAATAACGTAATTCAGTAATTAGATTTTATAACTATTATTTTATCATTATTGTTATTTTTTTTACTTATTTATTTCTATTTATTTTTTTCTTAAAATCTTTATACGATTAAGTCCGCATCATACAAAATTATTAAATTAGAAATCCATTCCTAGAACTAACATTTCTAAAGATAAAATTATATTTCAATAAAATGCACTACATATTATTAAGTGTTCATTTGATTAACGGATTCAATGAACGATATAAATATCACTTCAAATTATTGCAAATTTCAATAATAATGAATTATCAAAAATGGCATTATCCTTAGAGTATACATAAGCTTATGTACACTCTAAGACAGTATCGGTAAGTATTAATCGATAGATCAACCAACAATATATAATATTTGGACGCACATTTGCAATGCTGTGTCAAGCCACACAACTGCCATTTTGAGAAAATTGAGTATAAAGTTTTTATACCTCAACATATTGAATTTGTTAAAAATTAATCGATTTTATTGTTATAAATGATTATATATGTATACATTTAGTTATCTTTTTTGATGGCGCTATGTGTTTGCAAATGTAAATCAAGGAACTTGAATTATCGTCGTAAAATTATTAAAAGAACATTGTAGTTTAATATTTTAAAAACGTATGAGTTTTTATATAAACACGGGTTGTTTGATTTAAAACGTTATTGCAAATCGTTCTTAGATCAAAATGAGAATGTGTTTGTGAAAAATAATAATAATAATATTCTTATTTTTGTGGGTTAACATGTTATCGTATATTTGCATCCATTTATAATTTTAATAGAATTAAATATATTTATAAATTATAAAGCACTTAAAATTACTGCAAATCTTTAAAATACTTTCATAATTTTAAATTCGACATATTAACAGTATATCGAAATACTAAAATTAGCAGTTTAGTACTAATCCAAATTAGTCTGAAACGTAATTTTAAAATATCCTATATACCTATATAATATTTTTTATGGTTTTTATAAACCTACTTCGTACTATTATAAAACATAGTAACAATCTGTGGTAAAGTGAAGTCATATGACAAGATCTATCATTTTGTTATACATCTGTCTGTTTTGTCTAATTTAAATAGCTTTTATATAATCTTTCTGCTTTCTTCTTTTTATTATACTATTGAAGCTGTGTATGTTGATTACCGTATAATTTATGTCTACCACATTATATGACTAGCGATATTTCACACTGTACACGGACCACAACATTTCAAATCGATTTCATAATTCTACAATAATCATATAAGAATTATCTAGTTTAGTGATGCAAGTATTCGAGTATATAATTATATAATAAATCCTTCTCATCATCATCATCATTTATGTACTTAAAAACTTATCAACTTGAAAAACTGCGGTGAACCAAGGTTCATAATAAAGTGACCCTAATATACAATTAAGTATATCGTTATCATCAATATGATTATTTTTATCTTAATTTAGCATTCAAGCTTTAAATTATATGTACAACTCGAAACATAATATAATATCTCAACATGATATTCATTTCAGAACTCTCAATTTAGTTTGTTACTCACCTATGATTTAAAATTACTTTTATTATTACAGGTATTTACATTTATTATACAATTTCAGGACAAGGTTCTTATTGTCTTTTAAATTTTGAAACTTTAAAGAATACTTGCTTAAATTTCTTTAATTAAAATCCAATTAGAGTATATATGCTTATTTACTTTACATGCCTAGTAAATCTAAATAATCCCTTGTTTTTTTTTCAAATTATAGCTCGTTTCCTTGTCTGATTTATATAATTAAGTGTAAAAGTTCAAAGATTGTATGTAATGTACTTACTCAACACTCATATTTTGTCACTCAGGTATTTTGTCTTTTAACTCCTAATTAATAAGTACTATAAGTAACCAAAGTATAAGACAACTAAACAACCACTAGGTCTTCCAAAAGTTCAAAACTTAAATATGTATTACAAAGTAGATAGTTGATAAGCATATATTTAATATCAATGCAGCATATGATATACAATACCTTCAAACTTAACATCCTATATAGATAATATTGTATACCTTTTGGTATCACATATCAAAGGAATCTCTTATTGATTTTTTTAAAATGACTACAATTTCAGCTGTAGATCTCTTAAATATAAGTTGATTTAATTTCTTTTACTACCATTATTGTTGGTTTCAATATTTATATCATTTATTTAAATATGAATATGATAAATAAATTTTCAATGTTAAAACTACATATATGTAATTTTAAAGTTTCTAATCTAGATCATCTCTTTTCATGTCATTTCCTAGAAACCTAACAATACTAAATACCTCTTTTAGTCTTACAACATGAACTATGAAATGATTTTAAAATTACCTTTCTTTTCCTTTTCATGTAAGAGTAACTTATCTGACACAACCAGGCCTCACTATGCAAGTTTTGTTTCACAAATTGACTATTATAAATCCTCCTGACCGATTTCGACCACGGCGTCCAATGCCATCGAGACCAGCCATCTGCGCAGGAGATATTATAGCGCAGCGCATGTACGCGCAGACACAAGCGCACCCTCCACTCCCGTCACTCTCATACTGCGGTGGGACGGCTACTCGACACAACCGGTGAGAGCCAAGGCGCAGGACCGACGGCTTTACGTCCTCTCCGAGGCACAACGGTGAAACACCGCCAACTTCCCAACTTCGGTCTGTTACTGAGGCTCACTTAAACAGAAAAACTCAATAATTAAACTTGGCCCGACCCGGGACTCGAACCCGATATGCAGCTGTACATGCTAGCCACTACACCACCGAGGCAGTAATTTGTCATATATACAAATTGTCTAATTCTATAAAAAATAGCTAATAAATTACATCATCTCACATATCCACCAAAATTGTCCACGATACCCTTGATCTTGAACATGGTCCTGTGATCGTCAATGCGTCATACATTAATCCAAAACGACACCTTGAGATTCTTGAACGTGAAGTTTTCTTAACAGATCTAAACTTAAAAAAATATATTAGTATACATGTATGACAGCTAATCTTTTTACAAAATTATTCATCCTATCACCGTTCGAATTAGGTACAAATATCCAGACAATAATCACAAAATTAATTAAGATTTGAGTTTTTGTAAAATTAGCAGTTTCATTTTCTTACAACATGTGTTTTTCTTTTTTACAAAACTACTTTGATGAAGACTAAATAAAATCAAAACAAGCGCAAATCAAATCTTCTATTATTTTTAAATTATATAGGTTAATACCTATATAATTTAAAAATAGTATAATAATTTATACTTACGTTCAACTTTGTCATCCCCATTCTCAAATGTGTAATAGAAATTTATTTTGTTTCTAGATAACTTCATGTATATTATGAATACAAAATATTCTTTCCAAAATTGTAAATAGGTACAACCCCGTTTTAACTAATTTACTGCCATAAAATATACTTTCAAAAATACAATGATAATATATTCAAAATACACTTAGCTTAATTAGTTCACTGAAGCTTCCAAATCCATTTTACTCATACCATGATGATTGAGCGGCATCAGCGGCGTCGTCTTACCACTTCTGGTATGTTGGAGGTCTTCAATAAAACACGAACATGTTCCATGCATTCTTATATTCAGTACTTTTATAATCGTCAGTACATTTGTCCGTATAAAGCTACCACCGGCTCGGAAAGCAGTTCTGCTGAGAAGAGCCGGCAAGAAACTCAACAGTTGCTCTTTTAAAATCATGAGTTACATAATTTAATTACAAACATTCCATGACTAGTCACTACAGGATCGTACGAGAGCTGCCCCCCCGTCCATCGCGGGGAAAACAAAAGAAACTCCGCGTTCTTTTTATTTTTTTAAATACATTCTTATCGGCCAATATCACATAACCACATGCCATAGACCTACATAAATCATTACAAATTAACCAAATATATTATTTTCCATTAAAACGCTCAAATATAAAAGTGCAACCTTACATAAGGTAATGTTATTATAATTTTATATTTTTTACAAGCAATTTTTTATTGGTATTTTATTCAAAAATTGTGGTTATTCTTATTTTATATTGTAAGCGTGTGAAAAAAATATTTAAAATTATATAAATACAAATATGTCATATTTGGTGCACATTTATTACAAGTATAGAATAAAATGTTTAATGTTTTAATTATAAATGTGTGTTTTAGAGAAATATAATAATTTTGGCAGATGACCATTTATTTATTGACAATGAGAAATTATTAGAAATGTATAAAGAAATTTCGTATTAAAGAAGCCTTACCTGTATAGCACAATTTCATCTATCGCTTTACATTATGAATAGAGTCTTTGTAATTTGCAGAGATTTTTCTGTAATTATTCCCAAGAGAAATACAAAGTACAATTATAATATAAAAACAGTAGGTTAAAAACAACGCTTTCCTTCTCAACACGTGTGCGCGCGCACGTGATAGCGCCGTTAACGTTTTTTCTTAGAGTCAATTATACAGTACGAACATTTTGTAGTACTAAATACAATTATATCACAATATACACTGATATTGTAAAGATAGTGATTTATATTTTTGTATGTTTGTAATGAATAAACTCAAAAACTACTGGACCGATTTAGATGAAATTTGGTAAAAAGATTGCTTTAGTCCCTGGGAAGGACATAGGATATTTTTTATTTCGGAAATTATTCCTTAAGGGGGTGAAAATGAGGATGAAAGTTTGTATGGGGAATCAACTTAGGGACGAACCTGAGCGAAGCGCGGGTGAGTCGCTACTACTAAACATATTTATAGTGTTTGATAAAAATACTCGATTTACTCTATTTATGGACCATTTTTAAATTTAATTTATAAAAGTAGTCTTTACATTAAAATAAAATTTTAATGAACTCTTTCACGTCAGTTAGTGAATAATACAATAAAAAAATTGTGACACGTATTGGAATTCAGTAATAAAATTGAGATTTTGTTTGTCTGTTTAAGAAAGTGTCACCCATGTGCCCTGTCGGCGCGACAGATTCGATGCACATGATACGAAGTGTATATTATAATGTGTGGTGCAGATCTGAATTTATAATTTAAATATACAGCTTGAAAGTTTCGTTCTCTGCGTTCCGATACAAATAATAAACACACACGCGGTCTGAGTTGCAGTTACTAGAAGAAAAATAACCTCATTAAAGAATGTTTACTTAAGGTAAAAATGCTCTTTTGCGTGATACCTGTTGGTGCCTAACTAAACGTGATTTTGACACTCTTGTAACGTATGAAATGCAAAAAGACAAGCCTACTTTTTATACTAGTTATTAACTTGTTCTTGTAAGTCGTTCATCATTAGTATAACTCACATGTAGTATAATTAATGTAATTGACCGAAACCTGGGCAAGTCGCTAGTATTATATAATTTTTATTATTTTTTTGCATTTATTTCAGCAAATGGGAGGTGCTACTATTATTGTTTTAAGAGTCACGAAGAACTTTTGTTTTGATCAAATAACATTACAATAAAATACGAAGTTGGAATTTGATCAATGAAGACAATAGATTTGTGTAATAGGTACCTATTGTTTGTAAATATTTAGGTTATTTTAAGTTACATGATGTTACGTACTAACTACTACGGTAATATTAAATAAAATAATTTAATGTAAGATTTATATCTACTGTGAGATATTTGTTATTTGAATATAGAAATTATAAAACAATATAATATATTTATGTGTATTTTAAAGACCTAAATAGTTACGTTTTTTAATCCTTAGCTATAATTTAAAGCTGCTGGTAGCGTAACTATAAATTAAATAACATTGCCATATGAAATATTATGTAAGAATGAGACAGGCAAACACAAATAAAAGATTTATAATTTTTTAGATCTGTACTCATTGATATAAACAAAAACTCACTGAAAAGACCAGCTAATAGATGATTATTCAATTATTATAAGAAGAGTATTTAAAAATTTACATGACATAATCTAATCTATTTAAACGAGCAATCTTGTATTTTTATTTATTTATTTATACCGGCGATCTCGGAAACGGCTCTAACGATTTCGCTGAAATTTGATACGTGGGGAGTTTCGGGGGCCAAAATTCGATCTAGATTAGTCTCATGTCTGGGCAAACGCGTGTTTTCGAGTTTTCATGCGGTTTTCTTTCTTATGCTCGGGCATAAGCATCGTGATCAAGCGGCCAAGGTGCAAGATTGACAATCACAGGTGTCCGGGTTCGAATCCCGGTTGATACAAAGTATTTACTTCTATATTTTTTATATTTATTCAAGTTTTTAGTTTTTTTTTAATCTAAAAAACGCGATATAACAAAAAAGAACTCCGAGCGAAGCTCGGTCGCCGAGTTAGGTACTTATCTTATAATCTGTCGGTAGCTGCATAACGATTATTGTTTATTTCATAATTATTATATTGTTTTATTTCTTATACATATACATTAAAATGTTTATTAACAGCATTGATAATTACTCAACTAATCATTCAAGCATTTTGTTGTATAATATCTCGTATATTGTTACAAGTAGTATTTATATCTTTTTACAATCTATTACATTACGTTATCAAGCGTAATCGACATTAATATTAAAGTGTTATTTCCTATCTCAGTTCCTCTTTCTTGTATATGTAACTAATGGTCTGATTATATATTATACTCTCAATATATTTTTTCTGAATCATATTTTTTTTATTTATTTAGATCTTATTATGAAAAGTAATCATTTAACTTTTATTAATTGTAATTTTAACTATATGTTTATCTATCTATACAGAAAAATAAAATTAAAGTGTCTGTTTGTAATGTCAAAATAACAAGTTTTTACTTTTTAGGCATTTAGCCTATGAAATTTTGCATGGTACTTATAAGAAAAACTCAATTTGATAAATTTTTGTCTGTCTGTACATCTGTCTGTTTGTTTTGGCTAATCTGCGAAACGGCTGGACTAATTTTGACGAGACTTTCACTGGCAGATAGCTGATATTATAAGAAGTAACTTAGGATATTTTTAATTTAGAAAAAGAATTAGGATTCCGCTCAAAATAAAACGTACCTAGGGACGCCCCAGAGCGAAGCGAGGGTAAGTCGTTGTTACTATAATATAAAAAAATGTATAAATCTGTTTAAGATTATATATATATATATATACATACATATATATATATAGATTGAAATTTCAAGAATTTCAATCTCTTCGAAATCCTTTAAAATAAATTCTTAACAATTGTTTTTACACTTCAAAATAACCATTACTTTGCAACCCACGGCGTATGATGTCAACAATCACGAGAATGAAAGTGCATACGCTTCTTGACAATTCTGGTCACATCCTTCGCGTATCTGGAGATCGAATTAAATATTTATCAAAAAACTTAAATAGGTATTTAAATTTCGTTGAAAACATTGACACATTTATATATATATGTAAATTTAAAAATAGATACAAGATAGAGGCTCAATATCTTTTAATATTCTTTAATAAAAGAATAGGATTATTTTATCAAAAACTTAAAAGTGAGAGATTATATGTTTCTTGTATTAAATTAGATAAAAAAGAAACATTGAGGTAAACACAGTTATAGATCATTGACTCTACACAGTTTGCTTACCGCTTAAATTTTTACTTACCTACCGGAATTTACACTTCCGTCAGATGCTTTTATAATAACTAAAGTTGTTGAGGCTATGTGCTAGGACTATTCAGTACTTACAAGCGCGCGACTCGACGTGCGAAAGACAGTCAATAAGTGTATCTAACTGTGATCAAGTGATGTAACACTTCCGGCCGAGTGTTACCTCATTGCTGGGCTCGGAAGCCCGATGGCTCGCTCCCATTCTTTCAGTCGGTTCAGTGAAAGGGTTCACCGATACACTTTTACCCTTCCGAAGCGCACGCGGGTGCTAGCTTCTAGTCGCTCTCTTATAAATTCGGTGAAAATACAGCGACAACACATTACAAATTCGGCGGCTGTAGCAGTCAGCCGTCCGATCAGTGTTATCAAGTTAAGAGCTTCGCTCAAACATAGTGATTTAGTTTCGTCAACGTGCCTAACTTTCTTATAAACATATAAAATGAAATTCACGGTGAGTGTGTGCTTAGTGATAATAATATTGGATATAAGTGTTATCAACGAATTTTAGTTTTACCGCATAATATAATACAAATATTTTAATATGTATATTGTATAAAATACTCATAACTAAAATAAAGGATTCCCTTTATTTTAAAACATAGATTTGTTAACAAATTCAGTTATATAAAAGCAGAAGCTTTTTCTGAAACTATATTCAATTAAAATAATAATTTCTAATTTCAAAAGTTCCAAAAAAAATTAGGTCTGTAAGGAATAATTATTTGAAGAAAAGATTGTAGTTTCAGTGCTTACTTTTACTATTAAAAAATTCAAGTTGATAATAATTGCTTTCTTATTTTTTACTAAAGTGTAAATGCTTAATTCATAGAAATTAGTCCTGCACAACGTATACGTAGGTTTATTTTTTGTACAAAGTAAAAGCGGTAAAAGTGAAATTAAATTTATAATGGCTGGTATAATCTTGAACGGTGACATGCGGGTCGGCTTATTATACATACATACGAGTATGTACATATGGTAGAAAACAAGTCTTTCGATTCCCAGTGTAATTTGCATGAACGAAAGTAATATTGGGTTTATATAAAAACTGTATACCTTTTATGTACTTTTATTAAAAGAGTTAAGCAATACAATGTATAAGCTTTATAATAAATTGATTTTTGTTTACAGGTCGTATTCATAACTCTACTTGGCCTATCCACAACATGGGCTATAAAGGCCAAAGCAGATGAACCGAAAGATAAAAGAGAAGCAGCTTCTGGTAGTTATTTATCTCCACAAGGCGCTTCCAGTCATAGTTATCAAGGACCGGCGTTAAGTCAAGAAGATGCCAATGCTATAAGTATCGGTGCCGGATACAACATAGGTGGCTCCAAGTCGAACTTCAATTTTGCCAATCAAGGGTCAGGACCGTCATATCAAATTCAATCAGAAGGTCTACCAGGCAGTGGTCATGGAAATATTCAACTCGCCCCCATTACTTTACAACCAGGTCACGGAGGTCTTATTTCTAATGATCTCTCTCAACTTATGAGCCAAATATCTCAAGGAATAAATTCTGGTGCTATCGCATTGCCTTCTGGCGGTGGATCAATTTATCAATTAGCTGGCCAAGGTAGTCATGGTCAAGAAATAAGTGTACCTCAGTTTAGTTATGGAGGTCAAAAATATCAACAATATAGCCTAGGAGAACAGGGCCAAGGAGGTCAAAGTTTCCCTGCATATGCTTTTGGGGCTAAAGGTCTTGGCAGTTTTGCCTCTACTGGTCCAGTTTTATTTTCACCTGAATCAACGGCTAGCCAGCCCGCTTTGAATTATGCCTTACCATCTTCTGGCCATAACTTTGAAGGTGCTACTCTTCCTTTAGGAGACTCTGGAAACTCTTTTGCTGGTCTCTCATTTGGAGCTTCAGGACAGTATCCACAAGGCGGAGCTTTAAAAACACTGCATAGCTATGCTGGACCTGGAAAATCTAGTTTCAAGCCATCTACTTTCTTGGGTTCATCTCCACAAAGCGATTCTGGTCATAGCTTTTTAAGCCAATCCAATTCTTATGGTGGTCCATCTTTTGCTGCTTATCAATCGACTGGTGGCCATGGAGGTGCTACACATGGATCTTCTGGACATGGTTTAGGTTTTGGTTCTTTATCAGGTTATCAAGGTGGCCTATCTAAACAGATTGCATCTGCTTACTTAGCCCCCAAAGAAGGATTTGGTTCTCTAGAGTCTATCGCATCAGCATTCTCAGCAAGTGGTCAAATAGCTCCATCTGCAAAAACATACGGATCTCCATCGTCTGCTTACTCTACCAGCAATATTCATGCAGCTTCTGCTCCTAGTCCCGCATACTATATATCATCAGGAAAACATTCAGCGCCTAGTTTTGGATCAGGAAGTTCATCTTATAGAGGTCCATTGTCTAGCCACAGCTCATTTTCTTCTAGCCATAGCCCTCTTTCTTCTGGTCCTAAATATAGTTTCGGTGGACACAGTAGTTCTCGTTTTGGATCCCCTAAAGATTCACAAGGTGCTTACAGTGAAACAACATATAATACCATCAAATATAGTGAAGAGCTTAAACCTAGATTTAACTAATTTACTTTATGTGTTTTTGTAGATAAGTTGGTATGAATTTGAATTAGAAAGAATGTATGCGTGAATGAAACTGAGGTTCGACGAGAGTACTACAGTTGCCTTTGGTCTTAAGTAGTTGGTCTCATTTCTAACTTTCCTTGAGTCGTAAATATCCATGTGTTAGGCACGTGAAAGAGAGCTTTCTTTTTCACAGCCATAGCGTAATTATGATAGCATGTTCATATAATGTAAGCATTTATAAAACAAGTTTTATATTAATCGAAAATGACTAAGAATAGTCCAGTGTCATGTAGTAATTGTGAATACGAAGTGAACTTCTGTAAATATTTTTAATATTAAGATTGTTTATTTATTATCTAATTATTGTGAAAGTATTGTTGTTGTTTTCTGTTTACAATAAAAATAAACTTAGGAAAATTTTCTTATTTTTTATTTTATTTCCTTAATAATTTATACAAAGACCTAGGGGTCTAAATGTGTTTGATATAATATTGTAGCTTGTTATATATCACCAGTTTCACTTGTAGGAAAGCAAGGGAAATTAGTGATATAAGTCATATGTGCTTCTTCAATATTTATTAAAATATATGTATACATAGGTACAAAAAGTTAAAGTATACTCATCCTTACACTCATAAAATTAAGTCGCGCTGGTTAGCCTCTGAGTGTATGATCCAGAAGTACTGATCGAATTTTGATGCGGTTTTTGCCATTATGATTTGTATTTATTCAGAAAAATTCTATTATATTAAATATTGCTTTAATGTTAACTACATGAGTTAATAAAATCGAAAAAAGCACTGCTCAGTTGTTTTATCGTTTGATGAATGAATTTAATGATAAAAAATATTTTATGGCAAATATAATAAAATTGCCTCTAATACTTCTATAAAAAGTTTTATTGCAGCAGATTTCATTGCCTATATTTATTGACGAAGTAATGTGTAATTAATAATAAAAAATATTGTTATAAAAACTAATACTTCATAAGAAGTACTTAATAGAGATAAATTTGATTCTTAACGTTATGATATTTTACTATATAGTTTAGAAGATAATGAAAAATTAAAATGTATAGCGGATTGCCATTTATACAATACAGTGATAGCTAAATAGCTTACGATAAGGAAAGTTATTAAAAAGACTGTTTAATTACCACAATCTATGTAAATATGTATAATTTTTTAACTTCTGTAAACAATCAAATCATTACAAGTGATTCGTGTCGTCCACGGTTGACGGCGCATGTATCTCAGTAGCGAATGCGTTCACTTCCGACCATTGGGTTACATAATGAGCTACTTTATTTGGGTGCTCGTATTTTTATATTTCGCAATGATGGACATTAAGTTCAAAGAAAAACCGGAACTATGACATAAAATTTTTAACATAATAGATAGAAACTGTCCTCGCTTCCTTGTATTTTATCTCATATTCTTCAGTTATTTTAAGATCTAAAAATTGGAGATCTTTTTCTTTTGCCAATATAAAAAGTAGTTTGTATTATATGAAATCATTTCAGGTGTTCGGAAAAAAAAGTTTAAACATTAACCTTTTTCCGAATGGCTTAAACGATTTGAACTATTTTTATGGGATAGTTAAATCATTTGCAGAATATATTTAAATTTTCTATAAAATATAGTGTTACCTCGGTTGGGTTATGAAACAGATATAATATGTGGTGTGGTCTAAGCTCTCTTAATATCCAAATCCAGATGGTAGTAGAAATCGAGGTCGATCGGTCTGTATGTCTTGATTAGATTATAAATATCTTTGTACATTGTACATACATATTCTATATATATCTATAGTCCAGGTGTCCACGGGATAATAAATGAAAAAATATATTTTTTCAAATCATACAAACTCTTCAACTTTATGGTATAGTACATATACGAGTACGTACCTACATATGAAATAAGTGGTTAAAATCCATTAACTCGCTTGTATCATTATGACAAAACTATAAATGCAAAATGAAATTTAATATTTGAAATATAACAAGTATTTTTTTAATTAATAATACTAATTTAAAGTCATAAACAAGAGTTCTTATGAATAAAACTTTGTGATGAAATCCTGTTTGATAGAGAGTTTTCTTAGCCATTGCCATTAGCCTCTATCCTTAATAATATTAATCTGTTTATATTGAGAGAGCTAAATATTTCTTTAACGAGCCTATTAAATAAATTCAATGGCGTTTTCTAATATTAATGTGTTAAAAATGCCAGTACTATGTAGTAATATTGCTCTGTACAGTTAGAAAAACAATATTATATATTGACAAATATTTTAAAGTCATAATAATTTTGTTTTTAAAAAGGGCCTTTTTAAACCTTAGAAAATAGAATAATTTATAACAAATAAAAAAGCTTAATAAAATATGATTAATTATTGAAAATTATAATCTACCTAAAAACAAATTATGTTACTAAAGAAAATAACATACATTTTTTAAATGATAGTAGCGTTAAATTACAATGAACATTACAAGATTCAGTGATAGTGTTAATCTAAAACTACGATTTTACGATTACGAATTTAAGATTTATATTTTGTGTTTTTTTTAACTAATTTAAAATAAATAAATTGATAAATTATATTAAAATATATGTAAGTGAAATAATTACTTTTTTGTGTAAAATTCTCATGTATATAAAATGATATTAAATTGCTTATTACAGTTAGTAACTTAGTATCATTTTGTACACATAAGCGAAGTTAAGACAGTTTTATATTAAAAAGAAATAAATATTCAGATATAATTAATTCTATTTTGCACCCACGTAAATAAAATTCAATATATTAACTGCAAGAAATAAAACAGACATAATTTGAATTATAGTTAGAAGAGGTAAAATTCTTCCCTACTTTTCTTAGCTTCAAAGATTTTGCGTGATTTGTGGTCCATAACTTTGCGCTTTCATCATAATAAAGTCATAGGAAACATTTTCTAATCATGGAATTTATAGTCTCTTACTGTAAATGACAAGCTCTACCATTACTTCGGAAAAATTCCATTAATTGCTTCTCAAAATGTTGATAGGTATCAATAAACAGAACAGAAGAGCAGAAGAAGATATTTTGGTCTGGGATTAATCCGTACTAATATATAAATGCGAAAGTAACACTGTTTGTCTGTCTGTTACCCTTTCACGCTCAATTCGTTGAACCGATTTAAACAAAATTTGGTAAGGAAATAGTACCCTGGAAATCATCCCTTGGGGAGCGAAAAGGGGGGTGGAACTTTGTATGGGGAATCAATCATTTCTCATTAAACTCATCATACCTATGTATATGTACACACACATACACACACACACACACATAGATAGACTGACTGTATAGTCTATGTTATTCCATACTAAAGAGGGTGAGTCGCTAGTCTAGTAAATAAATCCAAACAACTTTCAGAAGTGTGTTAATGAAATACAATGATTGATCATTTGTTTTAATTTGTATTACTTATTTGTACTTTGACTTTATTAGCATCATGAAAAGTTAGAATATAAAACTCTTGTATCATATACAGCTCCATCTATACCAAGGCTTGTAAACTATATAGTAAAAGTACGTATATACTAACTTACTTTCATATAATAATTTCTTATAATAAATATAGATGACGTTCTTTTATTTAAAAAATAAAACGTTACAGCCTTATTATTATTTAAAAAAAAAAAACATTATTTTAAATGTACATATCTGGCGGATTAGCACTGATAATTACTGTACCGCAGGCTGCGAAGTTGATTTTTCCAAACTAGAATGTAGCGTTATTTGTCATGTCAGCTATATTATTTTTAGAAATTAGGCAGATATTTTCTTTGGCAGACTCTCAAAGGAAATAAGTTTTACATATCATATGCTACATTGAATAAACTTAATGCGCGTTGATGTCTTTTGTTCAAACATTTAACTAAAGCCGTATTCATTGTTTTGTATTGAATTCTTTCTACGTTTTAAGTATGGTAATAGTTTAGTGTTAAGTTTTTTTTATATATGTAGCAAAATTATGTTGCAATAGTAGTATTTAAAAAGGTATAAATGAAAATATATGCGGCTTGAAATTACTAGTCGCCGTATGTATATTAGATCAATTGTGTATGTAATTATGTGTTTAATAATTTATAGTAAAATTATAAAGTAACTTCATTAATATATTAAATACTTAATTAACTTATCTAGCGGTAAGTAAGCTAACCTAGTAGTTCAACTAACACTAATGTATAAACTATTAAAAAAACACGAAAAATTAGAAAAAATCTTTGTGCTTTACCTTAAGAACGGTTTATCGTATGAAATATTATTTTATACCCTATTTGTAGAGAACTTTTCGGCCACGGCAGCTAATCTCACTGAGACTAACTAGATGGGCATGAGATGTTATAGTGCACAAGTGTACCTACTCGCAAACACAAGTGTACGCGCAGACATAAGTGCACTCCCTTTTACTCTCAAAATCTGATGGGACGATACTTCGTCACGCTCGGTGAGAGTAAAAGCACAGAATCGACGGATTTATATCCTTTCCGAGGTATGGGGGTGAAACACCGCCGAACACCGAATTTCCCAACTCCATTACCTGTAACTGAGAATTTCTTGATAGAAATACTCAATGATTGAACTTGGCCCGACCCGGGACTCGAACCCAGGACCTCCGGATCTGCGGCCGTCCATGCTAGCCACTAGACTACTGAGGCAATTAGGTTTATGTATACAAAATTATAGATATAAGTATTTTATTCCAAAACTTACTATAGTTTTACCTTAAATGACTACACTGTACCATTTATACACTAATTCCGAAATATATTCATACATTTTAGTTTACACAGTGCTACGTAATCGAGGATATATAAAACCTTATGTTATTGAATAATTATGTTGAGAGTTGATAATTATCATGAGAAAGGAAAGAATATAAACTGTAAATTATCTTTATGTCTATATTACTATGATATTACTCATACAAAACACCTCAAATGTACATAATAGGTACTTACGAAACCCGATGCTACGAATAATGTTTTAATTTTGTGTGAAGCGTTATAAATTAAGTATAGAGGCAATTTAAACTCATTGATGTGAAGTAGAAGGTGTATCTAATGCGAACAGAGCGTTTCCGTGCCGATGCAGGAAGCAAACACTCTCATAGAAACTGGATCTGTTACGATACAGGACAAAGACCTAACGGTCACTTCCCTATGTACTTCCATCTGGAACTTGAGGAAAGTTGCCTTTGCCGTTCATATAAATACGTGAACTTGATATTCAGAAACACTTTTCCCAGCATCGGTGAATAGAGCACTTTTCCTTTCATCGAGAAATGTAATTGGCCACCATGGTGAATAAAGGACTTTTTGTGAGTATAAAACGCAGATGTAACTTTATTAGTATCATGCTACTTGTTTCATAATAAGTGTTTGACCTCTTGATGCTGCGTGATAAACGCTCGAGTAACAAGGCTGATTGATCGTTGTTTACGCCTTTTTGGTTGTTCTTATGATGAATTACTGAATTATTATTCATTTCAGATCTTTATCACTTTCGCTGCACTTGTACTTGCCAGCGAGATCGAAGATGCTGAACAAAAGAAGAGGGGAGCAGGGAAGGCCAACCCTTTAAACTCAATTCCGACAGGAGCTCAAAAACCTGATTATACTTACAATATTTACTCGCAAACCCCAAGTTCGCAGAGCGGTCCCGGTCAAAATTATCAGACTTCATCCAATTCCTTCTACCCTAGTCAGTCTGCGAGTCAATACTATGCTTCTGGCAATAATGCTGATATATCATCTTCTCATATTTCTCAACCTCAAGTATCATCTCAAAACAGTCAATCACATTTTGTACCGATTAATTTTGTACCGAATCCAGGTTATCAAACGAAATATCAATTCATATCTCAAAAACCTAATAGCAATGTATTAGCCGTTTTACCACAGCCCAGCGCCATGTTACAATACAGTAACGGTTTCTACTCTCCTCATACAACTAATCATGTCAATCAAGGCTCTTTATTAGGTCCCCTTGGCCATGGACAACTTAGTTTTGGACCAAATATTCACCCTTTGTCCTTTCTAAGTCAGCCTACGATGTTCGTACTCCCTCAGCCTCACGCTTCTTTATATAATAATTTAGTATATCCAAATCATGCATCAAATTTATACAATTACTATCCTTCGTCATCACAAGCAAAGTACAGTTATACCCCCGGATCACAAATATCGCAACCGGTCGAATATGAAAAAGTACAAACTTCTATATCCCAGAGTATTTCTAAAGAAGAACATGGAGGTATACAAAATGCTGACTACACATCAGCCACAAATGCGAACTCAGCATATAACGGTCGCAGTGCATATTCTAAAATTTAATAACCAATTTATTTATACTACGTTTTGTTATTAATCTTATAATAGTTGAATTATTCCTTAATAATTTAAGAATGGTTTGTTGTTGTCTTGTATTGTTGTGTAAATAGTAAATAAATAAAATGTTATGCTAATAGTTTCTGATTTTTTAACCAAATTTTGTTTAATAAGTAAAACCCCATATAAGTATGTAAATGTTAATTACGCAAGAGTATATGGGAAAATAAATATTGTACTTTAAAGAAGAATAGTTAACTAAAGAATAGAATTGATAAATTAACTATAACATTATATTAATTCTAAAGTAATATTTAAACTTTACTAATAACTTTCACACATGTATGTTAATGTACATAAGGACATTTATGTCCGCCACTAATTTAATAGCCTCAGTTATAATTAATTTAAAAAAAAACTAAGATCATGTTTTTTTTAACAGATGAGACAATGTTAATGGGGCAACGAATTATAAATGGTCTTGTGAATGTAGTTTTTGTCTTGATGTTCATAAAAATAATAAGTTACGGTGCATATGATTACAGCTAATAAATATTTATAATAATGTAATCTTACAAAAATAAAGGATTAAGTAAGCTCTTATCTCGGCCAATTTGGGATTTAATTTAAATCAAAAAAAACTTTAAAAGATTTTTAAGTCTAAACAACTTTTTAGCTTTGTTTAGTGTCGTTAAGATTGAATTAACATTTGGTTGCTGGTTCTTTTTAGCAGAACCCAATTGTTTGTAAAAACTGTATATATAGGAGAAATATTAATAAAATAACGGCAGAGTCAAGTTAATTTTACAATGTATTTTTTTAAATTGTAATGTAACGCGTACAAGTAGGTACGATATTCTACACTTCTAAAACGAATTAGCAGTTTAATTAATAATAATCATTTATCAAAAACTGCTTAGTGTAAGATGATCATATGAGAGTTTGTAGACATTTTAGCTATTTGCATATAGAAATTATCACATTAATTTTAAAGGTCACTCGTGATGGGCAATTTGTAAAAATACTACCTAATAGACTTGAAAAATAATTACCTAATAATTAAGTGTTTAGTGGTCGCTTGACATTTTAGGCCATCTGTATACTTGTATTATATAACGGCCTACTGCCTTGTGGGTCTAGTGGCTAGAAAGTACGGCGAAACGAAATGTACTAGGTTCCTGACCGTAAGTAAGTATACTAGTGGCTACTTAGGATTTGTGTCAAGAAATTATTATTAGTAGCCCTGAGTAAGGAAGTTGTCAGTTACTTGGATGTTGCATTTCCTCGGAAGGTACGGTAATTTATATCCCATGTCCCAATTTTTAATGTTGGGAAATGCATTTACGCATACCACCTGTAGATATACAGGTAGTTATGTGGGACTTACCGGCTAGAAAAGCCAGTACTACCCACAAAAACCCAACAAAACTTCTCCCGTCTTAATGGGGCGTCGCAGGATCGATCGCTTACACACTCAACTACGACGTCCCGACGGCAGATCTGCTGAAGCAGACCACAACCGACCATGGGGTTGCTCCATAGTCCACTCTGATATCAAAGAAGTACCAGGAGCAATCCACATGGTACACCGCCCTCCCTTTGCGTTTCTTGACCCAGCACAACAGGGTGAACCTACGTTGAGGGGGATATCCCATGCCCCTAACTTCCCCCATGTCATGTTGGATCATTGTTCTATCACGCTAAGAAAGTGAAAAGAATATACTTTTGCACTAAAATTTATATCGATATAAATTCATAGTCTTAAAAATTGGTTAATATTATAACTGTAACTAATTATATCTTTTATTGTATAAAACTAATGGCTTTATGGTCGTAGCGACAATATATTATTATATTTCTCTATGTTATTGGAAATATAAATAAAATCTTTCATTGAATTATTATACGCCTTTTAATGTCCAATGTTTTAATGTACAAGTATAAAAAAAGGATGTATATCTAATATATAAAATTCTCGTGTCACAGTTTTCGTTGCCATACTCCTCCGAAACGGCTTGACCGATTTTGATGAAATTTTTTGTGCTTATCCGGTATCTATGAGAATCGGCCAACATCTATTTTTCATCCCCCTAAATGTTAGGGGTAGTCCACCCCTAAATTTATTTTTTTATTTTTTAGACAAAATTTTTAATAATCTATTTTTTTATGATACAACATACAAAAATACATACAATCCTCAATTTTCACCCTTCTACGATCAACCCTTATTTTTTAATAGCCATTTTAGTAATTTAATCATTTTTCCTCTCCGGTCGAAAACTGATCAATCGTGATTTAATGCAAGCTAGGGACGAACCCGAGCGAAGCGAGGGTGAGTCGCTAGTATATATATATATATATACATATATATATATATATATATATATATATATATATATATATATGTACATTTGTGTGTGCCTACAGCTTATTGAAATTGATATATTTAAAATATCAAATAAGATATTTATATCAAATTCGTTTATTTGATAAATGTCATTGAGTATTGTCGTTGGATATTATTACGGATATTACAGCCTTGTTTTGATTGATGCAAGTGTTTGTGTACTAGCCCGATTTAATTTGTATATAGACAATAGAATAGTTTATTAATAATTATTATTAACAGAATTATAATTCTGTCTGTCTCTGAATAATTCTGTATGTAAATACATATATAATATATCTTTTTATTTTCATCTTCTTAATATAGTATTTTTATGACTTTTAAATTGTATTAAGAATAAATTTAGTAAGACGTTAAAATAAAAAAAAAGATCTAAAAAGCAAAGTTTACCTAATCCTATTAGGCAATTATTCGCAATCACAGAGATTTAAACATAATAAATCGTTTTATAAGACTTTTATATGCATTCCAATGATTCAATAGCCGTTTATCAAAATATAATCGTAAGAGCATCTTCTGGGTGGGTACAGTGAAAGGAGCACACATTTACTAATTGATCTCGTAATATTGGTATCATTTCTCACATACGTAATCACAGATTTTATTATTATTAGTATTTGAATATAGGATGAGTTTATTACAACAGATAATAGAATACTAAATTAGTACTATTACCAACATTCTTAGATATTTCTATTGTAAGATTGCACTTTTATATTTGAGCGTTTTAATGGAAAGTAATATATTTGATTAATTTGTAATGATTTATATATGTATATGGCATGTGGTTATGTGATATTGGCCGATAAGAATGTATTTAAAAAAATAAAAAGAACGCGAATATTCTTTTGTTTTTCCCCGCGCTTGATAGAGGGGCAGATCTCGGTACCATCCTGTAGTGACTAGTCATAGATTGTTTGTAATACTGAAAATGTTTGTTGTGAAAATGTAACTCATTATTTAAAAGATTAACTGTTGAGTTTCTTGCCGGCTCTTCTCAGCAGCACTGTTTTCCGAGCCGGTGGTAGCTTTTATACGGACAAACGTTCTGACGATTATTACAGTACTGAATATAAGAATGCAAGGAAGATCTGAAGTTTTATTGGTGACCTCTTACACTATGTACAAAATTATGGATGATTTTAGCTCTAGTTATGTATTATTTTAATAAGAATATTTGTTTGTTAATTAATATATTTATGATTACTTCTTGCCCGCGGTTGTGTCTATTCCAAATTTCACTCAATCTGTTAAGTAATTACAACGGGAAGATGCGCACTCCCTAACTAACTTTCAAATCTATAATATTAGTGTGTGTGAAGTATACATATGGTATGGTAATAAATCGTCACATTAGCGCTTATTTGTTCAAACCACCAATACTTATTGTACTCTACAATAGGGGTTTTTTTCTCTATTTTAAAAACACAGCGTATTCCTAAGATAATAACAACAATAATAATAACAACTATACAAAGAAAAAAATTTTTTTTCGGCTTTTGTGTTTTTTATACCGATAGAATTGACATTTAAGACTCAATAATTGTGTATTAAAAACACTTTCGGAAAATTGGTCATTTGGACAAATAAGCTCTGAGACGACCAAAAATAATAATGCCTCTCTACCTAACCCTTTGAAATTGTAGAGCGTGGCGTGGAGAATAATCTTTTGCAGAGAAGTTTCATTGAGATAACTGAATAACTATTTATTTATTTAAAATATCTTTCATTCTCTGCACATTACATTTCTATGAAAAGTAAAAAGAAATATTTTTTTACATACTATTTTTATTTCATTACTTTAGCCTGCTAAATGGCGTTTTGTCTTTGATTTCGAAATTATTAAAAGAATATTTTTCTTACGTGAATAAAATCAAGGCAATTCGAGCTTTTACTGTGTTATAACATCAATAGATTTTTTTAAAACGAAAAATTTTTACGCCTACCACATACACACACATTAATTAGCATAAAATTAAATTGGAAGGAATATTTCGTTAACTTAATGTGTCATTTTTATTTAGCCATAAAATATATGTAATTTCGCTACGATGAGTAAACACGTTTAACTTTAAATAACATTAAAGCACGTCGCTATACGACCATAATATGTCGTGTTGCGTACATTAGTTATGATTAATTACACGATGATTCGAAAACTGCTCTGGAATTTCTAAACGACTTGCGAATTGAGAAAATTAGGCCCTTTTCTTTTACATAACCATGTTTATAAAAGATTGGTGAAATTATGTAAGAGATCATATTTTGTTTCTTTTTTAGGTATAATATAAGTAAAATTATGTTCCTCATTTTAGTTTTTTATCTTCGTCTAGCTGGGAGTTTTGCTATTTTTAACCGACTTCCAAAAAGAAGGAGGTTCTATGTTTGTCCATATGTATTTTTTTATATATCTTCACCGTTGAGTACACCCTTCACTTGTTAGAGATTTTGTTAGTTTTAATTGTATTCTATTAAGATAGATTCCGAGGTGGTGACATTTTTTTTTTATAAAGATATGTTGATGTAAAATTTCAAGTATGTAAACAGATCATATTAGCATTTTTACCTACTTTTAATAATCTCATATTGACCTCAGACTTTGCAAGTGTTTATATTTCCGATGATAGTATAATAATTTAGTATTATCGAGCTGAGCTGATGGTGAAGCCAGAAGGTGGATAGTGGAACCCTTCAACGGCTACTAGTAAATATTTTGAGTTTGGGCTTATTTGCTTTGACATGATCTGCCCAAAACGTTAGAATTGGATTTTAGAGTCTGCTTGTTACTAATAAAAGCGAGTTTTTTAGTTACTATATAGAAATTGGTAGAAGAAGTTTACATATATATCATGATAACTTAAATAACTTAAGCGAATATGTTATTAAAATACTTAGTAAGAAGAAATATTTACTACTAACTACTACGCTTATACTAAAGATGTAAAAATATAAACCAATTTCCAACACGAAAAAAAGGACCTGGGGCCTTACCATCACCTATTTTAAAACATTCATACTTCAAGACTGTTTTGTTTCAAGATTACAATAATCTTACTTTTATTCGTACCATGACCTTTAAAAAGCAAGCTTGTTTTAAAATTGCTTAGTGATGCGACAGAACGAATGATTTGTCTATTTCCGCCTATAAAAGAAAAGAAATAGTGCTATATAAGTTGTATAGCGTTATCCCTGTCACTCCGAGAGTCGTTCGTAAATATGATTAGTACTTACCTAGGATAAAATTAAAGACAAATATTATATTATTTAATTTCAAATGTACATGTTTTACACAAAATATACGCAATCTATGTCTGTTTTATATTATTTATACAATTAATTTTAGTATAGTTTTAAAAATTAGGAAAACTATTAGAAAAGAAAATAAAATAAATTACGGCTAAATTGTGATACAAAATTCGGAACAAATTATTTACTTGACAACCGTCTGACTATTTGTTTACTTGTCTGACGACGAGCGAAAATTAAAAGTCAATGAGATGATAGTTTGTTTATGTGAGCTTTTAGATTAGAATAAAACATGTTGGACTTATTTTATTAGTAATTTGTACAATATAAATTAACAGTAAGAAACAAGGTAAGGTGTACTGAAACGTTTTATTCATTAAATAAATTTTCAAATCAATGAAATACTAGCCTACATAGTTTCACAAGTACTTCGCAAAGGAGGCATTTGGAGAAGCAAGAAAAAAATGCTTAATATTTTTGGATTTTTATTTCAATTTAATATTTAATATAACTTATATTATCATCACCTACACTTTTTTAATATCATAAAGCTATAATTTTTCAGTTTGACAAACACAAAAATAAAATAGACACTTTAAAAACGTTTAATTAAAACTGTTTTTTTTTAGGATTTTAAGTGCTGCTTTTCCCTGAATCAGTGGAGAAAATACCTCCACGTAGCCTAATAATTCTGCTGCTGATCAAAGAAGTACTGTGTCGTTGATTATTGCTACGATGCTGTAATTGAGTTTCCTTTATTACATATTTTGTTATTTTATAAAAATAAATATATCATTATAAATACATAGTTGTTATAATTTTTATAAGTTCTTTTAGGGTTCCACACCTAAAGGGTCTATATAATATGTATAGAAATCTTTCCACCCAACTTCTTACATATTTTTTGGATAATATAATATAAACTCTTAGTAATATTATAAATGCGGAAGTAATTCTGTCTGTCTGTTTATTATCCTCTCATGTATTCACACTTAAACCTCAATATTTTGTAATGTAGGCATCAAGTAAAGCGAGTAGGGGGTCGAAAATGCGAAAGGGAAAGACTAAAAGTAAAAGTACTAAAGGAATTACTAAACTAGAAATAAAGTTTCTATAGGTATTTTTCTTTACTATATTTCCTTTGCATACGTAAATTCTCATCAGAGAGTCTCGCTACAGAGTTTGTTTTACTTTTTTTATAATAGATATTGCTTAGTAAATTCTTCTCAATTGATGTCACAAAGGTTACATTCGAAACATAGCTGAAAACGAGATTTTGTGTTCTACAAGCTTCTGCTTTATAAGCTTTTATTATCATAAGTATTTCGAAATGATTACACTTCTAGAATCAAAGTATACATTAAATACCGAAGTACTAAAATTACACAATACGTGTATCAATCGATAGATTTTTGAAAATAATAGGTTTTACTCAATTTATCCGGCACAATCAATTACCTTTTATATTGTAAATTTTGAAAATAATAATACATCCGTCACGTATCAACAACTTTTACAAGATTGCTAATTATAACAGAAAAGTAAGAATGCTATTTGTCAAAATTCACCTCATGGTACGAATTGAATGAACGATAATAACATTTTCTTAGTAATTTTGGTGTCGTGACGTCACAAAACTGCTAAGAAAGTAAGAATGTTTCAAGCTTATAATAACCTTGCTTTTAAGACGTCATGGTACGAAAACTCAAAGTAAGATTATAGTATTCATGCTATAAGAGTTCATGGTAAGGCCCCTGAACCGGAGTTTACATTTGAAGGGTACATGCAAAGATCAGAGAAAGTTATTATATTTTATTGAGATCAAAGTATACAATAACTTTTAACTATGTACATTTTTACAATTCCCTTTCTTTACCCGTATGTTATGGACTTTCCCAGTTTTTTTAGGTTATCCTGGATAAGGGTTATGCGTTATATCTACACCTTTACAAAGATCTATTTACTTTAGGGTTACATTAATGACCTAGTTTGTACTGAAATTGCTTTCCAGCCAGTAAAAAATGAGTACCATATGTACATAATCTATACTAATATTATAAAGAGGTAATGTTTGTGAGTATGTGATGTTGTAGGGGGTAATCTCTGGATCTACTGAACCGATTTAGATGAAAGTATATATTTTGAGACCCTGGGAAGGACATAAAATACTTTTTATCCCGGAAAACATTTCTTAAGGGGGTGAAAGTTTGTATTGGGAAGCAAGCTAGAGACAAACCTGAGCGAAGCGAGGGTGAGTCGATAGTATAATAATAGATTACGAATTAAGTTACGTATTCTGTCGTTAATTATAATTAATTTTCTTTGCAACAAAATATATTACTGTGCTCTAAAAAGGATAGACACGCGTGTAACTTCAAAGCACTTAAGTACGTCGTAATGGGAACATTAGTTATGATTAATTATGAATTTACATAGACTTGCGAATTGAGAATATAAGACCCTTTGCTTTTACATAATCACGTTCATAGAAACTGTGTGAAATTAAGTGTTCTCACACAGTTTTTTATGACATATTAATATATTTGAAAGCGTAGGGAACGTTTTTGTATTGCACATTCAAGAAAGCAAATGTAAATAATTAGGTACTAAAATAATTATGCAGTTTTATAGTTAGAATGTTTTTATTTATATATATAAAGGCAGCAGTGAGTCGAAAGTTCGGTTGAGTTTCGGAGTTAAACGGCGATTAAGAAGAAATACGAAGAAATGGGAAAGTGAGGTAAAGTGAAGCGAAGTAATAGTGCAATCGAAATTTGTGATGGAAATAATACTCAGTGACTACGATAAAGGTACTGCGATTGTATGTGAATTAGTTAAATGGACTCTGGTATTTATTAAAAGCAATAAAATATATAATATAGTGCAAGTAAATTGCTAGAACTGTTTGATAACTCGCTCGCGAAATTATTCACGAAACACATTTTTATGAAGGCCTCAGCATTGGTAATCTGAATATAAATATATATCTGAAAAAATATTCTGATTTTTTTGATATGAAATATCATTGTCTACCTATATAAATAAAAATGAATGTTAAGCGCAAAATTCGAGAACAGCTCGACCAATTCAGGTATTTAAGGTATAAAGAGAAAAAATAAAAAAAATACAAAAAAATAAAAATTCAAATTTATATGGCTAGCGCTGGCTAATAACTATTTATATCCATTTAAAACGTACCTAGCGACGAACCCGAGCGAATAAATATAATAGTACAACCTATGGTGTTTAAAATAGAAAATGAATTAACAAACTTGTGTGAAATTACTATTAAAATGTTTAGAAAAAAATCACGTATTTTTATGGTCACGGTCGATTTGTCCAAGTCAACATACCCGTAACTATTAGGTATACATTATTTTATATTAATTATTAATTTATCATCTTCCTTTTATCTAACGGAAACACACGGCAGGCATTACCGGAGAGTTTACGTTACTACAAAAACAGATTACTTTCTTGTATTCAGGATGTGTAGTTTCCGTCGTTACATCATTATAGTATAGCATTATCTGAGCTTCATAATATCTATTATTTAAAAGGGATTAGCACGTGAGGTGTTTAATATGAAATTCATTATGAAATATATGTATATATTTTTTACTTGAAAGATTTTTATGCAGTTACATTGCAAAAAACCTAGATTTTTTACTTTTTGTTGAACACAATTTAATCAAAAGGAATTTTAGTGAAATTCTCTTAAGCTATGATCGTTAAGTAGTAAGTTTGAAAAATATATAACTGACAGTTATGTGTTAAAGGCCTGTTGAGAATATAATTTATTTTGAGTGCAATTTAAATCGAAATTAAAAATTACTTAGTCATGAATATATTTAATTAATATACCTTTAGGTAAGCAACATACTCTTATCTGTGTTTAAAATTTCTTACTATTTGATAATAGTTTTATATTAAAAACATATGCGAATAAATTTTTAAAAAATGCTATGTATTTTTTATTTAAATAAATAAAGTCATCCATATAACTAATATGCAATAACATCATAGCAAATCATTCAACGGAACTTCTGGAGCAAACTAACATGAAATATTGATTCCATAGAATTATTTTGATTTACATAGCACCATATAATTATTTTGATTGACAGAAGCCGCGTTTCCGTTCATCGAGAAGTGTTTTATAAATAATATAGGAAATAAATGCGAGTTGTGAGAATGAAACAAATGTTTTTAAATGACAAATTAAGGACCCGAACTATTTTTTTCACTAAACTAAATATCCCATGAGAATCACTTGACATAACATAATAAATCTAGATGTCACTATCCGGCCTATAAACTTTTCCCATGAACATCGATCTACTGGTCTGTTTCTGTGTGGAAAAAGTTCGAATAAGCTTTAGTTATTAAAGTTTTAATTCGAATAAGTTTTATAATATTATATTTATACAAATTTAAATTTCAGATTGTTAATTGCCAAATCGATCTAGATGTTAGTGGCGGGCTTATATGATTGCAGATCTTGAATTCCAGGGTTTGAATCCTGCAGATTAATTTAATAATGAAAAGAGCTATTGAAGTATTTTGTAAAGAAATAATTAACAGTAGCACTTTGGCTTGATTGTAATCGGAATAGTCTTACAAGCTCTCTCAAGTTTTATTTTTGAGTCATAGTTCATATACTCTACAGGTAATTATTTTAAGGGTACTCTATCAACTATGCCAGTTTTTTTGATTTATTACCATATTACACAATAGAAATTAATAAACAGAAAGCGGGAAGCACAAAATTAATCTTTTTGTGAAGATTAAAGAAATTAAGGCTAATAGTATCGTAATATAATGAGATTGTTAATAATCTACATACTAGCGTCTCTGTTCACAACCACTTATATTGTTACATATATAAAAAAAGTGGTACATTTTTAAATCAAAACGTTTTTTAGTTTCTTTTTTAATATTCTTTCATTGTTTTCTAAAATCTTTTAATAAAGTGTCACTGGACTATTTTACAAATGCGAAAGTTTATATATGTGTATACATGCTGCATACTCCTGCCTGCTGAAACGGCAGAACTGATCTGAAGAAATATTGCACATTTGGATTAAAGTAGAGTACATATGTATGCCCTGATGTGACACTTAGGTAACTGTTAGGACCCAAGCAAAGCAAGGGTAATTCGCTAGTGTAGAATAATATTAATAATTGTAATTAAATATGTATGAAAAAAGTCAATTATTAGAAATTAATTTATCTCGATAAGATATCTTTGTGCTGATCACAAGAAATAAGGCTTATGTAACGTGTATTATATACATATAAAGTTCTTCCACATACATATATTATTATACAATTTCCTTACAAATTGTTCTCTTCCGTTCCTTAGACGACATTGCAACACAAGTCATACTTTCGATAAAATTTAAATCTGATACAGATACCGCAATCTTAATAATTCTAGATAGATATACAATAGGGACATATCAAAGAATTCAAAGGGTTTACAGTGAGAGCGCTATATAGGATATCGGCTCCGCTTAGTTGGGTTAGAAAGCAAGTGAAACCGATACAGGGCAACGTCTTTATTCACTTAATAGCTTTATTTTCATTTACTATTTATGTGATTGTTCTAGTAAAAAAGTTGTCGAGATCAAGTTGCTTTTGCTAAAACAAATGAAAAAACAATAATAAAATCAATACGTCGTTATTCTATCTAAGCTGGTATGTTTACACTTTTTTTTAATAGTAATGTTTTTGTTTATTAATTTTTTTTTACATGAATTAAGTATTAATTTATTTAAATTGGTATTATGATATTTAAAAGAAAAGTGTATTTTTAACCGACTTCCAAAAGGAGGAGGTTCTCAATTATTTTTTTTATGTATGTACACCGATTGCGCTGAGATTTATGATTCGATTTACGTGATTCTTCTTTAGTTTGATGCGGAACAGTTGCCATTTGGTCCCATAAAAATTTAACATAGTTTGGCCCAGTAGTTTTCATTTTATGATTTTTTTTATTTACGTGGACGATGTAATTTTATGTGTGTTCGTGGATTACTTCGTCGTTCATGAACCGATTTTAATGATTTTTTGTTTATTGGAAGGGAGATATCCCAAGGGTGGTACCATAAGGAAACCAGGATCTGATGATAGCATCCCAGAGAAATTGAGGGGAACCTACGAAAATCGTAGTGGCGATTAGTACGTTTGTAAATTTTTTTTATTAAGTATTTTAAAGCACTACTATTTAATGAAGATCTGGAGTCGATCTAATGATGGAGCCAAAAGACAGTTGAGGTAACTCCTCAACGATTTACAGCAATTACCTTTTGGGCTTGACTAATTTGTATAAATGAGAACTTTACATCTAGATGGGTGTGACTGCCATTAGGGGTCTGAATAAATGGCTTAATGGAATATGTTTTTAAAAATCTTTCTTCTTACAAATTACCTGCTTATTACGTCTATATTAAAAATGAAAAAATAAAAACTTAAAAAAATACCGACTTCCGGGCACTGAAAGGTAGTAAATAACTAAACGGGGGTTTTCATTTATTATATGATAAGTTTGTCTTGTATCTGAACGTTGACTGCATTCGTTTTTAACTCGTTTAATAATAATTGAGCTGTGATTGAAAAATGATAATTTTGATTTTTCTTAATCATTTTTTTTTATTCTATTCAATATAAAATATAATATTTTCTAATTCTTTCTTAGAATATGCTGTCCAAGGAATCCTAAAACGAACAGTGAAAGTCTAGTTCATTGTTTTAAGTCTTTCAATGATATGTCAAGAAGATTAAAATACACCTCCATTCTATTCATACTTCGAAATAGTGTTTGTTTGGTTTTAGTGTGCATAGCGCTTGGTAACGTTATATTCATTATCTGAATTCGAATAGTATATTTAATTCGGACGCAACATATTTTATTTTCAATATCTATCATTCATTATCCACATTTATGTTTTTTTGTTAAATGTAAAAGTAACACTGTGTAACCTTTTCATGCTTAAACCGCTGAACAGATTTCCATAAAATTTGGCAAAGGCATACATTGCGTCTTGGAGATGGATGGACATAGGCTAGTTTTGATCCCCGTCGCAGTTAACACATGAGTGAAGCCACGGGCAAAAACTAGTTTATGAATAAGTCAAATCTATACACATAATAAAACTGCATGGATTAAGATCTGGCTGCAAGATTGCTACGTTCATAGCGTATTTAATCAAAATCAATTTTTTATATAAAAAAGGGCAATATGTTTTGACCGGGGTGCCTATTAAAATATGCCCGCTAGTATGTTCAATTAAATAAATAATAATTGACTTTTTGGAACAAAATCGATGCACTTGTTATTAAATTAAATTATACTCCACTTCACAGAAATATACGTAGAGAACTTGCAAAGTGATAGCTGCCGTTGCGCACTTTGCCGCAACCTCTTCGCAGCCAGGTGCAAGCAAGTCATATTTTGTTACATTTATACGTTCATGACGTATGTATATTCATCATTTATATATCAAATTAAAGCTATTTTTTTCTGTGTATGATAAAATACCTCTGCCTATGTAAAAGTGGCCGCATAGGAAAGAAAAGAAGGAATGAATATAATATTATAAAACATTTGCTAAACAATAACAACTGTTTGTTGCCATGGTAACCGTTGTTATTGACTGACAAATGTATATAATACGGTATGAACGTAACAACCTTGCAGCCGGATCTTGATCTATGTAGAGGTCGAATGTCTGTACATAGAAAAAAAATGCTAAAAACCGAATCAGGGGGATGTAACTAGAGAAATGGAAAAAATCCAGATTTTTTTCAATTTTTTTGTTTCTCTGTCTATCTGTTTCTAAGGCCTAATCTCCGAAACTGTTGGACTGATTTAAATAGAATTTTGAATGGCTTATATACCCGGTCACCATTTTAAGTACTTTTCATCCCGGAAAATTAAATAGTTCCCGTGGGATAGTTAAAAGACTATAGTAACTTATACAGCTTAGGAAACAAAAATTATTAATTGGATTTTAATGAAACTTTACAAAAATATAGTTCATACATCAGAACAACAAATAGTCTACTTTTTATCGGGAAAAAATGTGCGGTTCCCGCAGGATAGATTTGCTTTTGTTTGTCGCCAGTGATAAATAAATTCGTAGAAGTTACCATGGTTAAATGAATTCGTTTACTAAGTATTATATCTCTATAAATACAGATAATAAACATATAATTTCGTATTTATGTATATGTTCATTTTTATTTAAAAGTAAACACTCACCTTAACAAGTAAACTAAACTTATAAAACTGCTCTTTACAAAATAATTCCTAGCAAAATTGTATTCATGATGAGCTGTTTTGTCTTTATGCAATTATTACTGGTCAAAGGAATTTCTTTTTTTTAACCGTTTATTTTCTTGTTTTTTTTTTTTGCCGTGCTTATTCGACTAAAGATAATTTGCGCTATAATAGCAATGACATATAATGCTCATAGCGAAATTGTACTTGAAAGGTCATCATACATAATGCCCTGATTATTGATTATTTCAAATGTCTAATAATAGGCCTGTTTAGTTGAACTAGTTTGATTTTGTTTCTAAAAGTCATGATGCTCATATTTTTATGTAATTTTTTATTGAGATACACTTGTTAAATTGTATTACTGATATATACGTTTTTTTTTATATTTAAACTTAGGGAATTTAAACTTAGGGAAAATGTAATTGAATCACCAGTTAGATTCAGATGATCTTGTTGGTTCCGCTTTCATGTTAAAATGGCTTAACGGATTAGGATGAAATTTAGTACACAAATAGATTACGACCTGGAATAACACAGACTACTTTAGTAAAGAAAGAATAAGTCTCTCCTGGCTTATAAACACTATATTATAAAGATTATTTGGAACAGAACATAAATTTTATACGTAATATATTTTGCTTATTTATACGATATTTTCTAAGACCGTTGTTCCGTAATAATCGATTTATAAAAATATCTTCGTCAATATTGCGAGTAATAATCGGGCATGTAATGACAGCTGCCACTCGTGATGATATGCTCTTAGCATTATACCACTCACCATGACATGATATTTTCGAAAAGGTAACATAAAATTTCTATAGTCTTATTCACTAGCTAAATAATATTTATGTTTTTAGCTAATTGTATTGTTTATTTCAATATTAGATAGTACTTTTAATATTTTTTTTGAAATCATTAAGTAATCGAATATTACATGGATGACATAATGAAAATCATGTAGTACTTTTGCATATTTTATTTAATACTAGCGACTTACCCTCGCTTCGCTCGGGTTCGTCCCTAGGTACGTTTTAACGGTTAGTGATTCCCATACAAAATAAACAGTTCAGAACTTTTTCATTTTCCAGCAGTTTTTTTTTGTTTTCGCAAAAAAAATATATTTAAACCACCCCTGACACACCCCCCACAAAAAAAGAATTATTCAAATCGGTTCAGCCGTTTTTGAGTTTTAGCGAGACTAACGAACAGCAATTTATTTTTATATATATAGATATTTATTGTAAAAGTATCAAATAATTGAAATATTAGAATTAATAATAATTTTGAACTTGATATTGTACACATATAATAATCAATCTGGGAGTACGTACATTTTATGTATTTACTTGTTTGTTAGATTTAATTCTATTAAACGTAGCGTAAATAAAATAATATAAATAAAGCTTTTCGAAAAGTTCACGAGGATTTTCCAAGGTAGGTATTATATTAATAATTTAATATTAAGTAAGGTTTCATTACCAACATAAATAAATGATGAAAGGCTTCGATTTTCGCTTTCCTCAAGAACATAGTATGTGTTATGTATAGACCTTTCTTATGTCGATATGTAGAGTATATTTAACATCGCTACAAATGGTACGCGCGTCCACTTAGGTACCAAACGAGTAGCCAGCTGAACGCCTTAGTTGCACCAATTGAAAGTATAAACATTGTACACGATATTATTATTTTGAGAATTATAATTGTTATATATATTGAATAGTATATATATTTATTACTTATAAAATATTAATTTAAAATTACTATACACATTCATTTACAGTATATACTTGTATGATTTTGAAAAACTTATGGAATATAATTTTTTTAATCGTTCATGTGTTAAATTATAGGGTTTCCTTCGGCTCCGCTTGGACAAGAAAGAAAGAGTGCAGTTTAAATTACAAGTAAAATGCGGTGATTGCACACACTGTACAGTGTTTTAAGTGTCAATAACTAAGTGCTGAATGTTCAAGTGTTTATGTAAGCCTGTTCATCATGTTTATTTTAAAGGTGAGATTGAAATATTTTTTACAAATTTTCATACTTAATGTAACATTCAGTATTAAGATACTTAACATAATAATAACAAAAAGATAACAATCATATATTTGTTCCAATGTATGTATACTAATATTATAAATAGAAAAAAATTGTTTTGTAATGGATTTTTGTAAAGGATAAACTGAAAATCCACTGAACCGATTTAGATCAAACTTAGTGTGATCATAGTTTGAGTCCCTGAGAAGGACATCGAATATATTTTATCCTGAAAATCATCTCTTAAGGGAGTGAAAAGGGGGAGGAAAGTTTGTATGAGGAATCAATAATTTCATAATTAAGGGATATAAAACCCATAATACCTATGTATTTACCAATATATAGTCTATCTATTCCATCGAAGAATATATATTCGAGCGAAGCGAGGGTGAGTCGCTACTCGCTAGTATAAAATACGTATTTACAAAAATAAGATTTCAATGCATTTTGAAAGTAACGAATTTATTGTGCATGAAATAATAAGCGCCTTTTACTGGTTTTTATGTCAACTGGTTATTAAGCAAGATAACAATTTAAGCATTTTTAACGTAGTGATTTTCAAATGAGAATAAGGGTTTAAGTTTTACTGAAATTAGATTCTTAAATAAAACAATAAATTTGCAATAATTAAAAAGTTATAATATGAGATGATTAAAAGGACCTAATTATAACTAAGCGAAGCGTAGAGTAATCAAGCGAATTACGAATTTGGGTCAATTTTTGAGCATTATCTTGGAAAATAATGAATTATTAATCTTGCACCTTGGTCGCTTGATCACGATGCTTATGCCTGGGTGTAAGAAATTGTCGAGCACATTCTGCGTAGAATAATGCAAAAGAAAACCGCATGAAAACTCGAAAACACGTTTCCCCACGTTTTTCCAAACATGAGACTAATCTAGATCAATTTTTCGCCTCCGAAAACCCCCACATACCAAATTTCAGCGAAATCGTTAGAGCCGTTTCCGAGATAGCCGGTATAAATAAATAAAGATATAAATATACAAGAATTGCTCGTTTAAATATATTAGACAAATAGACAAAATAGGGCATGGTCTTAATTATAACAGGAAAAGCTTAAGAAGTAGTATATATTATTATATATAGTATTGAATTTATTTGTTTATATATTTTCGGATATTTCGATTCCGAGAGATTCCATCATTTTAAGTCCGATTTCGACATTACTATTAGGTTAAAGGAAATTATCAAAACAGGTAATAAAATCTATATGGAATATATACATATGTATATTAAATACATATGTATTTACAGATATTAATGTGAATTTAATATTTAAATTATTCTATTTATTTAAACGCATTAATATATTATATAAAAATCACTATGTTTTAGTTTCATTTTATCGGCTAATTAGATTTGTCTTTCGTAACACTTCAACACACAGGCGAAATTTTATTACGTCTTAAATGCAGTCCACTTTTTTTTTTTAAATTAAGTAATTCATTCCTTACATCTTAAACTTTGAATACTAATCTAAGAAGCTGTAAAATTAATTAAATGGTTAAAGAAAATAGAAAATGGTAATTTAGTAGGTATAAGAATCGATGCGTGAAACTGGTTACGTTTAAATAAATGAATTGATGTCATTGTCTTATGACGATTATCTAGCAGAGTGGTACTGACCCCTTTTTAAAAACTCCAATAGGATCCCATCAAAAGCGACAAAAGCCACATAGAAACCAATAAATATTTATTGGTTTCTATGTGGCTTTTGTCGCTTTTGATACAGAATGAAGGTACAGAAGGTACTATGAGTTTCTTCCCATAGAGACAATTTTTATGTTGCGCAGGGGATCAACTTGATCTTTATTTGGTCAAATGTCAGGAAAAAATCAATTTTCCGACCAAAACGTGTTCAAAATAAATTGAGAGTGATAAAATGCGAGCGTTTATGTTAGTAGTTCTTTATAGTGTGTATTCAGTGCATTTGCCATAATACGTATTCTACATTGAATGAAATGAGGAAAGAAATAAAAAAAGAAATAAAATTCATGTAGTGCTTTTCACACAATAAATGGATTTCCTTATTTTCTTTTCTTTCTGTTAGTCCTACGCCATAACATGTTTAAAAATCCAAAATTCAATGATATAGACACAAAATTTAAAAAATAATACGTACAGAAAACTCATAATTATCTATATCGATATCACAAACGTGGATTTATTCACTTTAGCGATATTAGTGAAAAATTATGGGTTATAAATAAATACATATTTGTTGTTAGTAGTAAGGATAATTTTACGCAGAACTGAGTTTGAAGCTTTTATTTATATAAATAATAATCTATGCCATATTTACCAGAACCTCGTTCCAGCTAGTAATAATCCTGTAAAAATTAAAATCGGATAAGCTGTTCTGCCATCTTCATCCCGTGGGAGTCCTTTTTCTATACCGGATTATATATTTTTATGTAACAATTGTAGAAACCTCATCCATCAGTGAGAGCCTTGTTAAAATCAGCCGTGACGGAAATTAGCGGGTACATCAAAACACAACTTCAATTGTTGTTTTAGTCTCGTTATCATGCTATTAAGGCTTCATACGGAGTTGCTATTTTACAAAAAACGTACATTTTAAATTTAATTAAAAAGAAAAAGTAAAATAGAAATAATAAGAAAAAGTAACTTTAAAATACTCCGTTTCGTCATCTGTTTGGTAAATTTAAAATATAATATATTAAGCATTAAGTTTTTTCAACATATAGACCACAAAGTATTGCTTCATTAAGTGCGGTTAATTTTGAATTTATTTTTTCTTATGTTTCTTAACAGAAGTTACCAAATCTTTGCACTATTTACCAGAATTCATATGAAAAATGAAATCTTTACAATTAAGATAAATCGTCTGTTCAACGTTAGCTTTTGTCATGTTAATTATACTATTATTAATTAGTATTCATTTCATTGCTTGAGTTTTGTTTTCCATCATTTTGCTTTGTAATGTACTTCAAATTAGGAGGAAGACGTCATAATTAATTCTGGTATATGTTTTTTTTTGTTGTAAAACATACTATGTCACGCCATATCTTCGCCCATTATAAACTGGATTCTTTATTTAATCTCAAGGGTGTTCTGATAGAAACAAGAAAACGCCCTCTAGGTGTAGAATAATAAAAATTTAAATAGTATTTAGGTCGGTATTACAGGAGAGATACTTCTAAACCGTGACGACTGACGATGATTGATTGGGTGATAATTCATAAATAAATTTTTTTATATATCAGCTGATATTGTTTTAAAACAAATTTTAATATCAGATATTATGCTTGGCTTTTGGAGTACAATTGCAATCTTGCTTTAACAAGTTACATAAATGTTGTATTATTTTTCATTTATTTACATTACATATATAATGTACTTTAATATTTTACATAAATAGACAATTCAGAGTGCAATTACTTTATATTGGTCTTTAACACATTTTTTTTTCTCATAGCTATGACTTTAATGCTTAGATAATTGACATAGTTTATATCTATAATCCTGATTGCCTTGTACCCATGATTTAACTTTTTATGACATTTCTGTGTAAGACTAAATATTTATGATGCCTAACTTACTGCATTAGGCTGCATATTTAAAGTTACACATTACATTTAAAGTGTTCAAAATTGTTTTTAATACTACGAGTAGTGTTATTTATTTTATCTTCTTACCTTTCTCTTAATAGGCAGACATAGATAAATAAATTAACTAATCGCTTTCACTGTTTCCTCTTTAATTAAGATAATTTGTTTAGTTTTTGTGCAATAGCGTAATATTGTATTAACCAGATTTGAGTTACTATCGTATCAAACTCATATCATATTCATATATGACTAAAGTAATGAACACTTAATTTAAAATTGTATTTTGTAAAACATTTATTTCTAGTTTATTTCTCAAAATTCCGTGGAATAAAATTAAAAATATATTTAGAAATGATAATTCCGGATGAAGCTATTTCTATTTCTAAGAAAACAACCAAAGTCCAATCGCATTTTTGGGTATATATACATATTATACATACATACATATATATATATATATATATATATATATATATATATATATATATGGGCGAAAGATTTTTTATTCAATGATTTATTCGATTAATTATAACCTAATTTTCATAAAAAAAATATTTATTTATAAATCAAGTTATAAACGTTCAGAATCATTTTTAAGAACTGTGCATACATAATATTATGCATATTGAACTAGCGATGCACACTCACTTCGCTCGAGTTCGTCTCTAGGTATGTTTTAACGATGAGCATGGAATAGATAGTCTATATGTTATATGATATGTAAGCCTTCCCAAATAATCTAATGCAAAAATAATTTTTGTAATTGTAGTTCCTGACATTAGCGTGTTCAAACAAGTTCAATCAATTGGACGATCAATCGATCGAACAGTTGGTTGATCAATCGGTCGATCAATCAATCAATCAATCAATCAATGTATTGATCAATTTAAAAAAAAACCTTTTTTAAGTATTTAACTGTTTCATTAATTAAGCGTCAATATCATTAACGCTGATCTTTAAGTCAACTTAACCCTGATAATTTTTTTGCCCTCTCAGGAGATGAATTTCGAATAATCTGATTGATAACACATATTACTTTTTTTATCTTGAATACTTAATTTTAACAATAAAAATGGTGGATTTTATTACCAACTTTACGACCCATTTTTACCCCCTTACGGGATGAATTTCAAAAATGTTAGTACAAAAATGTGGTTACACGTGTTTATTTAATTGAATTGAAGATCATTAATAGCAAACATAGAATCTTTCATCCCCTATTTTACCCCCTGATTTTTTATAAAAAAGTGATACTGTCAACTTTTTTCACTAACCTAGCGCTCACATATCAATTTTTACATTTCTGACGTCAAAAATGACGAAGTTTCATACAAAATTTCATCCCCTATTTTAACCCCTTAGGGGATGAATTTCCAAAAATCCCTTCTTGATGCACACTTAAGGTCATTTAAAAAACATTTATGCAAAATTTCATGCTTCTAGACCCAGCGGTTTCAGCTGTGCGTTGATTGATCAATCAGTCAGTTTCTTACTTTATATATATGGACTAGCGGAATAGAAAAACAAAAACAAATCTGTCCCACGGGAACTGTACATTTTTCTGGTATAAATAAATTAGGTGCATAAGTTGTTGTGTACTAAGCTGTATAAGTTACTACGGTTTTTAACTATCCCACGGGAACTCTTTAATTTTCCTTGATAAAAAGTATTTAAAATGTTGACCGGGAATATAAGGTGCCACCACGCAAAATTTCATTTAAATCGCTCCAACAGTTTCGGAGAGAGACAAATAGACAGAAAAAAAAAACTGGATTTGTTCTATTTCTCTTCTTACATCCACCTGACTCTGTTTTTGCATTTTTTTCTATGTACACACATTCGACCTCTACAGTTTTATTATATGTATAGATAGAATATATTGAGATTCATGATGGTACCATAATAAATAAATTTTGCTATTTTACTTTTACTGTCGGCGCGTTAAACTAAATTTTCGTGTTTATTTGATGGCTAATTAATAATTATTAATTACACTAATGAGTAGCCTTGTTAACCTTTGCTAATCTTGACAGGCGTTATAACTGGGGTTAAATGTAGCTAGTTACTCTGTAACTGACATAAAGTACTCGTAATGCGTACATATTTCTATAATGAGGTGATAAATCAATATTTAATGTGTTTTTTTTTATATTTTCAATAAAAAATGAGAGTGTTTTGAAATCCATATCGATACTAATATTATGAATGTGAATGTTTGTGAGGATGGTTGGATGTTTGTTACTCTTTCACGTCAGAACGATCTGGATGAAATTTGGTACAGACATAGATTATAGTCTGAAATAAAATAGGTTATTTGTTATCCCGATAAAATGTACAGTTCCCGTGAGGTAGATTTGTTTTTGTCTAGTTAAGAACCCGAAGCGAGGGTGAGTCGCTAATAGAACATAATATATACATATATCCACAGTGATAGATTTTCAATTTTTTATTCACATGGTTAACGCACGCTTCACATGAGAATGACGGTTGACGGTCGAATAACTGAAAAGGTTTTTAATAGCAGATGTTTTTTAAATTTAAATTAAAGAATAATAATAAATAAAAAAAATAAATTGGGATATTAACACACAGCACCATCTAATTCCATGGTAAGCTACGAGGCTTGTGTTATGGACACCAAATAGTTGATACTATACTTATATATAACTTTAAATACATACATTTTATAAATATAAACACCCGTGACTGGAGTATAAATATTCGTGCTCATCACACAAATGAATGCTTCCAGCGGGACTCGAATCAACGACCGCTGGCATAGCAAGTAGGGTCACTACAAACTAAGCCAAACGCGTCGTCAAATTTTTATGTTTCATAATTTTCGACATTGTTATCGAGTCAAGCATTAGCTCTAAATTGAATAAAATGCTGACGCATGCGCAGCATCGGGGAGAAGTTGTAATCTTCTTATGCATTTCAATTATTTTTTATTAAAATGGGCGGACACTCATAATATTATCACTACCTTTCAAATTATTATGTCTTTCTTCCATAGCATTGCATGAGAAGTGAAATTTAAAAACAAAAGGCAATTTCATAACGCGGGCGGACTCTTTTATTTATAATTTTAGATATCTATTATTCTATTATGTTACGTAAGCCATATGCATGTCTCAAAAATAATTGTATTACGAGTGTAGAGTATCAAAGTAATTTTTGCACTAGCATTTAAACAATTAAATTATAATTCATGTTAAAAATGGTCGGTTAATTGTTTAATTTATGTAATTGTTATTCTACAATACAATAGAGATACATGCAATTTTGTCATTGTTTTATTGCAAAGAAAATATGTGAATAAATAAAGATGGTATATTAAAGTGTCGCTTGATACAAATAATCTAAAATACTACAGAAACATCCACCAGAAAGTGGAATGCAATTAGGTAACCACATAAACTGAGAGTAAAAGCTGGCACGCTCCCTTTTACAAGTGCCTGAGTTGCTATAGTAACCGGTTTAATAATAGGTTCTACTATATTTTTTACCATTCACCTGTTCTTTGCTATAATGTTAGAAACTGGTCGTCCGCACCTCTATATATGCCATTTGTAGCTCGAAAGTGCAGTGACCGCAGCGGAAATATTTCCACTTCTGAAAGTTATTAAAATTTTCATGTTAAATGTTTCAGGTTGCACCTTTATTTTTTATGGCCTCCCTTGTGGTGGCAGAGAAAAAGATCGAGTTGCAAGATATAGAAGAAGATAATTTGAGAAGCGAAAAGGAAACTCAATTAGAAAAATCGGGAGCACGATCACCAGAGCCATCTTCTGCTAGTGCACCAGGTTTACCACTTGACTTTTTGAAAAATGGTTACTTCCAATATTACAAGGAAGCTGAACAATCCCCTCAACAACAGCGTTACGTTCATCAGTATGCAGTTACTGAACAGCCTGAGAGACCCCTTGTAACACCAACGCCTCAATATGGTCCACCTGCTCCGCAACCAGCTATGGTAGGGTATTTGTCTAATGTACCAATGCAACTATATTTATTACCTCAGTACTACAATGAGCCTTCAGAGCAAGTGACCCATCAACAACTACATCCTGAGGTTCAGTTGCCTTCACATACTGTAGCTCAGGTTTCAGGCTATCAGGATGCAACTCACGCTCAGCAATCTGGGTACTATGAAGTGCCGGCATACGTAACACCAACCGGAAAATCTTATATACAGCAATACACTCAACCTATATCTTATGTTACTTATGCTCATCCCACTATACCACCAATTCAGTCTACTATCACACCCGTATTAACATATCAAATGCCTGTTGTTCATTACCAAACTGCCATTTCTGCACCTCCACCTAAGGGCTACTACCAAAGCACACAGTATCCAGACACAAATGAAGTTCAAGAAAATGAAGTGAATATTCCTAAACCATACTCTAGTCATAATGACATACACCTAACGAATCCTTCAGGGTTGGGTTATCATAGATACTATAATTCTCGAACTCCTGTAACAGAAGGATATAGGACAGCTCCTGTTGAGCTTCCACATCCAAGTCCTCTTCTTTTAAAGGCACCACCCTCACACTTAGCTCATATACCAAAAGCCTTGCCAATGTATCGACCTATAACAAAACCAGTTTATGCAACTGGAGGCGGTTTTTCATCAAGCACTTTTACACCGAGACCGAGTGAGTCATTCGGAGGACCCTATAAAAGACGACCTACATCTTTATTAGATTCATACATTCCATCTAGCGTTCAGATAGAATATATGAAAAGAGGACATGTGAAAGATGCACTATCTGCATATGAAGCATTGTCGAGCGGTAGACATTTGTCGCAATCACAATCGCAAGTTTTTCCTAGACACTATGAGCGAGGATTTTTACCTAATCAAATATATCATACTGCCGGAGGTGGCATTACATATGGACATCATAAAAGAGCTCCGAAACTAGATAAGATTACGAAAAAATGAGTAAAATTAAGAATTATTGTATAATTAATTTTTATCTTTTAAAATAGATAAATTCACATGTAAAAGACTTAAAATATATTTACATTAAAACTTGTGTCATTTAAAAATACACAATGTAATTTTGTAAATAGTTAATATTAATATTTAATTGTGAGTGTACTTGTTAATTATTATGTAAACAAATTATAATGAAGTTAACTTTATTATTGTTGTTTTAATGTTGAGTGGTCAGTATTTATATTTAGTTTTAAAATGTTTTTATTAATAAAGGAATTGTTTTATTATATTTTAAATAAATAAATTATGTTACAAATATCTAAACTTTTTAATATGTACATCAGAACGACAAAGTAATTCCTTAAATTAGCTATTATTAAAATTGTTTTAATATTACAAAAAACAAAACAAGGAATTAGTACCTATGTAGATGCTTTGTCCAAAAATCCTCTATATTATACTTATGTACATAAAGTAAAGTACCTGGGCGACCGAGCTTCGCTCGGAGTTCTTTTTTGTTATATCGTATTTTTTAGATCAAAAAACAAAAGTAAAAACTTTGTATCTGATCGCGATTCGAACTCGGACACCTGTTATTATTAATCTTACACCTGCATAAAAACTTGAAAACACGCGTTTTTCCAGACATAAGACTAACCTAGATCGATTTTCCGCCCCCGAAAACCCTCACGTACCAAATTTCAGCGAAATCGTTAAAGCTCTTTCCGAAATCGCCGGTATAAATAAATATACAAGAATTGCTCGTTTAAATATATTTGATAGATTATAATCTATACATGCATATAATAAAATAGTAACAAAGCGAAATCTGTATTTAAAATATTTTTAGAAAATAACTGTTACGTATTGTGCATAAAATATAGACCCTAACATAATAATTATTGAAATTTTTGTCTGTATGTCTGTGTGTCCGTTTGTTTGTATATCTGTATATGCATTTCATGCAAAAAGTACTGAATTGTACTGATTTTAAATAAATGTATAGTGATAACTAATAAGTTATCACCTGACTAATAACTCAGGCTAACATTTAGGATAAATTTTACTACAGGAAAACTTACATTCCCATTTGAAAACACAATAATTGGTTTTGTTGAGTCGTCCTTCGAAAACATGGCTAACGTTGGTTAACATGATGAGATACATCAAAACAGTGTACTAAAAATTGTATTGTGGCCTACAATAAGAAGCCTTAAAAATACTTATAGAAAAGTCTGGGTTAGCATGTGTTTATTTCCGTAAAACGTAGCTAGGAACGCACCCGAGCGAAGCGAGGGTAAGTAGCTACACAAGTACACAAGTACATACTAAAAGAATATATCATACTTTATACAATATAAATAATTTACATATTTTAAGGTTTTGATTCCACAACAACAAGTTTTGCAAATTGATAGATATATCTCAAACGGGTGTCTACTACTATACCTACTAATACTACTACTCTACCTAATATATGTACATACATATCTATACTATATTATTATTTGGTTGAATGCGCTAATCTCAGGAACTACTAATCCAATTTGAAAAAATCTTTTTGCATTAGATAGCCCGTTAACAGAGGAAGGCTATGGGTTATATATAATCCCGGATAAATGTACGGTTCCCGAGGGATAGATTTGTTTATATCTAGAGACAAACCCGAAGCGAAGCGAGGGTGAGTTGCTAGTATTTACATAAACTTTATATCATTGCTTGTCATAATTATAAGTTTAATAATTGATACAGATGAGGCAGAAAGTTGTTAAAAGAAAAAATACTTTCTACATTCGACGTTTTAATTACTTTTTAACTATACTAAAATTACAGTTTGCTTTTTGTTTATTGTTTTGTTTATTTTAACACTGATATCTGGAACTTATAGTCTGATTATTATTGGAAAATGCCTCCTTATTGAGGAAGGTTCTAGGTTATCAAACATCACGCTGCGATCCTAAGGAGCGGAGCAATTATATACCGAAAAAAAACTATGCCAATGGAGCCGCGAACAAAAGCTAATATATACATATTACCGAATTTACAGCTAAAAATACAAGAGGTACCTATTCAGTAGTATAAGAATGGCAAGTGTTTTTCTCACAGCATAATCTGTACACTAGACTTATATTATAAATACACAAATGTATTATACAATCTTTATTATGCTTGAATTAATGTTTATTTGAGATAATTTAGTTCCGGCGTCCGAAAGCCAGGGTCACGAGTGGACGTCGATTACTAACCTACTTTCTATGACGGAACGAGAGTGCTTTTAAATTATAGATATTATTTTTTTAACTAAATAGGCGAAGGATGTTGTAAAATATAATAATTTTGTTGAGTATCCAAGTGACGACATTTATGTTTATTTTTTTTACATGTTGGGTATCAGCAAAATATTAGTATGTCATATTTCAATTGAGAATCTCTACTCTTACTGTTTTCGATCAACTTAATTGTTAAGATTTAACTAAACGAAATTAAAGAAATAACTACATTTTGTATCTGGAAACAGACTGATAAACGTATTAATGAATTAATTAAAATATAAGCTTCTTAAAGCAATGATTCATAAAAAATAGAAAATTAAAAAAGTTTTAATACATATTAAGTATTGCAAAATTTTGCTACATATTTCGTTACATGACTGCTTTTTAAAACAAACAAAATCCATGATTGAGTTATTTAATAATTTATATAATTTTAATATATAGCTATTCTAATGTGTATATATATTGTCTAAAACTTCTAGGCGCCATCTATGAATAATCTAAGAAACTACAATGTGCAATCATTGATACACTAAAACTTTCTATTCACAGCACATTTATTTCAAAGCATGCCTCATGTGCTTACTTTAAAGCAGTTAAAGTCAAGCTGTATAGAGGGCGTAAATTCATAACTATTATCACTTTATTTATACTTTATGTACAGGAAGGATACTTTCTAAGAAATCCGTGCGAATTTCCGAGAATTCAATTGTTATCGTATACGACGGCGTGTACGCGGTCCTCGAGGGGTTAAAGTTAAGAATTATAATTATTGCTTTTGTAGGAAAATGCTCATATATTTTCCTTTAAACATATTACTATACTACAAAGAAAATAACAATCGAATCCCGGATTCGTGATATCAATCCTTAACTAGTAGCACATTACTACTAGTCTTGTAGTATATTATGTTTATTTAATGCAATTGCTGAAACAACTTATTATGAATTGTATTGTATTTTACACAGCCATTTTATTATATTAGTTTACAATCCGCAGAAAATTATTTTTTAAATGATGACCCTAATACTTCCAATGCACGCTAATTTTTGTCAAGCTTAAAAACCTTAATATTAGTATTATTAGTATTCTTAACAGTGACTGAAATTCAATTAAATTCAGAATCACTATTTTGTTTTAAAATTAAATTGTAAGAGGCAATGACAAAGCGGTATAATATTGACATTAGAACGATAATATTAGACTAGACAGACAAAAAAGTATGAAAAAAAAAATATTCAATTACTGCTCGTTAAACGCGTGTAAGTATTTCTTGTACAAATAATAAAAGATATTGTTATATTGAGTACTTCTTGAGATGTCTTCAAACTCTGTATTCGCATTACATAACCTCATCTGTGCATAGTATTACAACATTAGCACATACGCACACAAAAGACAAGACAATTTCTTAAGATGATATACTTTTCACAAAATGTTAATAAAATATATAAACTTAATATTTATTATATATCTTACTATTATTACGAGTATATATTTTTTTAAGTATTCATGAATTTAATAATAACTAAAATTAAAAAAAATACCAAGAATGTTTAATGTATAACAATACTTAAAGCTTAAGAAATATGCGTTTTTTTTTGTGATTGGTTTTATTCTCTTATAATAATGTTTGTTGAGTAGATTTTTGTCTAATTTGGATGTGGCTAACAATTATGTATTTTAAATTTATTTGCAAAGCTTGATAATCACAACCACGGACTCATAGTTAAGTATTATAGTAGCTTTCTTTTTAAGTCTAATAAAAATAAGTATGTATAAGTAGGTATAATAATAATAAAAAAATATAGTAGGTAGTATAAAAAATTATGAAATACATAAAAGTCAAAAAAGGACACAATAATTCCAAGGCCGATGTTATTTTATTATGATCCACAAGATTACCTAATATTTACGAAGAATTTTAAGCCTATGTTTAACTCATAGTGTGCACTCGTTCTTAGAGAGATTCCAACTCATAAATAATGCAATAATACACGTCTTCGGTTATTACACTTGAATTCATGCATTATAACTACAGATGCCTCATCTTCGATAAAAAGTGAAAATATGGACTAGCGTGCCATACTTACATTTGTTGCCACTAATTAAAAATATATTTGTATGAAGTTTGTATGTACAAACCAGGTGTAAATTAGTCAAAAATTACAGTGATGAAATCTTAACTGGCATCACCATTTAGGATAACTACCATCTACTGTACAATCTGTAATAAGTCCGCCTGTGTATTTACATAGTCCGAAATCAATATCTATATCCCTGTTATGTATAGTACGTACATATATTGACGACACGTTTGGCTCAGTTTATAGTGACCCTACTTGCTGTGCCAGCGGTCGCGGGTTCGAGTCCCGCTGGGGGCATTCATTTGTGTGATGAACACGAATGTTTGTACTCTAGTCATGGGTGTTTATATTTATAATATGTATGTATTTAAAGTTATATATGTGTAGAGTATCAACTATCTGGTATCCATAACACAGTAGCTTACCATGGATCTAGATGGTGCTGTGTGTTAATATCCCAACATGTTTATTTATTTATTTATGTCCCAACATATTTATATTCCTGTTATGTATAGGATTGATTTATAAGATCTACCAGATCGTAAAAAAATGTATTTTTTCTTCAATGATTGGAATTTCAAATTTCAAACCATAAAGTCAAAATCTGACTAAACTTTTATAAAAAAACTTAGTTTATAAAAAATATTAAGAAAGTTTAATTAAAAAAAATATTTAGCTTATTTTAAGACTAGTGTGATACATCTTACAGATACATAAATCTTAAGTTATATAATTTTTCTGCAGTCTTCATGTACATTACCGTAAATGAACAGTACCGTTTGAAATGTTTTATGACACACTAATTAAATTTTATATAATGCAACACTCAATGCCATCATTCAAATTGTAAATTACATGTATCTATTAAAAAAAATCTTTAATTTAAGACAACGTTGTAGGCCTAGAAAGAACGACCATATAATATGTACTAAAATGGGAAAACAAAACTTTTCCACGTATGTATTAAAAGTTTTACCTAAAATCAACTGCGTTTTTCTCTAAAATATTACTAAGAGGAAAAAAAATATTGTATTATATTTGAAAATAATAAGTAGTCCAACTCATTAAATTATTCAGACTATTTTTTAAAATATCACTATAATATAGATTAAAAGAATAACACTTAAAAATACTTATTTTAAAATAAAAGTTGAATTTTAATCGATTTAATTCATTTTAAGTGAATGAAACTAGAAAAAATCGGATACCGTATGATATTTAACTTATTAGATATAATATATGATGAATAATAAATATCATTGATTGATAATTACAATAAAAATACAACATAATTGATTTAAAATCGATATATTGATTTTTTTGATGATAATTAATCTCTGTAATGTTTTAAGTTTATAGCATTAAGATATTAGCATTTATTTACTTACACTATTCATATTATGTTTTTTCACTATGGAGGAAATAATGAAGTAATAAATTATATAAAGTAATTTTGTTTGTAGAATTGGAGCAAGAATATCGAGAGTGTTTGGATTTTAACTAATTTTAATTGGTAGGAATTAGTAAAGGTAAAAAGAAAAGTTTGTTTTAGATGATAAGTAGTAAAAAGGCACAAAGTACTTTTTTAAATTTTTTTTTACTCATTTTAGTCTCACAAGTAGCAATAAAATTAAAAAAAATAAAAACCTACTTCCAAGCACTGAAAAGTAAAAAATAACTAAACAGGGGTTTTCATTTAGAATAGATACCTAATCAGATATTTTCGAAGTCGGTGTGCTTTGATTTGTATTGGCTGGCACCGACTTCGAAAATATCTGATTAGGTATCTATTCTGAATGAAAACCCCTGTTTAGTTATTTTTTACTTTTCAGTGCCTGGAAGTCAGTTTTTATTTTTTTTTTTTTAAAGTTTTTATTTTTTCATTTTTAGTGTTGACGTAATAAGCAGGTAATTTGTAATTTATAAGAAGAAAGAAGAAAGATTTTTATTAATAAAATCATATTCGATTTAGCCATTTATTTAAAAACCGCTTGACCGATTTCGATAAAATTTATATGGGACCACCGAGGAAGAATACCCTTTAAAACAAAAAAATAATTTTCCAAATCGGTTCAGCCGTCTTCGAGTAATCCGTGAACATACATAAAAAAAAGGAAGAAAAAAGATTCCGACGAATTGAGAACCTCCTCCTTTTTGGAAGTCGGTTAAAAAGGATGAATATGGGTTCGTGAAGGTCACGCTTAGCCTCCCGATGTGTGTCCACCTTGTCGTATTGGGCAGGGCTCATTAGCGACCGGCAATTTAGTTAAGCGTGAAGCCAAGAAAGGCACTTGGGAGGCGGTCCATCTTGATGGGCGATGTAACAAGCCGGTTGCTCCCGGTATTTATCAAATAACAGATTGGACCGTTGAAGAAACTTCATGGTTGTAGTGATCTGCTTCGGTAAACGAGTCATTGGCACGTTGTAGTTGAGTGAGTAAGCGATACTGCGCCCATGAAGACGGGGAGATTCTGTTGGGTTTAATGGGTAGTACTGGCTTTTCTAGTTGTAGAGTCCTACATAACCACCAGTGTATGTATGCAGATGATATGCGTAAATGCATTTCTCCACGTTAAAAAAAGGTCACGTTTAGCTTCTATCAAAATTAAACGTGTATACATACAATTTTTTCTTGTTCGCGTTACTAAAAGTTAACCCTTAGTAGCCTGATTTACGCGAGTCTTCTTTTTTAAATATTACTGTATTTGCTTGAGGGTCTAGATGAAGGGAAAAATAGCTAAATAAATCACAATATTTATTTTACATATTTATTTAAAAAAAAAAACAGGTATCAATTTTGATACTTCAGGCATTATGGCCATAAAGAAATCTTAAATGACCTATGCATGAAATAATGCGAAACATCGATTGTTTTTATTATCGCATAAAGATACTTTGCATTTTTTACAGAACCAGGAGGTAAGTTTCCTACAATTACTAAATTTACATTTATTCCTAGACTCCATAAATATTTTTTCATGGCCAATACAATCGGAACGCACGTCAGTTGGGGGTAGTACTTGTGCACCTGTCCGGGGTTTTTTAGAGGGTACTGTATTGTCTTGTTGACTGTTGGTACTGGGTCTGCCCCTTTTATTTTTTGAGTGACTTTGATATCTACATAAAGTATCGGCAAGCTCAGTTCTAAAATCTGCTAACTTCATAATATTCTTCTGAAGTTTTCCTTTCCTTGTGTTTACCTTTTTGTACAGTACCCAAGCATTGATGACAGTCATGTCTAACAAGTGGTAGAAGAGCCTCGTTGTCCACTTTCTCGACTTTATGCGGATGCGATATCGACCAATGAAGCTATCCATCAAATCAACGCCGCCCATGTGTGCATTATATTCTTTTACAACCCGAGGACATGATATTTGAATATTGGCCTTTAGTTTTTTTTCGTAGCGGGTTATAGTATCCGCTGGTTCAGCGCCAACATACGTGGATAGTAATAATACCTGTTTGTTGTCTTTCCAACTTGTGGCCGACAATTCTAGGCCTTCGTGAGAGGCCACATTTTCGTGATATGTTCCTCTGGGTACGTTAGATTTCATAATCTCCCGTTTCTCCGGCAACTTGCACGACTTTCCAAGCCTGTTTCTCTGTACTGTTCCAAGACAATAAATACCTTCGTTGGTCAAGTAATGTACCAGAGGAATATTCGTATAAAAATTGTCAAAATAAATTATATGATTGACATGCCTTGGTACTGGTCGTAGCAATCGAATAACTGTATTCGACACAGCTCCGAGGTCTGGTTCGCCAGGTAAACGGTCCATGTCCTTAGCTCCCGAGTAAATCTCAAAACTGTAGGCATAACCAGACAGAGAGCATAACACGTATAATTTGAATCCCCACTTATAGGGCTTGTTGGGTAAATATTGTTTCATAAAATGTTTCATTTTTGTGGAACACATCTGCTCGTCTAGTGATAGACGATGCTCAAATGGTAAAGTAATAAATTTCTTGTTCAAATAGTCTATCACTGGTCTTACTTTATGCAGTCGGTCGTGCTGGGGGTGATCAATGGGCAAATGTTTAGAGTCGTCATTCATGTGAAAAATTTCTCTAATTTTATCAAATCTGTTGCGATTCATTGTTTGTACTATGGGTTCAAACTTTGTAATGTTTGACCAGTATGACCGGACACTAGGATAATGATATACACTAGTAAAAATAAGAATTCCAATAAATTTACGTAATTCTAAGACAGTTACAGGTTCTGTAAAGTTGGGATTCTTTTGGAAGGCATATTTATTTGACTCGTCCACTAGAAATCTCAAAATGTCTTCACCGAAAAAATAAGAAAAAAACTGAAATGGAGTGTCTAAGTTCATAATTTCTTGTGAATACTCAGTATTTCCAGCAAACTGGAAAGCATTTTGGACTAAATCCATATTTTTTACTCTCCACACTAAGTTTCTAGAGTTGAAAGGTGCAGTTTGCAGGTTGTTCTGGCTGCTGGTTGTAGGAGTTGGGTTTCGTTCAACAGTCTCTAAATTATGTTGCATGTCGGTATCTACGTTTGCTGCAGGCGGATCTGCATCCAAGTTTGGGTCAGTGGGAAAATTACCTACATCCTCTTCATCATCTAGCTCCATCAGACGATCTCTTTGGCTCGAATAATAGTCTATGTCATCTTCATTGTCGGTGGAATCGTCTTCCGAAATTTCACCATTTTCTAACCGCTTCAATATGTTCTCAATCTCTTCTGGCCGCATTTTGGATAAATTTCTATAATAAATAAAAACAAAAGTAATCCCCACACCAAGCTATGCAGAAAAAATATGAAACGAAAGTTCAAAAAGTTTTATAGCTAAAGAGTTAGTAGGTAGGTTTTATGTAGGGCGGAATGCCTGAAGTATCAATATTGATACCAAAAAAAAAGCACTAATTTCTTCAAGTAAAACATGCATTTGCTAAAAATAATTATATCATAGCGAAAATAATGTATTCACTTACCTCAAAAGTATTTATATTCTTCAGAAAAAGAAAATATATCAAATTTATATTCAACAAAACTTTTAGTAAAATGTGTTTACTTGTTCACTTTGCCGCGCAAGTAATATGTCACAGATAAAATAAAACAATAATGACATTTGTTTTTTTTTTTAATTTCGTTGGATAGAATACTATACAACAGTAAAATACATACAGCCAACATATAAAAAAAAACTAATAGTAATGTGAATATTCGGTTTAAAATATTAGTATCAAAATTGAAACTCTAGGTTATTAAGGGTTAAGGAATGGCGTAGCAAGGAGACAGTTCTGGCTTGGCTAAAGCATCAGATTATTTTCATCATTTTAGTTGTTTTTGAAGAAGTGGTGTTTTGGTTCGCAGGATTTAAGTTTATAATACAAACATACATACATAAATGTGAAGTTAAATAAAAGCTTCTAATAATAATTATTATTACAACAGCAAAAGACTAAATACGAATTGCCTTGGTATTCTTTGTTTCCGTCTATTATTCCGTTGTAATATCTTCCTCTTCTTATCCCGCGTTACATGGGAGTGGCGTCTCTGTCTACGAGCATCTATCTCAGGGCTCGGACCTTTTCCTCCATGTATCCAATTTCCATCCATACAGTACTAAACTTAACTATACTTCTATATCTATACGGTATACCCGTTTACATGTATATCGAATACCGAAATGTAATGAGATTTAATTGCGTGAATGATGATTATTATAATCCTACTTGAATTTTTTAATTCATTTCGTTCGCAATAAAGTGTATCTATTCATATATATCTAGTCATTCTAAAAAATGGTGTCAATAACGTCTAAAACGCTAATGAGTTTTATAAATAAAAGTGACAGTTATAAATACAGATAAGCGATAAAAGGAATGAGAATTACTTTTGTGTGAAATTTCAAACATGTCATCTAACTTTGTTATATAACATTTGGCTTAGATATTCTACATCCGCAAAGATAATAAAAAAAATAACTTTGCTTACGATGTTTCAACCGAGTGTGATTGTTTTGGCTCATTTATCACTGTTGCCAAGATGTATGCTGTAAATTTGTGGTATAATATTATTTAGACTTTAGAGTATTGAATAAGTATTATAATAAACAAGCGACTCACCTCGCTTCGCTTCAGTTTCATCCCTAGATAAAAACAAATCTATCCCACGAGTAACGTACATTTTTCCAGGATGATATATAGCCTATAGCCTTCCTCAGTTAACGGGCTATTTAATGCAGAACGAAGTTCTCAAATCGGATAAGTAGTTCCTGAGATTAGCGCGTTCAACCAAACAAACAAACAAACAAACTCTTCAGCTTTATAATATTAGTATAGATATGAACATGGGTTCGTTATCTCCTTGTTTCTTGAGCTATCCACATGATTTTTGTTTGCTTTAAGATTATTTATCAGAGAGTGGTTAATTTTATCCTGGAAAACAATAACACCTATAGAATACTAGTATGTATAGGCAAAGTGAGGGTGCTGTACTATCACAGATCGTATAATACTATAATAGTACTGAGTACATACAGAAATTAAAAGAAAACACTTAAACTAAGAAATTGGACGACTGTCTCTAGTTAATGGCGCTTAACTGAAAACTGCCGAATGATTTTTTTTATTAAAATTAGTGCGCTAAAATGTGTATAAAAACAGTAAAATATAAAAGCTAAGTCAATAAAGATTGTAACTGCGATAAACAACTCACAAAATTCAAACAGCGTCATCTATGAAAACACAGTACAAATGAACGCAATATTAATTCATAGCAAATTTTTAAACTATCAGTAAAAATATATAATTCGGAAAATTATATTGAAAATCTCATCAATTCATTATCTTATCGCTCAAGCGATTTTCTTACATTTAAGATATGAATTTTTGTTTATTTTATTAATGTTATGTACACGTATCAATAATAAAATCATATATAAGAAGCCATCCTGATGAGAACGATAAAAGACCACTGCACCGTAGCTCGTATTTTAAGTTTCGGCGAACGTGCTTATTATGCTGAAATAAATATATGTACTTAAGAGTGCTGTTACAGTATTTTTATAATTAGGTAGTTATTTTGTGGAACTTATTTTTTGTGGACCAGGTGTTTTTTTTCATAATGCGCTGGGGTCCATGGCTCAGGGCGGCATATGGCAAGGGGCAGCTAAAGTCTATTATTAGCTTGCTTGCTTGATTTATGATTATTTTATCGAGATTTTTGTCAACATATTTGTCCAAAGTAAAAAAACGTATGACATTCATCATTCATGTTTTGATAGGTACAAGGGGCATACAATGTAAGAGGCGGTCTATCCGAAAAGTCCATGGCACCAAATTTTAAAATATGTTACTGCCGGGAAATGAATGTCTATAGCCGTCCCTTTGTCAAGCAAACATCTACTTTCTTAAAATATTTAAGTGTCAAAAGTTAGTAAACAAATAAATCATTTCACCTTTTAATTGCTATTAAAAATAATTTATTAATTTAAATTATATGTTAAATTAATTAATAGTTTTGTCAGTAAGAATTATCGGCTCAACAAACATAATATTTATACAATTAATTTAATTTTTCTGTGTTTTCGTAAGTTTTGTAACACCACTTTTGCATAAAATAATAAGTGCATCTTATGCAAGCTATTAATTTCATTTTAGACTGTAGAATGGTGTACAACAGTACAAATTATTCAGCATTTACATGATGAAAATTCTTTTATTACAAAATTATTAATGTAGTGCATATTGTTACTTTTTGGGGTTCCGTGTTCATAAAACTCATCCTGAAACATTAAATGCGATTCTTCTTCCGTTCATACTAAAGACTATTTTTATTAGTTGGTATGTGATTTTAAGCTTTTTTTTAATTAATAAATTAATATTTTATGGAGTTGGAGAAAGAAAGCAAGAAACAGATTGGGCTGAAAGGATATGCTTTATCTGGTTAAGGTCCACTCTAGATTATATGACTTAGATGGTAATGATGAATTACTTTATGCTACCTCAACTGTCTGCCTTGACGGTAGCGTCTAGCGTCAAGCTGTTTTAAGTTTTGACCGACTTCAAAAATAAAAAGATACGATATCTTCACCACTTGTAATATATGTAGGTATGTCGATATAGTTTATAACTGTTAGAGACCTACATACATATATTATAAGATAGTTAGTGGAATAGTTGCGTATAAAGTGGCTTAAAAGTTTGTGTTTTTATGAAATTAAAATATTTAAAAACTGATCACATCACAACCTTGTTTTGTCTAAAACCTTTTACTTATTTGCAAATTACTATATAACTGGAGCGTAGTAAACATAAAATGAAGCAATAGGGAATATGCGTGTGATTTAAATAAAGGTGAAATATTTTTTTTTATAAATTTTATTGCTTTTGAATTAAGCCTTTACTAATATTTTTTAATTTAATTTCTCTTTTATTAGGAAAATAATTACTGAAAAATGCAAAAATAGGTGGGAAATTCAAAGTGGTTGAAACGCTTCACCATTGGTCAGACCTAATGTGACGTCAAAGTCTATTATAATAGAGCACTGCGGTTTGGCGTTTGCAATTGGTATTAACAACCTGTTCATTCGTTGATTGCAATGTCGTCATAGACTATGACATCATACCAAGCATGCTAAAATGGCGGGCGCTTAAAGTATAGTAATCAGATCCAGAGTTTTTTCTTCTCTTTTTTTACCGGTCCTTCTATATACAGAGAGTAGTTTTGAGACAGGACAGTAACGGCAGGTATATTAACTGCTATAGTTACAGGAAAACGTTCCTAGGAAACCATCCATCACTTTTTGAGATATTCTGAAGTGCATTTACAGATTTTGAAAAAAATGTATAGTTAGCGAAAAAAATCCTAAAATACAAAAAAAAAAAAAATTTATGTTAATCGATCCTATTTCATATAGGGATCAAAAGACTCTATGGGACCATTTAAGGTATGAGTACTAGAAATGACAGAAATCGCCAATAACTTTTCCCATACATTTTATACGGAAAAACGACTAATCTACTCGAAATATTCTTTGTTGCCAAACGGTCTTATTTCTCACTGTAATCAAAAGACTCTTTGAGGTCAACGGAAGTTTGAGTACAGAAACTACGGTAAGTCACAAGATCGGGTTTACACGCAAGCATTTTATGCAGCGGGTATAAGATAAATTTTTCATTTTTTGTTAAGCCTGTCTCGTGGAATACTGTGAATACAATGAATCTATAGTGGCTGAATCTATAGTTTTTAGAATTTTTGTCTCTCTATCTGTAACCGCATCACGAGAAAACCACTAGACAGATTTGGATGAAATTTGATATGATGATAGCTGGTTATCCGGGTCAATATATAGGATACTTAACTCAATATATAGGATACTTTTTGCTGCGAGAAAATATCTCGTCTCTGAGCTAAACGTTCAACGTAACTAGGGATGAACATGAGCGAAGCGAGGGTGAGTCGTTAGTATAATATAGCCTTCCTCAATAAACGGGCTATCTAATGCAAGATGAATTTTTCAAATCGGATTAGTATTTCCTGAGATTAGTGCGTTCAAAGAAACAAAGAAACAAACTCTGCCTCTTTAAATATTAGTATAGATATACATTTGATAATTACATTAAATACTCGTAGTAACACATGCCCTCGAAATTAATATTCTCGCTTTAGTCACAGCTTGAAACTAGATATATTGCCAAACTTTTCGATTCTCACGTCATCTATGTAATCGGAAGAGTCGAGTGCCGCGCAGAGGTTAAGTTTCCTTGTATCGTAACTATTTATCGCCTTTGCACTTGTTAAACCTGCAATTTTATTAATGAAGTAGTATTTTATATGTAAGTATTTTATTGCGTAACGTTGCAAAAATATTTTCTACCGGATATTTAAAACGGAAACTTAAGTTTTTATACTCGCTTAAATTCTGGTATACCTACTTACTGTATAGCATTAATGAATAAATTATTGTTTTTTTTGAATTTTAATCTACTAAAACAACTTTTTCTAAATGAAAAAGTGATGTCATTTTATAGGGTGAATGACTTTATTCCATTGGTCATCTTCTTCTACTTTTAAAGATTTATATAAGTACACAAGCTTTTGTCCACAACTCCGCTTGGGTATTACAATGATAAAAAATAGTAATTTAATAATTTATCACTCTCATTAGAAACGAATATCCGCCATTGAAAGTATCGTCTATCTGGTATTCTGTGGGAATCTTTTTTTTCTGGATAAAATTAGTTTACGTCACTGTCTCTCAGGGACAGCACGTGAACTACAAGAATGGTCAATAGAAGTAGAATTAATCATAAGCCGTTTTTATAATAAACTGTTAAAAAAATGAATTAAGCAATATATTTTTTATATATATAACCAATAAGCTTAGGTGAACTTACCATCTCTCTTAAATAATGCAAAAGTCAGAGAGGACCCGCGGGTGGTGCCTGAGAAAGACGTACATACTACATATGTAGTACACTAGTATACCACCTTTTAAGACCGGTCAAACATGAATCGGTTAGTAAATACTTGCATTAGGTAATGTTATGAAATTTAATTTAAAGTCCAATTAATGTTAATTATGTTTATTTATATTTTTAATTTATGTTTATATTACTAAATTTTCATTAATGTTATAAAATATTTGACCTTAGTATACGTTTACTCAAAATATTATCTTCAACTCAAGTCACTCTGAATTTTATATAACTTTAATATAAAAACAATACCTCCTATAAAGATAAATTAAAATGAAGTGCCTGTTTCTAATGTCAAAATAAGAGCTTTTTACTAAATGCATATAAAATTATACTATAGTATATATGGCACTTATAAGAAAAACACTTTTTTTTATTTTTTGTCTATCTGTCTGTCTGTCTGTCTATCTGTTTGTTCCAGCTAATCTCCAAAACGGCTTGACTGATTTTGAAGGAACTTTCACTTGCAGATGGCTGATATTATAAGGAGTAACTTAGGCTACTTTTATTTCACAAAAAGAATTAGAGTTCCGCTCATAAAAAATAAAACGTACCTAGGGACTAAAACAATAGATCTTTCATCACTTCTATTAGTGTCAATGTTTATTTATTTATTTATTTATACCGGCGATCTCGGAAACTGCTCTAATGATTTTGCTGAAATTTGATATGTGCTGGTTTTCGGGGGCGAAAAATCGATCTAGATTAGTCTTGTCTGGGAAAACGCGTGTTTTCGAGTTATCATACGGGTTTCTTTCGCATTATTCCACGCCTAATATGGTCGCTAATTTTGCACGCTTTGGCATAAGCATCAAGCGGCCAAGGCGCAAGATTAACAATCACAGGTGTTTGGGTTGGAATCCCGGTCGGATACAAAAATTTTACTTTGTTTTTTTTTTGTATATTATTTTTTAATCTAAAAAATATGACGTAATAAAAAAGAACTTTGAGCGAAGCTCTGTCGCTCAGGTGCTATAAACCTTATATTATGTACGTAAACTAGTTCCGCATTTTGACACATGATCGAACGATACAATTTCGAGTGTAATAAATGAAAGATGGTCGGATTGCGGTCGAGATATTGCAATTGATGATACATTAACTCTTACTTAATTTAGAGTTTATTAACGAATGGTTGATGATGTATGTATTTAGTTCGTTCCCTTTAAATGTTTCTACATTCATCTAACTTTCAAGTCTTTGTTAATAATTTGGATTATTGTGTCAATTTAAGTTCAACCACTAACAAATAATTAAATAATCGTTAAGATTTTTTTATATTATGCATATTAAGACATTGACAGAACTAAGTAGAAAAATATAGACTACTAGCGGAACACGCGGCTTCGATCGCGTTAAAACTACTAATAAACCGTAAATAGGTAAGTTTCATACAAATTTTCATCGCTTAGTTTACCTCCTTATGGGATAAATTTCGAAAAATGTTAAAACAAGTATTTATTTAATTATACTGAAGAGCTTTAATACCAAGTTTCAAGTAATTCTGATCATAAATAATTTTTTGGGTTATATCATAACATGTTTTCCCGTAGGGATGACTTAATCTCCCGCAGTAAAATGTAGCCTATGGCACTTTTCAGCCCTCCAACTATCTCCACACAAAAAATCACGCCAATCTGTCGCTCTGTTTCGACGCGAAAGAAGGACATACAAACAAACAAACTTTCACATATTATATAATTTTAAAATATGAAGTATTGATTGAGATCGTAGACGGTAGAGAACTACACCAGAGAACTGTACCACTAGCAACTGGGTGACCCAAAAGTAATGCAACAAGTAATTTTAATAAAACAACAGGTTTTCAGTTAAATATTGCACTTATTTCATTGATTCATAATCCATATATGGAATGTACATATATGGGATAAATTAACTAATGTTAAGCTTGTACATACGCATTCTTTTGTCCAAATTTGTACTAAGACTGTTTTGCAAAAATATGGTAAAATTTTGTTTATACAGCGCTTAATTGTTCCTTCAAGCATGGGTAACCGTGTGTTTATTGGTCTTAACCTTGGATTGCAAAATTATAATAAGTACAAATTATTACTACGTAATAATATACTAATATTATAAATGTGAAAGTTTGTGAGTATGGATGTATGGATGTTTGTTACTACTTTTTATTCTGGAAAAATGTACGGTTCCCGTGAGATAGGTTTGTTTTGTTTTCCTGTTTCCCTAGAGGCGAACCCGAGCGAAGCGAGGGTGAGCCGCTAGTAATATTATAACGCAGTGCTAGCCAGATGTAACGCGTTCTTTCGCTTGGAAAATCAAGTGACGAAGTTCAAATTTGATTACCAAAACGTCAAGCAAAGAAAAGAAGAAAACATCACGAGGCAATTCAAGTTTCCTGTCTGAGAGAACCTAGCTAGTTTTCGAAAGACATGTAAAGTCCGCCAACCCGCACTTGACTAGCGTGGTGGTGGTGGTGGTGGTGGTGATTTCCCTCGCATTTAGGGTTGGGCCCTGCCGTTAAAAAAGGGCTCAACAGAATATAATTTATCGAATGTATATTATATTTATTAATTTTATTGAGTCAGTAAAGTGTTGGAAATAATGAAAATATAATTACATCTATCCCAATTCGAATATAATTTTAATTTATTTCAGTGAAAGTAGGTTCCAACATTAGTTCACAAATGTATGCAGTGAAGATGTAATGTTAGAAAATATTCTACCTAATTAATTTAAAATAAACTCTACACTATTATACAACACTAATTTAGTTACACGAAACTGTCTCTTTTCTCTACGATAATAATGTAATCGCCTTGCCATGAAACGACAGGCAAGTTCCCATCTTTGTTTCAATGTTAAGGCAAGCACATTTAAACAGTACATACAAGAATATGACCAAAAAATATTGTTCTTCAACCAGTATGGAATTTATATTTGCATATTATTTATTTTATATAAATACTAATGAATCATATATAATAAATTTTATATATCATATTTCAAATGTTACTTTAAGTATCATGAAAGATATTGAAATGGTTTTCATTGCAGATTTTATAGATTCTACAGATTAAGTTAACCACTATTAAAACTTAGATCACTGTAACATAACAATGCAAAAAGCGAGATTTTTCTCTTAAATTTTATAATCTTAATAAACACAAATAAATTCTTGTTATAATTAGCAATGATATTAACATGGTATGATAATGGTAAGAATCATGTAAACAATGATTCATTATGGATGTTTTAATGGATGTATAAAAAAAAGATTATTTTAATTAAATTATATTTCTTTTTCTTTTGCGAGTTTCAAACGTACAATCAACTTGCCCTTAAGTTAGGACGCTTGAATAGCGGGACTTTTTACGTGACGTAGATTGACTGATCGAAACGCGTCCTTAGTTTGGTTTCTACTTGCAAAGTGTATCATTGATTTTAAATGAGAATAAAAATATTTATTAGTGTTATTTTGGTTTAGAGTAAAGTGCTATATATTTTACATACATAGACATTCCTAAGTGCCTATTGCACGTAACACATTTAAAAAGGTCAGGTTTGAATCTGTGACCTTCGAGACGCCAGTTCACTTTTACTGTAGAGTAAAATGAAAATTTTACGGCAACATTATAGTATATGTAGTTTCGCTTACATTATCTTTAAATATTTTCTTAATTACCTCATTGAAATGAATCTCACATGGAGACCATGTAATATTTGTTACATAAAGGAAATGGATGATAAACCTGTTATATGGGATAATCTTGCGAAAATTTAAGACATTATTTTCACATTACCGTGTCTCGATAAATCGGGTTATTACTCAACAAGTGTCAAAGTAGTATTTTTTACGCAGCATTTTATTAGCTATATTTTCTCACGACTTTACATTGTCGAGACTATGAAAGAGAATGATAGAACAGAGGTTTGGTATTTCATTCTATGCTTATCGCGTATAGTATTCAGTATCTTGAAAATAAAAGTTTATGAATGTTATATACATTTGTTAAAAACCGTGATTTAAATTTTTCCACCTAAAAGATACCACAAAGAAAAATATGTTGAAGATTAAAATTCAAAAAAAAAAAACCTATATTTTATTATTACTTTACGCGCTTAGATAACATTATATAATAATTAATTAATCAATCTAAGGAAGTTAGTATATCTTATAATTATGTTAAGTATATTATAAAGATGCTTTTAACATTAAGGTGATCATCGATAACATATTCTTATGTGTACAATCTACATTTTATAACATACTTAAATTAATTAAATTTAAAAATACAAAAATGTATTTAATAAATTTCATAATCCGTGACAGTTTTGGTTATTATATAAAAATCAATATTCATAGAATTAAGAAATTAATTTTGCACCCATTTTGAAAGACATGATATATATATCATGTTACACTAGTTTTCTTTCACTTCACTATTGTTCTTTATAATTTAGGTATTTTGTAAGAATTTATGTTGTTATGAAATAAGTAAAAAAATGATAAATTTGTAGGACGATAATAGTAGCACAGATCATATAATACTATACTAGGTGTAGTATATAACAATAAGTAATATTCGTGAATAAAATTCTAAGAAAATCATTCGTTTTGTTTTCAGACCCGTGTTGGCAACAGTTGGTCCACATCAACTTATATGCAAATAACTCGAAAGCGCCACTGGTCGTCTTTTACAGTCCATTCTACAAGTACAGTTGCATTTTTTTAATCATTACCTAATTTTAAACCCATATATTTAAAAAACACAATATTTGCATTATATTATATTTAAAATAATCTAGATTTATTTGATTAAATCATAAAAGACCTAATTTAATTAATTAAAAAAACTGATAGATCTTATTATATGTTAAAATTGTCCTTAATCTTATCTATATATTTTTTGCAAGTTTTTGAACGCTTTTTATCCACTCTTATAATGTTTACAGGATATCTAAGTGAAAGTATGCAAGCTAGTTTGTCGTATGTACCATAACGGCGGTGTGCTTTCGGACAGAGTCTCAGCGCATCTCGAACTCTTCCGAGGTATAAAAGAACGTAACATAGTGATTCACAGACCCATTGCTTTGCACGTACTCGACCACTGGAACACTTATACAGGTACGGCTGACCACATGATTATAAAACATATATTTGCCACAGAATTTTTATATTTAACTTAATACATTTAAGAATCACATTGGCTTGTATGTTTTATATGAATGTGATGTGATGTATACATTGTGGTGAAGTGTCAGTGTTGTGTTGTGATTGATAAAGGATTTTTTTTTCTTTTGACAGAAAGTGAGTCGGGGATATCACAAGAAAATTCAAAATGCGGTGGATTTCTTTGGTAAATATATAAATATTATTCCATATTTTTTATTAATTAACTGAAAAACTTTACTCAATTAATTACCATTCGATATACTTAATTAAAAGTTTGTCTTATATGACGTTTAATGATATTTTAAAACAATACTTAAAAAGTTAATTAAATATACAAAGATTGTTAATTACTAATAACATTTTGCTGCAATTTTATGATTATTAGAAAACTTTGTATAAAATCAATTTAATTAATTCTTTACATTCTTAGGCTATAATATGCTTTATGATACAGAGTTTCTCTAAACTACATAATATTATATTTCTTCCTTTTGTACATTCCGCGATGTTCCATTTTTCCATTCCGTACATTCAACATGTGGGGAATCAAACCTGTGTGTGATCTTATATATCTATAGTAAATATCCATAGTACATACGAGCTAAAATTCCAAAGTAAAGAATGAAAGGATTATACGATAACTTTTCGTATGCATGGTGAATTTTTCACACTAATAATGTTAGTCGGACTTACTATCATAAATGCGAATGTTGGTATATTTGTTACACCATCACGCCGAAACGACTGAAAGGATTTAGATGAAATTTAGTCTGTAGTTGAAGTAAAATGTAAGGTATTATAAGGTACATAGGGACGCCTCCGAGAAAGCAAGGGTAAGTAACTAGTTTTAATCATTCTTTATATTGGCCTATTGCCTAATCCCACATCGAAGGGACGCCCGTGTTCAGTTGTAAGATGATTAAAAAAGGCTGAATTATTATTATCAATTATATTTGAGATAAAAAGGCTATATAGAAGTGGTACTTTATAAATTTCATGTAAAAAATCCACCCCTGAAAGTGGAATAATTTTAAATGAAAAATTCTTTGAAGTTGGTGTCCTTTTTTTTATTAAAAGTAGTTATTGGTAAAGATTTGTATCGAGAATATTATTTTATTACTTACTAATGAGTTCAGTAAAGCGGGAAATTAAATATTTTTTGGAAAATCTTATTGAAATAGACATTATTATCGATATAGAAAGCGAATCTATAGTTTTTAGAATTTTTGACTATCTGTCTATCTGTCTGTCTGTTACCGTATCACGGACAAATCACTGGAGGGATTTTGATGAAATTTGGTATGATGATAGCTGGTTATCCGGGTCAACATATAGGATACTTTTTACTGCGGGAAAATGTCTCTCATCTCTGAGAAATCTATACTATAATAAAGCAGTCTATACTAAATGTTAAAATGTACTCACCCTCGCTCCGCTCGGGTTCGTCCCTAGTTGTTAATATTATAGACGAAGTTTTGTACTCTACTTAAAAGTATAATATTAAAGTATACATTTTCAAATTGCTCTAGTATTAAAATAATGGATTAATTAAAAGTAACAAATCATAGTGGATGATAAATTCTATACATCGATACGTATAATTTTTAATAAAAAAATCGTATATTCCAAAGTAAATAAAACATTGCAGAATAGCAATATTTAACCTTATACATAAACTTAATTGAATAGGAAATTATGTGATTCTTAAATCGATAATTGATATTTACTGAACTCATAGCGTTTAACTCCTCGCGGACCGCGAGCACACCGGTGTGCTAGATAACAATTGAATTCTCGGAAATTCGCACGGATTTCTTAGAATTTGTCCGGGAGGGATTAAAGATTAATAGTTTATTTAGATAGAAGTAGTATGCCATTGGGCAATTATTTTTAATGTGACTTTGATCTTGACTCTCATTCAATAAAATATTTGGTTGGATTCTCAGAATATGGTTTCATTAAAATCCAATCAGTAGTTTTTGTGTAGGTACTAAGCTGTATAAGTTACTATAGTTTTTTAACTATCCCACGGGAACTCTTTAATTTTCCGGGATGAAAAGTATCTAAAATGTTGACCGGGGATATAAGGTACCACTATACAAAATTTACTTTAAATCGGTTCAATAGTTTCTGAGATTAGCCCGTACAAACAGACAAACAGACGAAGAAACAAAAAAAATGAAAATATCTCGATTTGTTCTATTTCTCTTCTTACATCCTCCTGACTCGGTTTTAAGCATTTTTTTCTGTACATGTACAGACATTCGACCTCTACAGTTTTATTATATCTATAGATATAGAATGTTATATAATTATATCGTAAAAAAGGCAAGTTAATTGATATAAGTATTTAGCGTATTTTTGTTTGAATAAAACATAAGCAATATTACTGCATGTTACTTTCTATTTACAATGCTTAAACGTTACGTAAGTAACAGTGAAATTCAAAAAAAAAACACAATTTCCAGTGAGATTTTTATTAGATAATTAAAATCACAATAGAAGCCATTATCAATTACGTTCCAACGTATGAATAATTAATTTCTGTTCCGCTGTAAATTTTTGCCAACATTTATATAAAACGTTTATACTCGTAGATGTTTATAATTTTTGTAATATATTTTATGCATTTTTATTGAAGTGAAAACTTCTTTAGCTGCTGTGCGCGATTTTTGGTAAGGGCAAAACTTATGGGTTCGCATTACCGACATGCTACGTGTGATATTTGAAGTGTCGACGCAGTTTGGTGAAGCGCAGCATCATACGTTTTGATTAATAAATAAACTATATGAAAATGTAAATAATTATTGCTAGGAGTGCCAAATGGATGTGAAAAACAGACTAATAATAATTTAAATTTGCAAATTATGTAATTTTAATTATCCATACTATAAAT